>BSDZ01000043.1:0-103342 GCA_030268105.1 Volvox africanus
GAGATATAACTTACAATCTTACAGACCGAAGCATGCAATGGACGTGATCGCCGTCAGCGCCGGAAGTAAGCAATCCATCACGCGGCGGTGACAAGCGAAGTTCAGGCTTAGCTCGGGCTAAAGTATAAGAGCGATTAGCAATAATAATGTTGAACACAGAAAAAAAAATGTCTTATCTTGCTTAAGCCGTCCTCGCATCTGTTATACTCGTAGCATCGCAATGCCGTACGCTTTCACACTAGGAGGCCGATCCTAAGTGTGACAACCCTACTGCGTATAGGTGATGTTCATGTATAACAACGATAAGCCTTTCCAGCATTCGCATGATGCAAGGGTCCGAATAAACGATATTCGGTTGCAAGGCATGTATTGCGACGAGTGCGGCGTTCCCGACGTACGCTACAATGAAGTAATATTATATCAAATAATATTACTTATCGTTCCATAGCACGAGCATAATGCGCCTTTGATTATTCATGCATGTTAGGCGGATCAGCCATGATGCGATGTCGCAGTGTATAATGGTAACATGCCAAACATATATAAATGTATGCAAATACATTTATGTCATGCAAGTTCATTCATATGCATCGATCATTCATCAAGTTAGCTCATCGCCTTGTAGCGTCGCATTGCCTACGCATTGGCGGGAAACGAACCGTAGCACAACAATATGCACCAGGTTTCACGTGGCCCACGTCGCGTTTTCGTCACTGAGTTCCACTGCTTGCGGTTGCAGAGAGTCGTGGATGTACCACCGGTCCTTGTGTTTCGTACCTTGTGATTGCATGACCTGTGAGGTGTACGAGGAAGCCCAGTTGCGTGCGTGTTCTGGCAGTTGGTGTAGTACGCTGCTTAACGTCACATGTGGTTTTATTTTCCTGTCCACTCCCTATGGAGGCAACATGCAGGTGTGCGGAGTCAGTTCTTTGCTGTGCAGTTCGCACCGGCACGTTGTAGCGTAGGTACGGATTGATTGCCAGCGTTGAGAAGTTGCCTGTGTTTTGGTTGTGGGTTAGTCGCCATGTGGCGGCTGCAGTGTGGAGTCCGGGTCAGCATGTGTTGCAGCATTATACGACAGTATTGCAGTACGTGCTGTGGGTCGATGTATGGTCCCCCCCTAGTAGGTTGTTTATGGTGTGGATCATGCAGAGCTCTTTCTGCTGTTGCTCGTGGTAAAGGGTGTCCATCTGGGTTGTGCGGGTTTGTCATTATCGGCCAGTGACTTGTTTTGATGGGGCCCCTGGCCCTGTTAGCCGCCACACTCGTGTGTTGCTAAGGGATGGGGTCGCTCGGTTCGCATGGTTTCATCTTGTGGCCCACACATTGGGTGCTTTCCGTTCCTTCAGGGTGTCCCTCTATCCCTGGAGCGGAGTCTCTATCCCACAGGCAATCATTATCAGTGTATAACGATGAGGATTATTGTGGCACCAAATATCATGTTCTGTGGTATCGCCAAGCCGGCTATCAGATAGATGTGTATCAGCCAGCTTGCATGTCCCTTTAGCCCTTCAGGCCTTTA
The DNA here is from genome assembly GCA_030268105.1 of Volvox africanus. Classification (NCBI taxonomy): domain Eukaryota; kingdom Viridiplantae; phylum Chlorophyta; class Chlorophyceae; order Chlamydomonadales; family Volvocaceae; genus Volvox; species Volvox africanus. Next base: position 1,523 of record BSDZ01000043.1, read on the forward strand.
CCAATTGCGGGGATACTGATTCGACAGAATGGAGGCCGTTGGGCTGCTGTGGCAGCTGTACACATAGTGTGACCAGTTGGCTGCTGACACCATTATCTGCCTAGTCGCCGATGGGTGCTGACCTGCCCACTTGATTGTTTCAGCAGCATAGATTCGCAGGCGAGAGGCAAGGTCTCTTGCTACGGGTACGGCGCTGGCTGCTATTCGTGTAGTGAAGTGTCGTAAAACCCAAATCAGTCCAACTGTTAGTAATGTTAAATGGATGGCTAAGTCCAGTGGTCTCAGTGCTACTGCACAGGCGAGGGGCACTGACAGGCATAGCCGCAAGTAGGATCGTGTTGCCTGTCTGTTGCATGGATCTCCCTTTGCTTCGGTTCCACTGTCTTGCTGCTCTATTGACTTTGTAGAGTGCATACGTTACCCCAAGGCCGGCAATGATACTGTACCCAATGAGGATCGTAATTTCGAGATCGTACAGCAGTGCTTTGATGGTATGGAAATTAGGTGCCCACCTGCGCGCATTACATCCCCTGGCAGGTGCACCCCAGTCAGTGTGCTTCTTCCCCGCATAAGATAAGGCAGAAAGGCTTTCCGGATGCCATGTGATGCGATCCATGGGCTAGCCAATCCAAGCATCGTCCCTGCAGTCAAAGATGGCGAGTTCTGGTGTGTGTAATGCACTTGTGGGGCATTCACTGTACGACAAAGGTTGTCCAGCATTCAACCAGCAACGTTCACACCTCCTTGGGCTGTGACCTTGATGTCAGGTGGTTGTTTGATGGATCTCCTTAGATGTCCCCATAATCCTATTCATTGCTTATGGTGGGCTTCGTTGGTTACCAGGTCGTTCGCCTGCAAGTTTCTTAGGTCTTCCACGTCCTTGCCTTCGTAGTTGCGGCATTTTCCAGAGACCATTCTAGTGTTGCAATTTGTGATTGCAATGATGTTATTTTTCTGTTAGGTGTATACAGTCAGAAGCTGCTCCTCGAGAAGGGTAGTCTGTTCCAGGTGTCCTTCTGTAGGTTCTGTTTGTAACGTATCTTAGAGAATTATCAGGTCTGTGGAATGCTTTTTCACAGACTTCGCCATCTGCTGGGCAAGAGTTGCTCTGGCTGTGGTCCTCCTTCAGACCCATAGCCTGGTCGTCACGAGCTGACTCTGAGAAGTAGGGATATGCATTTACGGCCTTTTGCTTGGTCTCAGTTGGTGGTGAAGCCTGGGCTTCCCTGATTTGAATAATTGGCAGCATCCAGTCGTGACTTATAATGATGTTGAAATTAAATTGTTTGGTGCGTTCTTTTCGTGACCCCTCCGGCAATCGCGTCCCACATGTGGCACGTTCCTGCACGTTCGTCGATTGACAAGGGGGGGGGTGACAGGAAAACACGGGTTCCACCGCTGCCGGAGCCAGGCTGTCACAGAACGCTGTTATCAGCTTGTAGAGTGTTAGGCATAACAGAACGCGGCAGATTGCAGTCTTCGCCTCACCTTTGCTGACTTACCATTTTTAAATTTCAGCAGCTCGCCTTGTTGTTATTGGAAGCTTTTATGTTATATTACTCAAAAACTAGTTTATTAACAAATACTCCATCCTTGCGACCCTGCTTACAAACTCGACGAGGAAAAAACAATTTGTAATTCGTGATATTGCTATATACGCAAATAATAATGTCAGGGCGGAGCTTCTCAGTCATCAAAACGCTTCACATACATATTGTGTGTTCATGAGCAAACGGAGATTGCAGGCAGTGGGACCGAATCACAAATATACACTTCATAAAAGCCCAACATATAATGTCCACAGAAAGCGATGATCTGGTCCGTAGACCATGAATTGCAATTTCCATAAATGGAAGCCGCACATTCATCACTAGAATAGCCGTATTTTTTCCTCAGTTCTGAGATGACTTTGTTAATTTTATCACAGCCCGCTTGGGATGTGGCCCACACTGCACTGTTGCACATGACGGGATAGCTACTGGGAACCTCACCAAAGCAAAAGAATAAATCACTTAAGGAGTATCCATCAGCACATTTAGGGATGCACATCCCATACACTTCATCATAGCCGCTCTTGCAGGGAGGAGAGATGTAGTAACCTTCTTTGCGGTTGTAGGCTTTTCGAAGGCAGAAAGAACCTGCATCTGTATGTACATGTAAGCGGGTGGTCGTGCATAGGGACCAAATCCCAATTGGAAATCGTTTGCTGGAGTTTAATCCAAGCTGAGCAAGCAATTCATGGATCTAGCTTTCAGATACATACAGGTACAGTGAGACCCATCGCAGTAATATGCACTGGTGGTGAAAGATGGATGTCTGCCCACTCCAAATAATCACCAGCCATCGATCTGCAGCAGGTGATGAACGAATCAACAAACCCTAAAACCCTAAGCCAGCATAACTGGCCTCAGATGAACTTCTCGTGCCTAAACATCACCTGTTTAAACATCTTGTGTTTCCCAATTTACCTGGTGATGGTAGTCATGGTGATGGGGGTGGTGGTGATGGAGGAGGTGGTGATGGGGGTCCACTTGCCTGCGACCAGCAGTGAGGGAATGCACCAGCCAGAAAAATAGTAAGGCAGGATGGTGTACCATTGCACGTGCTTCATTCTGTGCACCGACCATGCATGTGAGGAATACCCAGTATTATTAGGCAGCCGCCTCACGGCCATCAGTTGCACGATGATATTAATTTCAGTTGATAACGTAATCAACTGGCTAGGTATATAATTCTGGATCATGATAGCCGGCAAATTAAGGCTGTCCTATAATATGGCGGCACACTAAACCTATAAATACACACAAAAAAATATATATATATAGACAACTAGAGACATGTGAGCGAGGCGGCGGTTGGAATAATAGTTGTGATGTCGTTTCAGCAACCACCTACGATGACATAGACGGGTCACTCAAACAGACAATTATGAGCAACCTAATGATTCCCAACTGCCACATACAAACCCTTACACCGATGGGGGTGGTGGTGGTGAGTGTTACATATTACATACCACAAGGAGCAATTATCTGTTGATGCAAACAACTGTGCAGCGTTAGGCAGGTAGGTGGAAAGGTTGGTATGCGGTATACATAGAATAGGAAAGTGGGTATGAAGATACCCACCCTGAAGCAGACTTTGTCCACATATGTGCTTGTATTTGTAGGTCCACAAACGCCAGTCAGTGGGTTAAGCTTCAAGTAACAGTAGTTGCCATCTGTGTGAACAAAGAACTCGCATCTTGAGTCTTGACTGCATGCATTACTGCAACTCTGTAGACTGATGTTTGTGGCAAAGGAAGGACACGCTTTGGCGATGTCACCCACGTGGTCTCCTTTTACGTCATAATCTGCAGCACATTGGTACTGGCCACCTGCATCGATCCACACACACATCAAGAGCGGAGGGCATACAATCTCAAAGGCACGACATTTGGCTCTTCAGAATTTATCTCAGGACACAACCAACATACATTATACATCCGAGGAAAAATAATGATCCCATATTTCATCGGCCCAAATTGAAGTTGCTGTGGTGAAGTCAGTATGGGGCTGGGTGGCACCTGTATACATGAGGATTATGATATCCATCGTCATCATAGTGACTTGCTTGCAAGCCCACTGTGATAGGAGATTTCTATTGGACGTCACTGAACCTCTGCTGTGTGGCATCCACCACTCACCGCCTAATGATGAATAAATGCGCGTAAACCTTTACCCCCTTTACATCCTCGGGGCCCAGCTGTTTATCAAAACTGCTACAAATAAGATCAACATTGGGACCCCAGGGGCCAGGGAAAGAATGCTGCACCCACCTTCACACTTATTATTCCAGTCAGCACACATGATACGCCAAACACACATCATTTTGTGTCTTCAAATTAGTGCAGAGTTGCTTGAGGAGGTATAGAGTTGTAGCCCTCTCCCCAAACCACCATACAGAGTGTGTAGATGCATGCCCATCAACATGCAGCTGCTGATTGAACTTATCCTATCTTGTGCGCGACCCCCGACCTATCTACCTACCATGCGTACTTTCCACCCAGGCCGTCCCTACCCTGCTGGCTCTATCTGGATCCCTGCAACACCAGCCTTTGATGACCTTAACTCCCTGACCTATCCCTTGACCTATTTTGACCTCGATTGATCTCTTGATTTTGATGAATAGCTTCGTTCCTATACCATGGCCTGTACATACCATAGTTTGGGCGCACGAAGCAAAGTACATCCACGTAGTTTGGGCTGTAGTTATTGCTTCCAGCGGTTCCATTAAGAAACGAATACTTAAGATAGCACTTGCGGTCAAGAGTTCGCACAGAAAAGGTACACCTGTAGGAATGATCAATTTGCAGTTGCAAATGAAATGTACACCCAGTTGCATGCATGCATGTATGCTTTATGCATGAACCATATGTATGCATGGGATACATGTACAATGCACTGCATGACATATGTATATACGTACTTTATAATGGACCATGCTCTAATAACAAGAAAGAGCTCACCAGAAAGAGCTTACATCAGGATTAGATGTCCTAATCATGATCACGATACTACACTTACACATTACACCGCATTGCATAGTATACACATACTTCATGCGCGCGCATACACACACACACACACACAAGGCATACTAATACGTGACATACAAGAATGAATGAATGATGCACCTTCAGGGCATTCTTTTAAACATTGTCGAGACATTTTATTTGTTTGGTCCTCCACATATGTTTATATACATATATACATGTATACGTGTATATATAAATATATATACATACCTAGTATTCGCGCCCTGTCACTCAAGCGACATTAGATGATGATGCAAATAAATTGTGCAGATGAATGCATGACCAGTTCAGGAAAGCATGCATGCCAGCTATGGAACTACATCTGCTAAGCGTAATACGTAACGACTGTCGTGCATGCACGATGCATATACATACTCATGATAAGGCAGCGAGCATCATATGTTATACCTATATACCTACATGGGCTCATTGTAACACTCCTGGCGACAAGCGAGATAGTCGACTGTTTGGTTAATGATTCGAATGTCCTTTCCAAGGAAGTCAATTTTAGCGTAGCAGCCCCAAGGCAGAGCTGGTGCTACAGGCGGTGATGGTGGTGGTGGTGATGCCAGAAGCGGTTTAGGAGGTGGTTGAGGCCGCGGTAAAGGAAGCTGTGGTGGAGGTGGTGATGGTGGCTTCGGTGATGGGGGTGGTGGTGATGGGGGTGGTGGTGATGTGGGAGGTGGTGATGGGGGTCCACTTGCCTGCGACCAGCATTGATGGAATGCACCAGCCAGGAAAATAGTAAGGAAGGATGGTGTACCATTGCACGTGCTTCATTCCGTGCACCGATCATGCATGTGAGGAATACCCAGTATTATTAGGCAGCCGCCTCACGGCCATCAGTTGCACGATGATATTAATTTCAGTTGATAACGTAATCAACTGGCTAGGTACATTATTCTAAATCACAACAACCTGCAAAGTAAGGTGGTGCTTAGTAGCTGTCCAGTAATATGGCGGCACACAAAACAAATTAACACGCACTCAATAAAGAATATATAGACGATCAAAAACACGTGAGCGAGGCGGCAGTCGGAATAACGAAGGCCGCCATGTGGATGAAGGTTGCCACGGCCGCCGGATGCATGAGAATCGGCGACAGACTGGTGAAAACAGCCCCAAATGAATGTCGTACAGTATAAATAATCTGTACATAGGCACTACAGCGCAATGCCAGAATTCATGAGGCCTTTTTAAGCGACCACCTACGATGACATAGACGGGTCACTCAAACAGACAATTATGAGCAACCTAATGATTCCCAACTGCCACATACAAACCCTTACACCGATGGGGGTGGTGGTGGTGAGTGTTACATATTACATACCACAAGGAGCAATTATCTGTTGATGCAAACAACTGTGCAGCGTTAGGCAGGTAGGTGGAAAGGTTGGGTATGCGGTATACATAGAATAGGAAAGTGGGTATGAAGATACCCACCCTGAAGCAGACTTTGTCCACATATGTGCTTGTATTTGTAGGTCCACAAACGCCAGTCAGTGGGTTAAGCTTCAAGTAACAGTAGTTGCCATCTGTGTGAACAAAGAACTCGCATCTTGAGTCTTGACTGCATGCATTACTGCAACTCTGTAGACTGATGTTTGTGGCAAAGGAAGGACACGCTTTGGCGATGTCACCCACGTGGTCTCCTTTTACGTCATAATCTGCAGCACATTGGTACTGGCCACCTGCATCGATCCACACACACATCAAGAGCGGAGGGCATACAATCTCAAAGGCACGACATTTGGCTCTTCAGAATTTATCTCAGGACACAACCAACATACATTATACATCCGAGGAAAAATAATGATCCCATATTTCATCGGCCCAAATTGAAGTTGCTGTGGTGAAGTCAGTATGGGGCTGGGTGGCACCTGTATACATGAGGATTATGATATCCATCGTCATCATAGTGACTTGCTTGCAAGCCCACTGTGATAGGAGATTTCTATTGGACGTCACTGAACCTCTGCTGTGTGGCATCCACCACTCACCGCCTAATGATGAATAAATGCGCGTAAACCTTTACCCCCTTTACATCCTCGGGGCCCAGCTGTTTATCAAAACTGCTACAAATAAGATCAACATTGGGACCCCAGGGGCCAGGGAAAGAATGCTGCACCCACCTTCACACTTATTATTCCAGTCAGCACACATGATACGCCAAACACACATCATTTTGTGTCTTCAAATTAGTGCAGAGTTGCTTGAGGAGGTATAGAGTTGTAGCCCTCTCCCCAAACCACCATACAGAGTGTGTAGATGCATGCCCATCAACATGCAGCTGCTGATTGAACTTATCCTATCTTGTGCGCGACCCCCGACCTATCTACCTACCATGCGTACTTTCCACCCAGGCCGTCCCTACCCTGCTGGCTCTATCTGGATCCCTGCAACACCAGCCTTTGATGACCTTAACTCCCTGACCTATCCCTTGACCTATTTTGACCTCGATTGATCTCTTGATTTTGATGAATAGCTTCGTTCCTATACCATGGCCTGTACATACCATAGTTTGGGCGCACGAAGCAAAGTACATCCACGTAGTTTGGGCTGTAGTTATTGCTTCCAGCGGTTCCATTAAGAAACGAATACTTAAGATAGCACTTGCGGTCAAGAGTTCGCACAGAAAAGGTACACCTGTAGGAATGATCAATTTGCAGTTGCAAATGAAATGTACACCCAGTTGCATGCATGCATGTATGCTTTATGCATGAACCATATGTATGCATGGGATACATGTACAATGCACTGCATGACATATGTATATACGTACTTTATAATGGACCATGCTCTAATAACAAGAAAGAGCTCACCAGAAAGAGCTTACATCAGGATTAGATGTCCTAATCATGATCACGATACTACACTTACACATTACACCGCATTGCATAGTATACACATACTTCATGCGCGCGCATACACACACACACACACACAAGGCATACTAATACGTGACATACAAGAATGAATGAATGATGCACCTTCAGGGCATTCTTTTAAACATTGTCGAGACATTTTATTTGTTTGGTCCTCCACATATGTTTATATACATATATACATGTATACGTGTATATATAAATATATATACATACCTAGTATTCGCGCCCTGTCACTCAAGCGACATTAGATGATGATGCAAATAAATTGTGCAGATGAATGCATGACCAGTTCAGGAAAGCATGCATGCCAGCTATGGAACTACATCTGCTAAGCGTAATACGTAACGACTGTCGTGCATGCACGATGCATATACATACTCATGATAAGGCAGCGAGCATCATATGTTATACCTATATACCTACATGGGCTCATTGTAACACTCCTGGCGACAAGCGAGATAGTCGACTGTTTGGTTAATGATTCGAATGTCCTTTCCAAGGAAGTCAATTTTAGCGTAGCAGCCCCAAGGCAGAGCTGGTGCTACAGGCGGTGATGGTGGTGGTGGTGATGCCAGAAGCGGTTTAGGAGGTGGTTGAGGCCGCGGTAAAGGAAGCTGTGGTGGAGGTGGTGATGGTGGCTTCGGTGATGGGGGTGGTGGTGATGGGGGTGGTGGTGATGTGGGAGGTGGTGATGGGGGTCCACTTGCCTGCGACCAGCATTGATGGAATGCACCAGCCAGGAAAATAGTAAGGAAGGATGGTGTACCATTGCACGTGCTTCATTCCGTGCACCGATCATGCATGTGAGGAATACCCAGTATTATTAGGCAGCCGCCTCACGGCCATCAGTTGCACGATGATATTAATTTCAGTTGATAACGTAATCAACTGGCTAGGTACATTATTCTAAATCACAACAACCTGCAAAGTAAGGTGGTGCTTAGTAGCTGTCCAGTAATATGGCGGCACACAAAACAAATTAACACGCACTCAATAAAGAATATATAGACGATCAAAAACACGTGAGCGAGGCGGCAGTCGGAATAACGAAGGCCGCCATGTGGATGAAGGTTGCCACGGCCGCCGGATGCATGAGAATCGGCGACAGACTGGTGAAAACAGCCCCAAATGAATGTCGTACAGTATAAATAATCTGTACATAGGCACTACAGCGCAATGCCAGAATTCATGAGGCCTTTTTAAGCGACCACCTACGATGACATAGACGGGTCACTCAAACAGACAATTATGAGCAACCTAATGATTCCCAACTGCCACATACAAACCCTTACACCGATGGGGGTGGTGGTGGTGAGTGTTACATATTACATACCACAAGGAGCAATTATCTGTTGATGCAAACAACTGTGCAGCGTTAGGCAGGTAGGTGGAAAGGTTGGGTATGCGGTATACATAGAATAGGAAAGTGGGTATGAAGATACCCACCCTGAAGCAGACTTTGTCCACATATGTGCTTGTATTTGTAGGTCCACAAACGCCAGTCAGTGGGTTAAGCTTCAAGTAACAGTAGTTGCCATCTGTGTGAACAAAGAACTCGCATCTTGAGTCTTGACTGCATGCATTACTGCAACTCTGTAGACTGATGTTTGTGGCAAAGGAAGGACACGCTTTGGCGATGTCACCCACGTGGTCTCCTTTTACGTCATAATCTGCAGCACATTGGTACTGGCCACCTGCATCGATCCACACACACATCAAGAGCGGAGGGCATACAATCTCAAAGGCACGACATTTGGCTCTTCAGAATTTATCTCAGGACACAACCAACATACATTATACATCCGAGGAAAAATAATGATCCCATATTTCATCGGCCCAAATTGAAGTTGCTGTGGTGAAGTCAGTATGGGGCTGGGTGGCACCTGTATACATGAGGATTATGATATCCATCGTCATCATAGTGACTTGCTTGCAAGCCCACTGTGATAGGAGATTTCTATTGGACGTCACTGAACCTCTGCTGTGTGGCATCCACCACTCACCGCCTAATGATGAATAAATGCGCGTAAACCTTTACCCCCTTTACATCCTCGGGGCCCAGCTGTTTATCAAAACTGCTACAAATAAGATCAACATTGGGACCCCAGGGGCCAGGGAAAGAATGCTGCACCCACCTTCACACTTATTATTCCAGTCAGCACACATGATACGCCAAACACACATCATTTTGTGTCTTCAAATTAGTGCAGAGTTGCTTGAGGAGGTATAGAGTTGTAGCCCTCTCCCCAAACCACCATACAGAGTGTGTAGATGCATGCCCATCAACATGCAGCTGCTGATTGAACTTATCCTATCTTGTGCGCGACCCCCGACCTATCTACCTACCATGCGTACTTTCCACCCAGGCCGTCCCTACCCTGCTGGCTCTATCTGGATCCCTGCAACACCAGCCTTTGATGACCTTAACTCCCTGACCTATCCCTTGACCTATTTTGACCTCGATTGATCTCTTGATTTTGATGAATAGCTTCGTTCCTATACCATGGCCTGTACATACCATAGTTTGGGCGCACGAAGCAAAGTACATCCACGTAGTTTGGGCTGTAGTTATTGCTTCCAGCGGTTCCATTAAGAAACGAATACTTAAGATAGCACTTGCGGTCAAGAGTTCGCACAGAAAAGGTACACCTGTAGGAATGATCAATTTGCAGTTGCAAATGAAATGTACACCCAGTTGCATGCATGCATGTATGCTTTATGCATGAACCATATGTATGCATGGGATACATGTACAATGCACTGCATGACATATGTATATACGTACTTTATAATGGACCATGCTCTAATAACAAGAAAGAGCTCACCAGAAAGAGCTTACATCAGGATTAGATGTCCTAATCATGATCACGATACTACACTTACACATTACACCGCATTGCATAGTATACACATACTTCATGCGCGCGCATACACACACACACACACACAAGGCATACTAATACGTGACATACAAGAATGAATGAATGATGCACCTTCAGGGCATTCTTTTAAACATTGTCGAGACATTTTATTTGTTTGGTCCTCCACATATGTTTATATACATATATACATGTATACGTGTATATATAAATATATATACATACCTAGTATTCGCGCCCTGTCACTCAAGCGACATTAGATGATGATGCAAATAAATTGTGCAGATGAATGCATGACCAGTTCAGGAAAGCATGCATGCCAGCTATGGAACTACATCTGCTAAGCGTAATACGTAACGACTGTCGTGCATGCACGATGCATATACATACTCATGATAAGGCAGCGAGCATCATATGTTATACCTATATACCTACATGGGCTCATTGTAACACTCCTGGCGACAAGCGAGATAGTCGACTGTTTGGTTAATGATTCGAATGTCCTTTCCAAGGAAGTCAATTTTAGCGTAGCAGCCCCAAGGCAGAGCTGGTGCTACAGGCGGTGATGGTGGTGGTGGTGATGCCAGAAGCGGTTTAGGAGGTGGTTGAGGCCGCGGTAAAGGAAGCTGTGGTGGAGGTGGTGATGGTGGCTTCGGTGATGGGGGTGGTGGTGATGGGGGTGGTGGTGATGTGGGAGGTGGTGATGGGGGTCCACTTGCCTGCGACCAGCATTGATGGAATGCACCAGCCAGGAAAATAGTAAGGAAGGATGGTGTACCATTGCACGTGCTTCATTCCGTGCACCGATCATGCATGTGAGGAATACCCAGTATTATTAGGCAGCCGCCTCACGGCCATCAGTTGCACGATGATATTAATTTCAGTTGATAACGTAATCAACTGGCTAGGTACATTATTCTAAATCACAACAACCTGCAAAGTAAGGTGGTGCTTAGTAGCTGTCCAGTAATATGGCGGCACACAAAACAAATTAACACGCACTCAATAAAGAATATATAGACGATCAAAAACACGTGAGCGAGGCGGCAGTCGGAATAACGAAGGCCGCCATGTGGATGAAGGTTGCCACGGCCGCCGGATGCATGAGAATCGGCGACAGACTGGTGAAAACAGCCCCAAATGAATGTCGTACAGTATAAATAATCTGTACATAGGCACTACAGCGCAATGCCAGAATTCATGAGGCCTTTTTAAGCGACCACCTACGATGACATAGACGGGTCACTCAAACAGACAATTATGAGCAACCTAATGATTCCCAACTGCCACATACAAACCCTTACACCGATGGGGGTGGTGGTGGTGAGTGTTACATATTACATACCACAAGGAGCAATTATCTGTTGATGCAAACAACTGTGCAGCGTTAGGCAGGTAGGTGGAAAGGTTGGGTATGCGGTATACATAGAATAGGAAAGTGGGTATGAAGATACCCACCCTGAAGCAGACTTTGTCCACATATGTGCTTGTATTTGTAGGTCCACAAACGCCAGTCAGTGGGTTAAGCTTCAAGTAACAGTAGTTGCCATCTGTGTGAACAAAGAACTCGCATCTTGAGTCTTGACTGCATGCATTACTGCAACTCTGTAGACTGATGTTTGTGGCAAAGGAAGGACACGCTTTGGCGATGTCACCCACGTGGTCTCCTTTTACGTCATAATCTGCAGCACATTGGTACTGGCCACCTGCATCGATCCACACACACATCAAGAGCGGAGGGCATACAATCTCAAAGGCACGACATTTGGCTCTTCAGAATTTATCTCAGGACACAACCAACATACATTATACATCCGAGGAAAAATAATGATCCCATATTTCATCGGCCCAAATTGAAGTTGCTGTGGTGAAGTCAGTATGGGGCTGGGTGGCACCTGTATACATGAGGATTATGATATCCATCGTCATCATAGTGACTTGCTTGCAAGCCCACTGTGATAGGAGATTTCTATTGGACGTCACTGAACCTCTGCTGTGTGGCATCCACCACTCACCGCCTAATGATGAATAAATGCGCGTAAACCTTTACCCCCTTTACATCCTCGGGGCCCAGCTGTTTATCAAAACTGCTACAAATAAGATCAACATTGGGACCCCAGGGGCCAGGGAAAGAATGCTGCACCCACCTTCACACTTATTATTCCAGTCAGCACACATGATACGCCAAACACACATCATTTTGTGTCTTCAAATTAGTGCAGAGTTGCTTGAGGAGGTATAGAGTTGTAGCCCTCTCCCCAAACCACCATACAGAGTGTGTAGATGCATGCCCATCAACATGCAGCTGCTGATTGAACTTATCCTATCTTGTGCGCGACCCCCGACCTATCTACCTACCATGCGTACTTTCCACCCAGGCCGTCCCTACCCTGCTGGCTCTATCTGGATCCCTGCAACACCAGCCTTTGATGACCTTAACTCCCTGACCTATCCCTTGACCTATTTTGACCTCGATTGATCTCTTGATTTTGATGAATAGCTTCGTTCCTATACCATGGCCTGTACATACCATAGTTTGGGCGCACGAAGCAAAGTACATCCACGTAGTTTGGGCTGTAGTTATTGCTTCCAGCGGTTCCATTAAGAAACGAATACTTAAGATAGCACTTGCGGTCAAGAGTTCGCACAGAAAAGGTACACCTGTAGGAATGATCAATTTGCAGTTGCAAATGAAATGTACACCCAGTTGCATGCATGCATGTATGCTTTATGCATGAACCATATGTATGCATGGGATACATGTACAATGCACTGCATGACATATGTATATACGTACTTTATAATGGACCATGCTCTAATAACAAGAAAGAGCTCACCAGAAAGAGCTTACATCAGGATTAGATGTCCTAATCATGATCACGATACTACACTTACACATTACACCGCATTGCATAGTATACACATACTTCATGCGCGCGCATACACACACACACACACACAAGGCATACTAATACGTGACATACAAGAATGAATGAATGATGCACCTTCAGGGCATTCTTTTAAACATTGTCGAGACATTTTATTTGTTTGGTCCTCCACATATGTTTATATACATATATACATGTATACGTGTATATATAAATATATATACATACCTAGTATTCGCGCCCTGTCACTCAAGCGACATTAGATGATGATGCAAATAAATTGTGCAGATGAATGCATGACCAGTTCAGGAAAGCATGCATGCCAGCTATGGAACTACATCTGCTAAGCGTAATACGTAACGACTGTCGTGCATGCACGATGCATATACATACTCATGATAAGGCAGCGAGCATCATATGTTATACCTATATACCTACATGGGCTCATTGTAACACTCCTGGCGACAAGCGAGATAGTCGACTGTTTGGTTAATGATTCGAATGTCCTTTCCAAGGAAGTCAATTTTAGCGTAGCAGCCCCAAGGCAGAGCTGGTGCTACAGGCGGTGATGGTGGTGGTGGTGATGCCAGAAGCGGTTTAGGAGGTGGTTGAGGCCGCGGTAAAGGAAGCTGTGGTGGAGGTGGTGATGGTGGCTTCGGTGATGGGGGTGGTGGTGATGGGGGTGGTGGTGATGTGGGAGGTGGTGATGGGGGTCCACTTGCCTGCGACCAGCATTGATGGAATGCACCAGCCAGGAAAATAGTAAGGAAGGATGGTGTACCATTGCACGTGCTTCATTCCGTGCACCGATCATGCATGTGAGGAATACCCAGTATTATTAGGCAGCCGCCTCACGGCCATCAGTTGCACGATGATATTAATTTCAGTTGATAACGTAATCAACTGGCTAGGTACATTATTCTAAATCACAACAACCTGCAAAGTAAGGTGGTGCTTAGTAGCTGTCCAGTAATATGGCGGCACACAAAACAAATTAACACGCACTCAATAAAGAATATATAGACGATCAAAAACACGTGAGCGAGGCGGCAGTCGGAATAACGAAGGCCGCCATGTGGATGAAGGTTGCCACGGCCGCCGGATGCATGAGAATCGGCGACAGACTGGTGAAAACAGCCCCAAATGAATGTCGTACAGTATAAATAATCTGTACATAGGCACTACAGCGCAATGCCAGAATTCATGAGGCCTTTTTAAGCGACCACCTACGATGACATAGACGGGTCACTCAAACAGACAATTATGAGCAACCTAATGATTCCCAACTGCCACATACAAACCCTTACACCGATGGGGGTGGTGGTGGTGAGTGTTACATATTACATACCACAAGGAGCAATTATCTGTTGATGCAAACAACTGTGCAGCGTTAGGCAGGTAGGTGGAAAGGTTGGGTATGCGGTATACATAGAATAGGAAAGTGGGTATGAAGATACCCACCCTGAAGCAGACTTTGTCCACATATGTGCTTGTATTTGTAGGTCCACAAACGCCAGTCAGTGGGTTAAGCTTCAAGTAACAGTAGTTGCCATCTGTGTGAACAAAGAACTCGCATCTTGAGTCTTGACTGCATGCATTACTGCAACTCTGTAGACTGATGTTTGTGGCAAAGGAAGGACACGCTTTGGCGATGTCACCCACGTGGTCTCCTTTTACGTCATAATCTGCAGCACATTGGTACTGGCCACCTGCATCGATCCACACACACATCAAGAGCGGAGGGCATACAATCTCAAAGGCACGACATTTGGCTCTTCAGAATTTATCTCAGGACACAACCAACATACATTATACATCCGAGGAAAAATAATGATCCCATATTTCATCGGCCCAAATTGAAGTTGCTGTGGTGAAGTCAGTATGGGGCTGGGTGGCACCTGTATACATGAGGATTATGATATCCATCGTCATCATAGTGACTTGCTTGCAAGCCCACTGTGATAGGAGATTTCTATTGGACGTCACTGAACCTCTGCTGTGTGGCATCCACCACTCACCGCCTAATGATGAATAAATGCGCGTAAACCTTTACCCCCTTTACATCCTCGGGGCCCAGCTGTTTATCAAAACTGCTACAAATAAGATCAACATTGGGACCCCAGGGGCCAGGGAAAGAATGCTGCACCCACCTTCACACTTATTATTCCAGTCAGCACACATGATACGCCAAACACACATCATTTTGTGTCTTCAAATTAGTGCAGAGTTGCTTGAGGAGGTATAGAGTTGTAGCCCTCTCCCCAAACCACCATACAGAGTGTGTAGATGCATGCCCATCAACATGCAGCTGCTGATTGAACTTATCCTATCTTGTGCGCGACCCCCGACCTATCTACCTACCATGCGTACTTTCCACCCAGGCCGTCCCTACCCTGCTGGCTCTATCTGGATCCCTGCAACACCAGCCTTTGATGACCTTAACTCCCTGACCTATCCCTTGACCTATTTTGACCTCGATTGATCTCTTGATTTTGATGAATAGCTTCGTTCCTATACCATGGCCTGTACATACCATAGTTTGGGCGCACGAAGCAAAGTACATCCACGTAGTTTGGGCTGTAGTTATTGCTTCCAGCGGTTCCATTAAGAAACGAATACTTAAGATAGCACTTGCGGTCAAGAGTTCGCACAGAAAAGGTACACCTGTAGGAATGATCAATTTGCAGTTGCAAATGAAATGTACACCCAGTTGCATGCATGCATGTATGCTTTATGCATGAACCATATGTATGCATGGGATACATGTACAATGCACTGCATGACATATGTATATACGTACTTTATAATGGACCATGCTCTAATAACAAGAAAGAGCTCACCAGAAAGAGCTTACATCAGGATTAGATGTCCTAATCATGATCACGATACTACACTTACACATTACACCGCATTGCATAGTATACACATACTTCATGCGCGCGCATACACACACACACACACACAAGGCATACTAATACGTGACATACAAGAATGAATGAATGATGCACCTTCAGGGCATTCTTTTAAACATTGTCGAGACATTTTATTTGTTTGGTCCTCCACATATGTTTATATACATATATACATGTATACGTGTATAAATGTGTATATAGGTACCTACATTCTATATGTGTATATATAAATATATATACATACCTAGGCCAGGCGAAAGCCTGTGAGGGCTCGCTGGCCCTAGTGAGAGGGGGAGCACGTGGCAGGACAGACAGACAAAGCCACGTGTTCCTCCCCTGCGCTGTGGCTCGGTCCGGTCAGGACCCCCGGTGCTCGTCTTTGAAGGGTGAGTCGCCCACAGTGTAACACCCAAAATACCTAGTATTCGCGCCGTGTCACTCAAACGACATTAGATGATGATGCAAATAAATTGTGCAGATGAATGCATGACCAGTTCAGGAAAGCATGCATGCCAGCTATGGAACTACATCTGCTAAACGTAATACGTAACGACTGTCGTGCATGCACGATGCATATACATACTCATGATAAGGCAGGGAGCATCATATGTTATACCTATGTACCTACATGGGCTCATTGTAACACTCCTGGCGACAAGCGAGATAGTCGACTGTTTGGTTAATGATTCGAATGTCCTTTCCAAGGAAGTCAATTTTAGCGTAGCAGCCCCAAGGCAGAGCTGGTGCTACAGGCGGTATTGTCACTGCCTGCTGATGGGCAACAGCAGACATGCACGTACACCTTCACATTAGTAAGGGTGACATCATGAGAATCCCAAAACCCTTATGCCAACATATGCCAGATCCTGTCTGACTGGGTGGGGCTGTACCCCCTGATAAGGGAGAGTAACTGTGGTATCTCATATCGATTATGGATCTTGATCTGTCTTTTACTCACGAGCCCTCTGTTTGATGGATGATGAGACAACACCGATATATTCTGTCGTCTGCTGTGCATGTCCATCCTATATAATATATGTTATATATATCTAATGATATTATTTTTATTATTGTCAATTCATGATAATGATTATGCTGTCTAATCCTGACGTTAAATCACAAGCTCCTTCTTAGAGCATGATACAGCAAATACACCTACATTCAGCCACAAGGTTTCACCCAGCGAGCGTACGTATCCCATGCATGGGCTGACGCACTCCATTATCACGTACCATACGGCAGTACCTGAACGGCAGTAGTATAGCCAGTTGAGGAGGACAGGTCCCTCCTCGCCGTCCCAGAGACGCCTGCTGCTGGGTGAAAGAAAGATCTCAATCGTTGGCTTGAGGAATAAGTGCAAGCATATGTACCTTCAATTATTTGTGAGATCGCAGCGCCCCAATCGATCTTATCCTAGATACCAGTGGCTCGTTGGCGGCGACCAAGGCTGTCGGAAGGTGCACCCACGCGTTCGCTCAATTTGCTTCACACCAGTAAACGACTAAACCCCGTGCTTTCGCTCGTTAAGGCCTGTTATGAACACACAGCCAGGCGCACGCACGGCTGGCGATGGCCCGCTTGCCTAAACAAGATGAAGCTTGTAAGAACAGATAGCACTTGGCGTCACGTATGTAGCAAGTCTGACAAATGCAAGGGCGTAGCGTTGCCAAAGACATGCGCTGATAAGATGGAAGCAGGGGTAATTAGACGTAACGACTTATCATAGGAGAAAAATGCAATACATACATATATAGATATATACATGTATATATACACTGGATCGAGTGACGGGAGGTGCGCACAGCAGGATGAACAGGCTAAGCCATGTGTATGTTCCACCCTGCTGCGCTGTGGTAGGTTTGGCCCGGTCAGGGTCCCCGGTGCTTATCCTTTCAGGGCACGTCGCCCACAGTGTAACACCTTATAATACATGTTAAAAGCCGTATGACTAAACAAGGAAGTTGCATCCGCAAAAGATGTAGCTCGCTCAATCAGCACCCATTCCCTTGTTGGGCGACCAGTAGCATCCATGCATTTATGGTCTTATGCATATAAATTGTTCCGGCTCTCTTGCAACAGAGATGGGCGGGTAAAAATCGGTATGTATGAAGTAAGTAATGCAGACCAGCTTGGTACTTGGCTTGAAGTCTGGTTTATTAGGGGGTTCGTCGTTCCCATTCTAAGACCGTAATGACGTAGTTTTGAAATCCTAGTATAAAACGTAGCATAGCATACACAATCAACGTGGGTATGGATTGAAAGACCAAGATATTTAGGCAAGACGAGATCAGCTTGTAAGTCCACGACTTCTTTCAACTTCTGAGGATGTGAACATGGGTTTTAGTGGTGCTTTAACACAAGGACGCGCCCTTCCCTGCCATTGCCTAATCCTAAACTACCTAGTACATACATCGCTATCTCCCTTATGTTTGCCACTTACCTGCAAATGGCAAAACAAACACGAAAATAGCCAACATCTTGAATGACATCAACATCTTCGATTAACATTGCGCGAAAGGGTGGGAAAAAAGATTAGCAACCTCGTATGTCGGTATAACCGCATGTACAACCGGATCTAAACAAGTGATACGACATACTTTCTCATACTACATGACCCAAACTCACCAAGAGATGTTTTGAGATCACCCCGAGGGCGTCTTTCGATAGCCGGGAGGTTTGGCTAATATGACGAGAGACGCTTGCGAGCCGCGCTACTTAAGGGATAGGTAGCCAAATGTGCTATTAGAGGTCATCGGCTTGGTTCTTGGTCAAGGCTTCTCGACTTGAGAAGCAGTTCTCACAAACAAACGATGAATACAACACACTGCAAATGTTCGCTTGGAACTAAATAACCTGGCGGTTGATCCAGGGAGGGTGCGTCGAAGTAGATTGTGAAAGCGTTGCAACCGTGCCCACTGGCCCAAACCAGGGTTATAGCATTTAGAAGTCAAGGAGTCATATTCATACATACACGTATCCACCCTCTTGCTGCGTGAGGCTCCCTGAAGCCAGGCACCTACTTAAGAATCGAAAGAAACCCCTACTAAAATGAAACGGTTTCAGGAATGCTTATAGAACAATAAGTCTGATACATACGAAAGCTTGAAAAACGGGTACCTCTAGGCAAAGGGTATCACAAACTTGCCGCATCACGCATCTGGAGACTAGTGAGTACCTGGATGGCATCTAGATTACAGCGGCATCTAGGTGCTTCCTAGCCCCCATCTCTATTAGCGAGCTTTGCCCCGGTCGGGACTCCGAACGTTTGAACTTTTTTCCAATAATGCCCGGGAAAGCGTTCGGCCGGCTCCGGAGACCCCCGAAATTTTTTTACCGCGCGAAGTGCGGCTTATTGGGGGCAGAAATATAGATATTCTCGTTTATAAATTTTATATTTGGGGGTCCCCGGAAAGGTTTTGCCGAAAGTAAGGTTCGATTCCGGGGACAGCGACTGCTGGTTCCGGAACCCTGTAACTTGTAGCGGTTCGCAAGATCTATTGTCAATTGCGACAATCGACTGTCGATTGCACTCGTTGCCGAGAACAAAATCTGGAAGTCGTACTTTTGTTGGCATCAGCAATCTTGCCAAAAACAACCAGTTACATACATATTAGTTTGTATTGGCAGCTCAGCGTCTGTGCGAAATTAGTTGCTTTTTGCAAAATTGCGGATGCGCGGCTAGGTCTCGATACGTGGGATACAACATATCGTGGGCATCACAAACTAAATTGATCTTAACAGGAGCCTCAGTTGCGATCTACTATAATCTCGGTATACCACTGTGTAGGGGACGTCACTATAAGTGGGACACCACGTTAAATGGCGTCGACGCAAAGCCGCCAAAGGTATTGCAAGTCGTATTGCGTCATACCGCGCTTGCTCAATTGTGCAGCTTTCTGGCTAACTATTTCACACAAAGATAGTGAAATCAGTACATGTTAAGCACATGCCATGCCAACCACTTGCCAAGCGTCATGGCAGCCATGCTTGGTCCCCACCATAACCATCTTTAGATATGAAGGCATCAAACTTGGATTTCGTCTGTCTGTGTTATGTATGCAGTGTGAGCCAACGCGGCACGTTCTAGAGAGGAATACGGCTTCTTGGGGACTGCTGTCCAGATGGGTTCAGCAACCAATCAACTGCCTGCCTAAATGCGTTCCGTGCAATACGCCTAGGAATGTGTGCTGGAAGGGGTTTTCAATTTGGACTCCGGATTTCACAGGGATTGAAGCTCTGCAGTTCCATGATCCACATGCTTGCCTTTCTTTCGTGGTGAGCTTATCATGTCGAAGCTGATTAGGAAGGGAAGGGGCTGATGGATGGGGGAAGAGAGGGAGGGAGAGTCTGGTTTCTCCTTCCTACCTACCTACCTCCGTCCGTTTGTCTGTTCATCCATCCCTATACACAATGTCCCATAGTTAAGGTTAACCATTCGGACCTGTGGCATGCTATGCAAGGATATCCATAGGGTAATGGCCATTTCAGCTCTGTTACACTCACGCATATCGTGCAATGGGGCCTCGCTTGCAAAAGGAAGCCCGGTCAACCAAAATACCGACCACAGCGATCCATACGATGACCCAATTTAACCATGACATCATCATAGTGAAAAAACATGCATTGGTATGCGCTTAGTAATGCCCGCCTGGAAACTATGTTGTCCTGTTTTGAAGCTCCCCAGATGCTCACAGACAGAACCTAAATCACCATTATATATCCTCGTATGTTACATCCATTCAGCATCATCTATTCATTCATGATTATCTGGTTAAGTCGAATGGCGCGATGGTTAACGGCGCGGTGCAGCTGGCAGGGCAATGAAACAAGTCATAATGCACGACATATCAAACCAGCTAAATATATGCAAATATATTCATAACTAGTATGCATTTATTACGTTCGTCTATCACCTTCTAAAGTCGCATCGACCCACACATAGGTGATAATCAAAGTGTGATACAACAATTATCCCCCCGCCCCTATGCAGCATCCTCGCTGCATCGCACAGCATCGACTGCAAGGATCATTTGGTCTGGGTGACACGTATGCAGGCTTTCTCCAACAGGGGCTTCATATCCGGCGAAAAGTTATGTGCCGGTTCCCACGAATTATGCTCGCTTGAATACCCAGTCCACTTGACCAGATACTTGTGCACCGTCCGCTTGCGTCAATGTCGACCCACGTGATGCACACAATAGTTCAATATCCGCTCAATATCATAATAAAACCTCTGTTTGCCTGCAATCCAGGTCTCAGGACCCGGTTCCACTGCTGCAGGGTGTTAGTTGTATCAGGGACAGATTCCGTACCACGATAAGGGTGTACGAGGGATACATGGAACGTAGGGTGAATGGTCATATCAATGGGCAAAGCTAGTTCAACTGCTACATTCCCAACCATGCACGCAACGGCATATGGACCGATCCAGCAGGGCAATAGTTTTTGGGACCCTTCAGCAAGTGAGCATAGGTTTTTAGTGCTCAGCAAACCCTATAACAACGAATTTGTGCGTTAGCTCGCGTTAAGCTCGTGTTAGGGACCCCTAACACGAGCCTAACGCGAGCTTAACGTGAACAAACACAAGTTTACGCAAAGCCTAACGCAAAGAAAACGCATTGTGTTATTTTTTGCGTATCACTGACTCAATCCTAACGCACCCTAACACAAACGAAAATAATTTTTTTGTGAGGGACGAATATTTTTGCGTTTACTTTGCGTTAGCTTACACAACCTAACGCAAACTTACACAATGTCATTCACGCTCAGATAGATTCTAAGGTGTGCGTTAGGCCTAACGCACCGCAAGCGTTAGAGACCCACGCGCAAGCAAAAAAACAAAGCGTGCATGGAAGGTAACGCACTAAAAGTTCTCTAACGCACAATTCACACAGGCTAAGTGCGCATTAACGTGAATTAACGCGCTTGAATGCATGTTTCCGTATGCTGCGAATAATGCGTACACAGCAAGTGGTTGTGGATTGCGTAAAAGCTTTAAATGCATGTAACTCACATATTCGCACACTTTTGCAAGGTCTTACACACGCGATAGCAACATTTGCACCACTTTCACTTTGTGTACGAGGCAGATTCGCATTCTTGCTCACTGTAACTACTTTGGTTGTTCTGGTTATTTCTTTATTGTTTCAGTTATCATTCCTTTTTCCGCGTGTGTAGGATAGGGGGGTACATCACCCGTGGCCACTAACCTGGCAGTCCCTACCTTCCCCGGTGTTTCAGGGCACCCTCATCCAGTCTCCCATGCCAACTTCTCCGAAATCAGTGGTTTTCCCAGGTTCAGCACCCACCACCAGCATCCAGCGGAATCTGCCGAATTAACTAAGGCGTCAACTCCGCTACTGGTCAACTCGCAGGTCACTTTAATTGGGGTCGTCACCGTCCATCGACATGGGGGCACCCTGCCCTTAACTATAGGGTCTTTGGCCCGCTCTCGGTCGGGGAAGAACCTGGAACTCCAGGGGCATATTAGTCGTGCCATAACAGTTGTGCCTGAACACGTTCCTGTTTTTGTTTGCTGTTTTACCCACCCGCTGCAGAATTTTTTTTGTGTGTACGGAAACTATCCTGTTGTAATGTGTTGTGCTACGGTTCGTTTCCCACCGATGCGTAGGTCGATGCGACCCTACAAGGCGAAGTGTTATCTTGATGAACGCATGAATGATTATTGCATATGAATGAACCTGCATGATATAGATGTATTCGCATACATTTATATATGCATTTGGCATGTTATCATTATCCATCGCGACATCGCATCATGGCAAATCCGCCTAGCATGCATGAAATACCGAATCATTGAAGTGCGCATTATGCTCGTGCTATGAAACGATAAGTAATATTATTTGATATAATATTACTTCATTACAGCACACGTTGAGAGCGCCGCACTCGTCGCGATGCATGCCTTGCAACCGAATATCGTTATTCAGACCCTTGCATCATGCGAATGCCGGAAAGGCTTATACGTTGTTATGCTTGGACATCGCCTATACGCAGTAGGGTTGTCACACTTAGGATCGGCCTCCTAGTGTGAATCGTACGACATTGCAATGCTACGAGTATAACAGATGCGAGGACGGCTAAGCAAAAAAAGACATTCGATACCGGAGAACACTCGTGTGTTCTACACTATAATCACTATACGCTATTCTACTTAGCCCGAGCTAAGCCTAAACTTCGCTTATCACCGCCGCGTGATGATTGCTTGCTTCCGGCGCTGACGGCGATTTCGTCCATTGCACCGCTTTGATCTGTAAGACTGTAAGTTATATCTCTTCTTGTCTTGAAGTCTTCCGCTGTCTCTGTTTGCTCGCGCTTGCCTTGCTGTACTTGCAAGTGCTCGCGCATCGGTGTCGAAAGCCTTCAGACGTGCATGAGCAAACACGAAGGAGAGGTACAACAAATTGGTATCGAGACAGGTTCGTTGCCTAACTGTCTCTCTTTGTCTAATCGGAAGTAGGTTCTTTCTATGGCGAGTTCCAGCGACGAACCACGAGGACCGCTAGATACTTTTGCTGAAGACCTAGGCCGCGCCATTTTGGACGCCGCCGCTTCCGGTTTGTAATTGTTTAATTGCTTTTACTTAGATTGCTGCACTTGTTGTGTAAGTGTACGCTCTGAGTCGCAGGTAATCTCAGTGCACCGGCATTGCTTGCCGCGGCGACTGAGACCGGCTTTCGTCCGGACCATTTGGTGACTCTCATCGCCCAAACTACGGAGATCAGGACTCAGCTGGGCAAGTACTTGCTGAGTTTACTGAATCTTCTCAAGAGTACTGTCAGTAGGCTCACTGAATCACTTTGTACTCTTGCCTTTGCGATAGAAGTCGGCTTCTATTACGCAAACCTAGGGTATCGTTTCGTGCTCCATGTCCGTGAAACACGACGATACGCCGCACACTAGCCTAGCTAGCCAACCCGATTTTGTTGTGGCTGCTAGAGCACCGGATAGAGGTCTTGAGACTGTTGGCACGCGAGCCACTCAAGAGCCCCTTGTCCTTCAGACCCCTGCTCACTTAATTGTGCCGCATTCAGCAGTTAATACGAATATGGACAACACTGCTGGACCAAGGGTTCTGCCATTACCTCAAGCTCGAGGGCATGATGACATCCCTGAGGTGATGAGATTGTCAATTCCCGTTCCTAGGCTCAATATCTCGCTAACTGAAAAGACAGCAGGACATAGCATAGCCGATGCAACTCGTGCGTACGTGCGTAACGCTAAAAAGTATCTCCAGGCTGTTCATGGTGGCGATAATGATGGTATCAGGTGTCTCTTCGTTGGTAACACCCTCGAGGGCTCAGCAAAGGACTGGTATCGCGAATGGACCACCGCCCGGGGCGACTATACCTTTGACGAGATGAACGCCGCTTTGCTCGCACGGTTCGCTACTGAGGTTCAAGCACGTGATGTGGAGGCTCGTAAGGTTTTGGCAGCCGGTAGCTACCACATGCGTCGGGGTGAAAATGTACCTGCGTACCAGTCACGCTTCGAAGCACTTGTGACCCCCATTGCTGATCTCACTGAAACCGAGCGTGTCTTTTGGTTTAAGCGAGGCCTGACGAAACTTTTGGCTAAATGGTGCGCTACTGACTTGGCTGGGGTGCCGATCAAGTCGTATGATGCCTTGGTCACTTTTGCTAAGGGTACGGAGATACGACTCCTTGCCGGTGAGGAAGAAGTCAAGTCTGTCCCTCGTGCAAATGCCATGCAAGTGCAGGATCCGCTTGGGGAAGCTGTAGCTCGTGACCAGGAACTCGGAGCGACCCGCCCCACGCCTACTGCCGCAACGCGACGCAGCAACTGGCAACGCCAGGCGCGCGGGGGCGCTAGCTCGGGTGTCCGCGGGTCAGGAGGAGCAGGTCCGAGCTCGGACCCAGCTAAGAGCAGGAAGCGTGGTGGTGCGCCGTCGTCGGCAGCCGCACAGCGCTCTGACCCCAATGCGAAGCGGACTCGCATGGATGACTCGTTTATGCCAAAATGGAATTGCAATCGTTCCGAATTCGAACGTCGGAAAGCGGCCAATGTTTGTCTACGGTGCGCGGAGAGTCATCCTACGAAGGATTGCCCGTTACTGCCGCCGTTTGTACCTCAGCCGAAATAGGGGCTTGCCCGGGTTCCTGTGGAGGGGGCACCGCCCGGGATTTCTGAACTAACGCGTGGTCGGTGGTCATCCTTACGGCCAGCCGTGAAGGCATTGTTGCCTTGCGTACTTGGACACATCGAGCGAGTTATTGTGCGACGCATCACGCTTGACGGACGCACGGGACTTCTCTACTTCGATCCGTTGTGTAATTTGTTTACACTTCGCCGTCCCCTGTCGTCTATCGATCTGTCTAACCACGTGGTTTTGTTCATCCCCTCGTCTCTGCGTGAGATTTCGGAACAGTTGGCCGTTTATAGGAGATGTAGGCGTCAATATCCAGGCACCGCCGCATGTGTATTACTCCCCGCTTTCTGTCGGTGCAAGGCAGAGGCATCGTTAAGGGGTATGCGGCGTGTCCACCGGCTCGAGCCGGGCACCGTTTTGTTTAATGGTGTGGATCGGGAGGGTACGCTGGCTCCGTGGCCAGGCACATCCTACTCGGTTGACGTTTGGTACGAAGCTCCTGATGAGGGTGCCGTAGGTTACGGACCCGCCTAACGTTATCTGCTGGGCAGTCGCTCGCAGATAACCGTGTCCCAGTGGTTCAGATCGGTTTGAATGGCCGTACTCTGAAGGCACTTGTTGACACCGGTGCCAGCGACGACTTCATCTCTGTCGCAGAGGTGAATGCGCTGGGGTTGACCCCAGAGTCGTCTGATTGTCCACAGGTTACCCTTGCTGACGGGGGTAAGCATCCCATCGTGGGCAGGATTACCCTTAGCCTATCGATAGGCCCTTTGCATGTTGTGACCCGGCCGTACGTGCTGCAGGGCTTAGCAGAGACTGCACCGTACATAATGGGGTCTTCGACATTACGGCAGTACCGCGCGCGCATCGACATGGAGACCGCAACCCTGCATATGTGCAAGGGTACTTGTTGTACCTCTCGTTCGCGTTTGCTCATAAGTATCTGCACGTCTGAAGGCTTTCGACACCGATGCGTGAGCACTTGCAAGTACAACAAGGCAAGCGCGAGCAAACAGAGACAGCGGAAGACTTCAAGACAAGAAGAGATATAACTTACAGTCTTACAGATCGGTGCGGTGCAATGGACGCAATCACCGTCAGCGCCGGAAGAAAGCAATCATCACGCGGCGGTGATAGCGAAGTTTAGGCTTAGCTCGGGCTAAGTAGAGTAGCATATAGCAATGATAATGTAGAACACACGAGTGTTCTCCTGTGTCGAATATCTTATCTTGCTTAGCCGTCTGTTATACTCGTATAGCCGTCTGTTATAACGTCCTTGCATCTGTTATACTCGTAGCATCCCGATGCCGTACGATTCACACTAGGAGGCCGATCCTAAGTGTGACAACCCTACTGCGTATAGGCGATGTCCATGTATAACAACGTATAAGCCTTTCCGGCATTCGCATGATGCAAGGGTCCGAATAACGATATTCGGTTGCAAGGCATGCATCGCGACGAGTGCGGCGCTCTCAACGTGTGCTGTAATGAAGTAATATTATATCAAATAATATTACTTATCGTTTCGTAGCACGAGCATAATGCGCACTTCAATGATTCGGTAATCCATGCATGCTAGGCGGATTTGCCATGATGCGATGTCGTGATGGATAATGATAACATGCCAAATGCATATATAAATGTATGCGAATACATCTATATCATGCAGGTTCATTCATATGCAATAGTCATTCATGCGTTCATCAAGATAACACTTCGCCTCGTAGGGTCGCATCAACCTACGTATCGGCGGGAAATGAACCGTAGCACAACAGTACTCTGTCGATTAAGGTACCTTTCCTGTCGTTCGAACATGTCACACCAAAGGAGGGCGAAGCTGAGGCGGTGCCTATGGTTAATTTCGCTGTGACCGCAATGGCCGCAGGAATCGAACCAGATCTAGTCGGGCGTAAGGAGGCCGTCCGTTTGTTACGGTAGGGTGCCCACGGACTGCTTTTGAGGCCGCGGGTGGGCTGTTGTGCCACCACCGTGCAGATTTCAATATATCCTGAGGTTGAGGCCCTACTGTCGCAGTATGAGGACGTCTTTAAAGATATCCCTGGCCTACCACCTATGCGTCCTGTTGATCACACAATCCCTCTTATGCCTGGAGCGCAGCCTACGGCCCAGCCAATTTACAGGTAGAGTCCATTGGAGCTGGACGAGGTGAAGCGCCAGGTGACGGATTTGCTCGCGAAGGGTATGATACGCCCCAGCACATCCCCGTATTCTGCGTTCATCAAGATAACACTTCGCCTTGTAGGGTCGCATCAACCTACACATCGGAGGGAAACGAACCGTAGCACAACAATTATCCCCCCTCCCGTATGCAGCGTCCTCGCTGCTTCATACAGCATCGACTGCAGGGTCATTGGGCTTGCGTGGCACGTTTGCGGGCTTCCTCGAGCAGGGGCTTCATGTCCTGCGAGAAGTTGCGTGCCGGTTCCCATGAGTTGTGCTCGCTGGTATACCCTGTCCACTTGACCAAGTACTCGTGTACTGTCCGCTTACGTCGGTGTCGGCCCACACGACGTGCGCGATAATCTAACACCCGCTCCACATCGTAAAACTTCTGTTTACCAGTGATCCAGGTCTCGGGAACTGGTTCTATCGCTGCGGGGGCGTTAGCAGGCTCAGGGACGGGTTCCGTACCACGATAAGGACGAACAAGCGATACGTGAAACGTGGGGTGAATGGTCATATCAGCGGGCAATGCAAGCTCCACAGCCACATTCCCAACCATGCGCATGACAGGATACGGACCAATCCAGCGGGGTAAGAGTTTTCGGGATCCGTCGGCCAAGGAACGCAAGTTCTTGGTGCTTAGCAACACGAGTTTCCCTTCCGAAAACGTCACATCCTGCTTGGATTTGTTGTAGTATTCCGTCGTTCGTTGCTGCGCCGCGTCCAAACACGACTTCGCGTCTGTGATTCGGGACATAAAAAACTTGGCAAAAAGTTTAGCAGCAGGCACGTTCACTTCCAACTCACGCCACACGGGTAGCGCGGGATGAAACCCGTAGTTGAGAAAGAACGGACTTTTGCCTGTAGAGCGGTTAACAGCATTGTTAAGCGCGAATTCTGCCGCAGTCAAATACGTATCCCAAACGAGAGGTGTGCGACCAGCATAATTGCGCAACATATCACCCAACGTGCGGTTTGTGCGTTCGGTTTGACCATCAGTCTGCGGGTGGTACGCTGTGCTCAGGTTGACACGCATGCCAACTAGCTTGCAGAGTGCTTCCCAAAACTTAGACGTGAACTGTCCACCGCGGTCCGAGATCACATTTTTGGGAACCCCGTGTAACCGAACCACATTGTCGAAAAACAAACGTGCGGTTTGCTCAGCCGTGCAGGATGATGTGCATGGTGCTAGGTGGACCATCTTAGTCAGACGATCAACCATTACGAACACCGCATCATATCCCCCCTCAGTTTTGGGCAGCGCGACTATGAAGTCCATGGAAACACTTTCCCAAGGCGCATCCGGGACAGGCAACGGTTGCAACAACCCATGACCCTTACCGGACAAAGCCTTATTGCGCTGGCACAGACTGCATGTCTGTACGAAGTTCGCCGCATCGTTAGCCAAACGAGGCCACCAAAAGGAACGTTGCACCAACTCGACCAACCGCTTGCTACCAGGGTGTCCTGCTAACGGGTCCTCGTGGAACCACGCAAGGATGTCGTAGCGTAGCGCGTCGTCGTTCGGAACGACGATTTGCGTAGCTGCACCCTCCGTCCGTAGCCAAAGGCCATTCTGCTTGCGAAGGTTTTCTACATTAGGCGGTTCTGAGAACCAGGCATCAGCATTGTAGGCCACCTTCAACCGCTCCGCGAGGTCCGTCGTGATCGGCACCTCCTCGTTATGCGGTCGCACGACGGGCGCTGCTAAAATTGCAGCGTGTAGCAACGGATGTCGACTGAGAGCATCGGCAATATTTAGTTTACCAGAAATGTACTCCCAGGTGCAGTCGAACCTAGCTAGGTATTCCATCCACCTAGCCTGACGGCGGTTCAACGTCGGAACGCTTTGCAAAAACGTTAGGGGCTTGTGGTCAGTCTTTAAAGTAAATGGGCGTCCCTCGAGGTAACAGTGCCATTCCTTTAAAGCATGCAGCACTGCCAGAAGCTCCTGTTCCCCGGTGGTGTAGCAAATCTCCGCACCAGAAAACTTCTTACTCGTGAAAGTGATCAGTCGCCCTTTCTGTAACAATACAGCGCCACTTCCAAATACTGAGGCATCAGACACTACCTCAACACGAAACGGCAACGAGTAATCAGGGAATGCAAGGGTGACATCTTCGGCAACGGTTCGCTTGAGCTGTTCGAATGCCCGCTGGCATTGCAACGTCCACGACTCGAGCGAAACAAAAACGCCTTTGCGAGTTAAGTTAGTAAGCGGGGCCGCAATGATGGGATATTTTTCAATGAACTTCCGGAAATAATTGGTCAAGCCAAGGAACTTACGCAGCTCCGTGAGGTTCTGAGGCGCGGGCCAATCGCGAACCACGGCGACCTTCCGCGGGTCCATCTTCACACCAGTGGCCGACACAATGTGGCCCAAATATTCCACCTGAGGCTGCGCCCAAAAGCATTTGGCGCGTTTAGCAAACAATTGCTCCCGCCTCATAACGTCGAGCACGAGCCGAAGATGCTCCAAGTGCTCCTCGCGCGTCTTAGAATAAACCAAGATGTCATCCAGGTAGCAAACAACGAACCTGTCGATAAACGGCCTAAACATTCGGTCCATAACCGCCTGAAACGTTGCAGGGGCATTAGTCAAACCAAACGATAGAACCGTATACTCAAAGTGACCGAAGGGCGTCCGAAAAGCGGTTTTCGGGATATCAGAGGCAGCGATGCGAATCTGATTATAGCCCTGTTGCAAGTCAATCGAGGAAAAATAAGCCGAGCCCTTCAGCTTATCCAACAGGTCGTCAACGCGTGGCAAAGGGTAGCGATTTTTCACCGTACTCGCATTCAACCCCCGGTAATCGATGCACATGTGCAAGGTCCCATCCTTCTTACCGACGAACAAAATCGGTGCAGAATACGGGGATGTGCTGGGTCGTATCATACCCTTCGCGAGCAAATCCGTCACCTGGCGCTTCACCTCGTCCAGCTCCAATGGACTCAACCTGTACATTGG
The DNA here is from genome assembly GCA_030268105.1 of Volvox africanus. NCBI lineage: Eukaryota > Viridiplantae > Chlorophyta > Chlorophyceae > Chlamydomonadales > Volvocaceae > Volvox > Volvox africanus. Next base: position 31,948 of record BSDZ01000043.1, read on the forward strand.
CCGGGCCGTAGGCTGCGCTCCAGGCATGAGAGGGATTGTGTGATCAACAGGACGCATAGGTGGTAGGCCAGGGATATCTTTAAAGACGTCCTCATACTGCGACAGTAGGGCCTCAACCTCAGGATATATTGAAATCTGCACGGTGGTGGCACAACAGCCCACCCGCGGCCTCAAAAGCAGTCCGTGGGCACCCTTCCGTAACAAACGGACGGCCTCCTTACGCCCGACTAGCTCTGGTACGATTCCTGCGGCCATTGCGGTCACAGCGAAATTAACCATAGGCACCGCCTCAGCTTCGCCCTCCTTTGGTGTGACATGTTCGAACGACAGGAAAGGTACCTTAATCGACAGAGTACCCTTGCACATATGCAGGGTTGCGGTCTCCATGTCGATGCGCGCGCGGTACTGCCGTAATGTCGAAGACCCCATTATGTACGGTGCAGTCTCTGCTAAGCCCTGCAGCACGTACGGCCGGGTCACAACACGCAAAGGGCCTATCGATAGGCTAAGGGTAATCCTGCCCACGATGGGATGCTTACCCCCGTCAGCAAGGGTAACCTGTGGACAATCAGACGACTCTGGGGTCAACCCCAGCGCATTCACCTCTGCGACAGAGATGAAGTCGTCGCTGGCACCGGTGTCAACAAGTGCCTTCAGAGTACGGCCATTCAAACCGATCTGAACCACTGGGACACGGTTATCTACGAGCGACTGCCCAGCAGATAACGTTAGTGCACTTAGGGCGGGTCCGTAACCTACGGCACCCTCATCAGGAGCTTCGTACCAAACGTCAACCGAGTAGGATGTGCCTGGCCACAGAGCCAGCGTACCCTCCCGATCCACACCATTAAACAAAACGGTGCCCGGCTCGAACCGGTGGACACACCGCATACCCCTTAACGATGCCTCTGCCTTGCGCTGACAGAAGGCGGGGAGTAATACACATGCGGCGGTGCCTGGATATTGACGCCTACATCTCCTATAAACGGCCAACTGTTCCGACATCTCACGCAGAGACGAGGGGGTGAACAAAACCACGTGGTTAGACAGATCGATAGACAACAGGGGACGGCGAGGTGTAAACAAATTACACAACGGATCGAAGCAGAGAAGTCCCGTGCGTCCGTCAAGCGTGATGCGTCGCGCAATGACTCGCTCGATGTGTCCAAGTACGCAAGGCAACAATGCCTTCACGGCTGGCCGTAAGGATGACCACCGACCACGCGTTAGTTCAGAAATCCCGGGCGGTGCCCCCTCCACAGGAACCCGGGCAAGCCCCTATTTCGGCTGAGGTACAAACGGCGGCAGTAACGGACAATCCTTCGTAGGATGGCTCTCCGCGCACCGTAGACAAACATTGGCCGCTTTCCGACGTTCGAATTCGGAACGATTGCAATTCCATTTTGGCATAAAGGAGTCATCCGTGCGAGTCCGCTTCGCTTTGGGGTCAGAGCGCTGTGCGGCTGCCGACGACGGCGCACCACCACGCTTCCTGCTCTTAGCTGGGTCCGAACTCGGACCTGCTCCTCCTGACCCGCGGACACCCGAGCTAGCGCCCCCGCGCGCCTGGCGTTGCCGGTTGCTGCGTCGCGTTGCGGCAGTAGGCGTGGGGCGGGTCGCTCCGAGTTCCTGGTCGAGAGCTACAGCTTCCCCAAGCGGATCCTGCACTTGCACAGCATTTGCACGAGGGACAGACTTGACTTCTTCCTCACCGGCAAGGAGTCGTATCTCCGTACCCTTAGCAAAAGTGACCAAGGCATCATACGACTTGATCGGCACACCAGCCAAGTCAGTAGCGCACCATTTAGCCAAAAGTTTCGTCAGGCCTCGCTTAAACCAAAAGACACGCTCGGTTTCAGTGAGATCAGCAATGGGGGTCACAAGTGCTTCGAAGCGTGACTGGTACGCAGGTACATTTTCACCCCGACGCATGTGGTAGCTACCGGCTGCCAAGACCTTACGAGCCTCCACATCACGTGCTTGCACCTCAGTAGCGAACCGTGCGAGCAAAGCGGCGATCATCTCGTCAAAGGTATAGTCGCCCCGGGCGGTGGTCCATTCGCGATACCAGTCCTTCGCTGAGCCCTCGAGGGTGTTACCAACGAAGAGACACCTGATACCATCATTATCGCCACCATGAACAGCCTGGAGATACTTTTTAGCGTCACGCACGTACGCACGAGTTGCATCGGCTATGCTATGTCCTGGTGTCTTTTCAGTCAGCGAGATATTGAGCCTAGGAACGGGAATTGACAATCTCATCACCTCAGGGATGTCATCATGCCCTCGAGCTTGAGGTAATGGAAAAGGGGCTCTTGAGTGGCTCGCGTGCCAACAGTCTCAAGACCTCTATCCGGTGCTCTAGCAGCCACAACAAAATCGGGTTGGCTAGCTAAGCTAGTGTGCGGCGTATCGTCGTGTTCCGCGGACATGGAGCACGAAGCGATACCCTAGGTTTGCGTAATAGAAGCTGACTTCTATCGCAAAGGCAAGAGTACAAAGCGATTCGGTGAGCCTACCGACAGTACTCTTGAGAAGATTCAGTAAACTCAGCAAGTACTTGCCCAGCTGAGTCCTGATCTCCGTAGTTTGGGCGATGAGAGTCGCCAAATGGTCCGGACGAAAGCCGGTCTCAGTCGCCGCGGCAAGCAATGCCAGTGCACTGAGATTACCTGCGACTCAGAGCGTACACTTACACAACAAGTGCAGCAATCTAAGCAAAAGCAATTAAACAATTACAAACCGGAAGCGGCGGCGTCCAAAACGGCGCGGCCTAGGTCTTCGGCAAAAGTATCTAGCGGTCCTCGTGGTTCGTCGCTGGAACTCGCCATAGAAAGAACCTACTTCCGATTAGACAAAGAGAGACAGTTAGGCAACGAACCTGTCTCGATACCAATTTGTTGTACCTCTCCTTCGTGTTTGCTCATAAGTATCTGCACGTCTGAAGGCTTTGGACACCGATGTGCGAGCACTTGCAAGTACAGCAAGGCAAGCGTGAGCAAACAGAGACAGCGGAAGACTTCAAGACAAGAAGAGATATAACTTACAGTCTTACAGATCGAAGCGATGCAATGGACGAAATCGCCGTCAGAGCCAGAAGCAAGCAATCATCACGCGGTGGTGATAAGCGAAGTTTAGGCTTAGCTCGGGCTAAGTAGAATAGCGTATAGTGATTATAGTGTAGAACACACGAATGTTCTCCGGTATCGAATGTCTTATCTTGCTTAGCCGTCCTCGCATCTGTTATACTCGCAGCATCCCAATGTTGTACGATTCACACTAGGAGGCCGATCCTAAGTGTGACAACCCTACTGCGTATAGGCGATGTCCAAGCATAACAACGTATAAGCCTTTCCGGCATTCGCATGATGCAAGGGTCCGAATAACGATATTCGGTTGCAAGGCATGCATCGCGACGAGTGCGGCGCTCTCAACGTGTGCTGTAATGAAGTAATATTATACCAGATAATATTACTTATCGTTTCGTAGCACGAGCATAATGCGCACTTTAATGATTCGGGATTTCATGCATGCTAGGCGGATTTGCCATGATGCGATGTCGCGATGGACAATGATAACATGCCAAATGCATATATAAATGTATGCGAATACACCTATATCATGCAGGTTCATTCATATGCAATAATCATTCATGCGTTCATCAAGATAACACTTCGCCTTGTAGGGTCGCATCGACCTACGCATCGGCGGGAAACGAACCGTAGCACAACATCCCGTACATGGATGGATAATGAGCTTCCTGTGCGTATGCATGTAATTTACTATGCAGGTCTATTATTCGTTATTGGGCAATTTACTAAGTGTAAATTACGCAGACATGCATGTTCCACATTATTATTTAGTACTTCACATGCATGAGTGCTGCCTGTCGCACTCCATACAATGAAGTCCTTTCTCTTGTCAGATTACAGTTCTTTAAGAAAAACAGTCTCATCCTGCTACGTTACTGTATATTGAACATGCTCATACCACTCCCTTTATTAGGCTTTTTCTGTGGCATCACTTTCGGTTTTGCTGGTGCCTCTTACGCTGCTCTTTATGCCCCTGTTTTAGATGATGTATATGTAACAGAATTTTTAGTGTGGATACTCATGGGTTCTTCTGTCTTTGTTCTCATGACAGTGTTGGGCATTGCGATAGGGCAGTACCGCTCAACGGTGTCATTTATGTTGTATGCCAGTTCGATTACCGTTTATGTCGAAGTAGGCTGCAATCTATCCGAGCACTATTGAACATGATGTAAGCATATTAGCATGATATTTTCGAATATATCTAGCTAATGAAGCACGCTGCATTATCACTCGCGACATCACGCTGTTGGTCAACATGTTTGACTTGAGGCTGATATCAATGCACGAATCCACCATTGGCATAGTATACCACGTAATAATGTTTCAAATATTATTACCTCATCCGTATCATAAACCATACGCGTATGCGGGAATGCGACGATCGCAATGGTTGGGTCGGCAACCGAATATCGATATTCAGACCTTTGCATATTGCATACGTTGCATCCACTAATATCACGGATTACACGAACAGTGCCATGATAGTACTCACACTTGAGATCGGAATCCAGTGAGACTTGTACTGCACATCGGTATCGTGAATGTGATAGGTGCGAGGACAGCCGCCTAGAGACCGAAGTCGGCACGATGCTACTTTGGATTGTGTACCCACGGGTTCAACTCAATCTAACTCTCATACATACGTATTATTCGGCCTGAGCTATTCCAGCATACCATATCCAGCCGGATGATGAACGCTGCCTGCGGGGTCTGACGGCAGACTTCTATTCTGCAATCAAAGATCATTCTAAGTTGAATCTTTCCTTGATGATAAGTCTTCCACTGTCACATTACTCGCATTGAATCGCCTTGCTGTTCGTAAGCACAATGCACGTGTAGCTAACACTCAGACGTGCAGGTTCAGTGCATGGTTGAAGAAGGAAGGATACAACAAATTTGGTAGTGAGACGTTTCGACTCACGGCTGTTAAGTTCTCGCACGAACGAGTGGCGGCGAAAGGCATCACAAGACAACCCCACTGGAAAGTCTGTGATGCACAATCTTATTTCCAAATCACTGGTGTCGTGTTTATCCTTCAACACTAATCATATATTTGCTATCAGGATCCTCGGCAAGTTTATACCTGCACCGATTCGTGGCTTGGAAAATTAACCGAAAGAAAAAACAAGCGGTTCAGGCCTCAGGGGCAAGGAGCTCGCGCGTGTGTGTATGTGGATGCGGGTTTGACTTATAGGGGCGGAGAGACATGCAGCAGCTGAAAAATCTCCATATGCTGAAACCTCTCCCGCCCCCACCCCACCACACCTTCTTGCCCCCGAAAATATCACGCTCTTCCCCAGCTGTTATTCTGTCTCTTACACTGTCCACATATAGACAGGCACGGGGTGTCGTAACCCGCCATCAACTCGCCGCACATTAAGTACCTGTACAGCAGCAACTTATTTCCGCATGCCAAAGATATGAACTGGTCCATGTACACGAAGCGAGCCGTGCGAACCTCGTGGTGCAGCAGCGGATTGGCAGCGGCACGGCTGCCAGTGGCGGGGCCGCCCGCCGGCAGTGGCGGCGGCGGCGGTGTGGTGGGTGCGCCGGCAGGGTGTTGTACGCTGGTTCGATCATCGTTCATACCAAAGTAGACCGCAATACATTCGAGCATTATGAAGCATGACATAATCATATTAGCATGATATATTCGAGTATATCTAGCTAATCAGGCACGTCGCATTATCATCTACGACATCGCGCTGTCGGTCAACATGTTTGACTCGAGGCTGATATTAATGCGAGATCTATCCGTTGGCATAATATTCCACGTAATAATACTTTAAATATTATTACCTCATCTGTGTCATAAACCATACGCGTATGCAAGAACGCGACGATCGTGATGGTTGGGTCGGCAACCGAATATCGATATTCGGACCGCATATTGCATGCGTTGCATCCATTAATATCACGGATTACGCGATATTCAGAATAGTGCTACGAAGGTACTCACACTTGAGATCGGAATCCAGTGAGACCTGTACTGCACATCGGTATCACGGCGTGATAGATGCGAGGACGGCCGCCTAGAGACCGAAGTCGGCTCGATGCTACTTTGGACCAAGTACTTGCATACTTAATGCTATCTAATTCACATACATACGTTTTACTCATTTATATTCGGCCTGAGCTATTCTAGCATATCATCTTCAGCCGGATGATGAACATTGCCCGCGGGGTCTGACGGCCGACTACCAATCTGTAACCAAAGACTATTGTAAGTTGGATCTTTCCTTGTTGTTGAGTCTTTCGCTCTCACTTTACTCGCATTGAATCACCTTACTGTTCGTAAGCACGGTACGCACTTAGCTAACATCCAGACGTGCAGATTCAGTGCATGATCGAGGAAGGAAGGATACAACAAATTTGGTAGCGAGACAGTTCGACTCACGGCTGTCTCATCATTACTATTGGAGAGTAGATTCTCGTGCGAGCGAGCGGCGGCGAGGAGTATCACGGGATAACCTCGTCAGAAAACCGGTATTGTAATATTCTCTTTCCAAACTATTGATATAATATTTGTCCTTTCATACCAATCATATCTACGCTACCAGTGAAGTCTTAAATCCACAGAAGGGATTCCATCGCCATCATACTCGGAATTGTTTATCTGATAAGTTGAACATCTGGCAGAATCAGCTACTAAGACTACATCAATTTGAAGGTTACAACGCGTTGGTGGGTTACATTACCATTCTCGTCGGAATTTACTCGTGCGTGAACGGTACGCGGAAGAAATTTCTAAGGTATAGAAACCATCTCTCTCTACCCTTGCAAGATACTAATTAGCATATATGTCGGATAACCAGTATCAACGGACTACAGGGGGAGTGAACTGTTGTACCTCTCCTTCGTGTTTGCTCATAAACATCTTCGCGTCTGAAGGCTTTCGATGTTGTATGCGGGTTCGATCCCCACTTGCACCGAAGTAGACTGCATTATATTCGAGCATTACGAAGCATGATATAATCATATTAGCATGATATATTCGAGTATATCTAGCTAATCAGGCATATCACATTCTCATCTACGACATCGCGCTGTCGGTCAACATGTTTGACTCGATGCTGATAATTAATGCGCGATCTATCCGTTGGTATAATATTCCGCGTTATAATGCTTTGAATATTATTACCTCATCTGTGTCATAAACCATACGCGTATGCAAGAATGCAACGCTAGCGATGGTTGGGTCGGCAACCGAATATCGATATTCGGACCTTCGCATATTGCATGCGTTGCATTCATTAATATCACGGATTACGTGGTATTTAAAATAGTGCTATGAAGGTACTCACACTTGAGATCGAAATCCAGTGAGACCTGTACTGCACATTGGTATCGCGACGTGATAGGTGCGAGGACGGCTGCCTAGAGACCGAAGTCGGCTTGACACTAATTTGGGTCAAGTACTCGTGTACTTAACTCGGTCTGATTCTGATATATACGTTTTACTCATTTATTATCGGCCTGAGCTATTCCAGCATAGCATTCCCAGCCGGATGATGAACGCTGCCCGCGGGGTCTGACGGCAGACTCCTAATTTGCAGCTGAAGATCATTGTAAGTTGAATCTTTCCTTATTGATAAGCCTTCCGCTGTCACGTTGCTTGCACTGAAGTGTCTTACTGTTCGTAAGCACCATGCACGTGTAGCTAATACTCAGACGTGCAGATTCAGTGCATGGTTGAAGAAGGAAGGATACAACAAATTTGGTATCGAGACAGGTTCGTTGCCTGACTGCCTAATGATGCTTGATCGGAAGTAAGTTCTTTCTAGGACGACTGTTGACGATGGGCGACGTAGCCCACTAGACATTATCGCCGAAGAACTTGTCCACGCTATATCAGATACTGTTGCTTCCAAATTGTGATTGCTTTTATACCTTTGTAGTTTACTGCAATTGTGGTGTGAGCCTTCGCTCTGAGTTGCAGGTGAAACTTGTGGTCTGGCACCGCTCGCGATAGCTTCTGGTTACAACTTGCGTTCTAATCAGCTGGAGGCTTTGATTGCACGGACTACAGGGGCCATATCTACTCGAAGCCTGCAAGAGTATTGTCGGTGTGCTGACCAAATTGTTTGTACTCTTGTGCTAGATTCGTGTGAATCGCTTGCACACTTGCTTTAGAATTATGTGCATCGTTTATTGTCACGCAATTTGAATATATTGGTCAGTGTTCCACCGGTGGCCGACACAATGTGGCCCAAATATTCCACCTGAGGCTGCGCCCAAAAGCATTTGGCGCGTTTAGCAAACAATTGCTCCCGCCTCATAACGTCGAGCACGAGCCGAAGATGCTCCAAATGCTCCTCGCGCGTCTTAGAATAAACCAAGATGTCATCCAGGTAGCAAACAACGAACCTGTCGATAAACGGCCTAAACATTCGGTCCATAACCGCCTGAAACGTTGCAGGGGCATTAGTCAAACCAAACGATAGGACCGTATACTCAAAGTGACCGAAGGGCGTCCGAAAAGCGGTTTTCGGAATATCAGAGGCAGCGATGCGGATCTGATTATAGCCCTGTTGCAAGTCAATCGAGGAAAAATAAGCCGATCCCTTCAGCTTATCCAACAGGTCGTCAACGCGTGGCAAAGGGTAGCGATTTTTCACCGTACTCGCATTCAACCCCCGGTAATCGATGCACATGCGCAAGGTCCCATCCTTCTTACCGACAAACAAAATCGGTGCAGAATACAGGGATGTGCTGGGGCGTATCATACCCTTCGCGAGCAAATCCGTCACCTGGCGCTTTACCTCGTCCAGCTCCAATGGACTCAACCTGTACATTGGCCGGGCCGTAGGCTGTGCTCCAGGCATGAGAGGGATTGTGTGATCAACAGGACGCATAGGTGGTAGGCCAGGGATATCTTTAAAGACGTCCTCATACTGCGACAGTAGGGCCTCAACCTCAGGATCCACAGAAATCTGCGCGGTGGTGGCACAACAGCCCACCCGCGGCCTCAAAAGCAGTCCGTGGGCACCCTTCCGTAACAAACGGACAGCTTCCTTACGCCCGACTAGCTCTGGTTCGATTTGCGCTGCCATTGCGGTCACAGCGAAATTAACCATAGGCACCGCCTCAGCTTCGCCCTCCTTTGGTGTGACATGTTCGAACGACAGGAAAGGTACCTTAATCGACAGAGTACCCTTGTACATATGCAGGGTTGCGGTCTCCATGTCGATGCGCGTGCGGTACTGTCATAATGTCGAGGACCCCATTATGTACGGTGCAGTCTCTGCTAAGCCCTGCAGCACGTACGGCCGGGCCACAACACGCAAAGGGCCTATCGATAGGCTAAGGGTAATCCTGCCCACGATGGGATGCTTACCCCCGTCAGCAAGGGTAACCTGTGGACAATCAGACGACTCTGGGGTCAACCCCAGCGCATTCACCTCTGCGACAGAGATGAAGTCGTCGCTGGCACCGGTGTCAACAAGTGCCTTCAGAGTACGGCCATTCAAACCGATCTGAACCACTGGGACATGGTTATCTGCGAGCGACTGCCCAGCAGATAACGTTAGGTGGGTCCGTAACCTACGGCACCCTCATCAGGAGCTTCGTACCAAACGTCAACCGAGTAGGATGTGCCTGGCCACGGAGCCAGCATACCCTCCCGATCCACACCGTTAAACAAAACGGTGCCCGGCTCGAACCGGTGGACACGCCGCATACCCCTTAACGATGCCTCTGCCTTGCGCCGACAGAAAGCGGGGAGTAATACACATGCGGCGGTGCCTGGATATTGACGCCTACATCTCCTATAAACGGCCAACTGTTCCGACATCTCACGCAGAGACGAGGGGATGAACTTTTGTTCATCCACGTGGTTAGACAGATCGATAGACGACAGGGGACGGCGAGGTGCAAACAAATTACACAACGGATCGAAGCAGAGAAGTCCCGTGCGTCCGTCAAGCGTGATGCGTCGCGCAATGACTCGCTCAATGTGTCCAAGTACGCAAGGCAACAATGCCTTCACGGCTGGCCGTAAGGATGACCACCGACCACGCGTTAGTTCAGAAATCCCGGGCGGTGCCCCCTCCACAGGAACCCGGGCAAGGTCGGCTGAGGTACAAACGGCGGCAGTAACGGGCAATCCTTCGTAGGATGACTCTCCGCGCACCGTAGACAAACATTGGCCGCTTTCCGACGTTCGAACTCGGAATGATTGCAATTCCATTTTGGCATAAACGAGTCATCCGTGCGAGTCCGCTTCGCATTGGGGTCAGAGCGCTGTGCGGCTGCCGACGACGGCGCACCACCACGCTTCCTGCTCTTAGCCGGGTCCGAGCTCGGACCTGCTCCTCCTGACCCGCGGACACCCGAGCTAGCGCCCCCGCGCGCCTGGCGTTGCCGGTTGCTGCGTCGCGTCGCGGCAGTAGGTGTGGGGCGGGTCGCTCCGAGTTCCTGGTCGAGAGCTACAGCTTCCCCAAGCGGATCCTGCACTTGCACGGCATTTGCACGAGGGGCAGACTTGACTTCTTCCTCACCGGCAAGGAGTCGTATCTCCGTACCCTTAGCAAAAGTGACCAAGGCATCATACGACTTGATCGGCACCCCAGCCAAGTCAGTAGCGCACCATTTAGCCTAAAGGTTTGTCAGGCCTCGCTTAAACCAAAAGACACGCTCGGTTTCGGTGAGATCAGCAATGGGGGTCACAAGTGCTTCGAAGCGTGACTGGTACGCAGGTACATTTTCACCCCGACGCATGTGGTAGCTACCGGCTGCCAAAACCTTACGAGCCTCCACATCACGTGCTTGAACCTCAGTAGCGAACCGTGCGAGCAAAGCGGCGATCATCTCGTCAAAAGTATAGTCGCCCTGGGCGGTGGTCCATTCGCGATACCAGTCCTTCGCTGAGCCCTCGAGGGTGTTACCAACGAAGAGACACCTGATACCATCATTATCGCCACCTTGAACAGCCTGGAGATACTTTTTAGCGTCACGCACGTACGCACGAGTTGCATCGGCTATGCTAGGTCCTGGTGTCTTTTCAGTCAGCGAGATATTGAGCCTAGGAACGGGAATTGACAATCTCATCACCTCAGGGATGTCATCATGCCCTCGAGCTTGAGGTAATGGCAGAACCCTTGGTCCAGCAGTGTTGTCCATATTCGTATTAACTGCTGAATGCGGCACAATTAAGTGAGCAGGGGTCTGAAGGACAAAGGGCTCTTGAGTGGCTCGCGTGCCAACAGTCTCAAGACCTCTATCCGGCGCTCTAGCAGCCACAACAAAATCGGGTTGGCTAGCTAAGCTAGTGTGCGGCGTATCGTCACGTTCCACGGACATGGAACACGAAGTGATACCCTAGGTTTGCGTAACAGAAGCCGACTTCTATCGCAAAGGCAAGAGTACAAAGCGATTTGGTGAGCCTACCGACAGTACTCTTGAGAAGATTCAGTAAACTCAGCAAGTACTTGCCCAGCTGAGTCCTGATCTCCGTAGTTTGGGCGATGAGAGTCGCCAACTGGTCCGGACGAAAGCCGGTCTCAGTCACCGCGGCAAGCAATGCCGGTGCACTGAGATTACCTGCGACTCAGAGCGTACACTTACACAACAAGTGCAGCAATCTAAGCAAAAGCAATTAAACAATTACAAACCGGAAGCGGCGGCGTCCAAAACGGCGCGGCCTAGGTCTTCGGCAAAAGTATCTAGCGGTCCTCGTGGTTCGTCGCTGGAACTCGCCATAGAAAGAACCTACTTCCGATTAGACAAAGGGAGACAGTTAGGCAACGAACCTGTCTCGATACCAATTTGTTGTACCTCTCCTTCGTGTTTGCACATAAGTATCTGCGCGTCTGAAGGCTTTGGACACCGATGCGCGAGCACTTGCAAGTACAACAAGGCAAGCGCGAGCAAACAGAGACAGCGGAAGACTTCAAGACAAGAAGAGATATAACTTACAGTCTTACAGATCGGTGCGGTGCAATGGACGTAATCGCCGTCAGCGCCGGAAGCAAGCAATCATCACGCGGCGGTGATAAGCGAAGTTTAGGCTTAGCTCGGGCTAAGTAGAGTAGCGTATAGCAATGATAATGTAGAACACACGAGTGTTCTCCGGTGTCGAATATCTTATCTTGCTTAGCCGTCCTCGCATCTGTTATACTCGTAGCATCGCAATGCCGTACGATTCACACTAGGAGGCCGATCCTAAGTGTGACAACCCTACTGCGTATAGGCGATGTCCAAGCATAACAACGTATAAGCCTTTCCGGCATTCGCATGATGCAAGGGTCCGGATAACAATATCCGGTTGCAGGGCATGCATCGCGACAAGTGCGGCGCTCTCAACGTGTGCTGTAATGAAGTAATATTATATCAAATAATATTACTTATCGTTTCGTAGCACGAGCATAATGCGCACTTCAATGATTCGGTATTTCATGCATGCTAGGCGGATTTGCCATGATGCGATGTTGCGATGGATAATGATGACATGCCAAATGCATATATAAATATATACGAATATATTTATATCATGCCAATTCATTCATATGCATTAATCGTTCATGCGTTCATCAAGATAACACTTCGCCTCGTAGGGTCGCATCGACCTACATCGGCGGGAAATGAACCGTAGCACAACAGATCCTGCCCACGATGGGATGCTTACCCCCGTCAGCAAGGGTAACCTGTGGACAATCATACGATTCTGGGGTCAACCCCAGCGCATTCACCTCTGCAGCAGAGATGAAGTCGTCGCTGGCACCGGTGTCAACGAGTGCCTTCAGGGTACGGCCATTTAGACCGACCTGAATCACCGGGACACGGTTATCTACAAGCGACTGCCCAGCAGATCACGTTAGTGCTCTTTGGGCGGGTCCGTAACCACACGGAACCCTCATCAGGAGCTTCGTACCAAACGTCAACCGAGTAGGATGTGCCTGGCCACGGAGCCAGCATACCCTCCCGATCCACACCGTTAAACAAAACGGTGCCCGGCTCGAACCGGTGGACACGCCGCATACCCCTTAACGATGCCTCTGCCTTGCACCGACAGAAAGCGGGGAGTAATACACATGCGGCGGTGCCTGGATATTGACGCCTACATCTCCTATAAACGGCCAACTGTTCCGAAATCTCACGCAGAGATGAGGGGATGAACAAAACCACGTGGTTAGACAGATCGATAGATGACAGGGGACGGCGTGGGGTAAACAGATTACACAGCGGATCGAAGCAGAGAAGTCCCGTGCGTCCGTCAAGCGTGACGTGTCGCGCAATGACTCGCTCGATGTGTCCAAGTACGCAAGGCAACAATGCCTTCATGGCTGGTCGTAAGGATGACCACCGACCACGTGTTAGTTCAGCAATCCCGGGTGGTGCCCCCTCCGCAGGAACCCGGGCAAACCCCTATTCGGGCTTAGGGCCCAACGGCGGCAGCAACGGACAATCCTTGGTAGGATGGCTCTCCGTGCACTGTAGGCAAACATTGGCCGCTTTCTGACGTTCGAACTCGGAACGATTGCAATTCCATTTTGGCATCAACAGATCATCCGTGCGAGTCCGCTTTGCATCGGGGTCAGGGCGCTGTGCGGCTGCCGTCGACGGCGCGCCCCCACGTTTCCTGCTCTTAGCTGGGTCCGAGCTCGGACCTGCTCTTCCTGACCCGTGGACACCTGAGCTAGCGCCCCCGCGCGCCTTGCGCTGTCTGTTGCTGTGTCGCACCGTGACAACAGATGCAGGACGAGTAGCTCCAAGTTCCTGGTCCAGAGCCACAGCTTCCCCAAGCGGATCCTGCGCTTGCACAGCATTTGCACGAGGGGTAGATTTGACTTCTTCCTCACCGGCAAGGAGTCGTACCTCTGTCCCCCTAGCAAATGTTACCAAGGCGTCGTACGACCTGAACGGCACCCCAGACAATTCAGTAGCGCACCATTTAGCCAAAAGTTTCGTTAGGCCTCGCTTAAACCAAAAGACACGCTCATTCTCGGTGAGGTCAGCGATGGGGGTCACTAGTGCTTCGAAGTGTGACTGGTATGCAGGTACATTTTCGCCCCGACGCATGTGATATGTACCGGCTGCCAAAACCTTGCGAGCCTCAACATCACGTGCGTGCACCTCAGTAGCAAACCGTGCGAGCAGAGCGGAAATCAACTCGTCAAACGTGTAGTCAATCCGGGCGTTGGTCCATTCGTCGTACCAGTCCTTCGCCGCACCCTCGAGGGTGTTGCCAACGAAGAGACACCTGATACCATCATTATCGCCACCATGCACCGCCTGGAGATACTTCTTAGCATCGCGCACGTACGTACGAGTTGAATCGGCTATGGTTGGGCCGGGTGTCTTAAGGTTTTCATTCAGCGAGATTTTAAGCCTAGGTACGGGAATTGTCAATCTCATCACCTCGGGAATGGCAGCATGCCCTTGCGTTTGAGGTAGAGGAAGACCCCATGGATCAGCAGCGTTGTCCATATTCGTATTAACTGCTGAACGCGGCACAATTAAGTGGGCAGGGGTCTGAAGGACAAGAGGTTCTAGAGCAGCTCGCGTGCCAACAGTCTCAAGACCTCTATCCGTAGCTCTAGCAGCCACAACAAATTCGGGTTGGCTTGCTAAGGTAGTAAGCGGCGTATCGTTGCGTCCCGCAGACATGGAACACGAGACAATACCCTAAGCTTGCATAGTAGAAGACGACTTCTACCGCAAAGTCAAAGCTAGAGTACAAAACGATTCGGTGAGCCTACCGATAGTACTCTTGAGGATATTTAGCAAATTCAGCAAGCATTTGCCCAGCTGAGTTCGAATCTCCGTAGTTTGAGCGATAAGAATCTCCAACTGGTCCGGGCGCAAGCCGGTCTCAGTCCTTGCGGCAAGCAATGCCGGAGCACTGAGATTACCTGCGACTCAGAGCGTACACTTACACAACAAGTGCAGCAATTTAGACCAAAGCAATCAAAACAATTACAAACTGGAAGCAGCGGCGTCCAACACGGCGCGGCCCAGGTCTTCGGTGAAGGTATCTAGCGGTCCACGTGGTTCATCGCTGGTACTCGCCATGGAAAGAACCTACTTCCGATTTGACACAAAGAGACAGTTAGGCAACGAACCTGTCTCGATACCAATTTGTTGTACCTCTCCTTTGGGTTTGCTCATAAGTATCTGCGCGTCTGAAGACTTTTGATACCGATGCGCGAGCACTTGCAAGTACAGCAAGGCAATCGAGAGCAAACAAAGACAGCGGAAGACTTCAAGATGAAGAGAGATATAACTTACAATCTTACAGACCGAAGCAATGCAATGGACGTGATCGCCGTCAGCGCCGGAAGTAAGCAATCATCACGCGGCGGTGACAAGCGAAGTTCAGGCTTAGCTCGGGCTAAGTATAAGAGCGATTAGCAATAATAATGTTGAACACAGAAAAAAAATGTCTTATCTTGCTTAGCCGTCCTCGCATCTGTTATACTCGTAGCATCGCAATGCCGTACGATTCACACTAGGAGGCCGATCCTAAGTGTGACAACCCTACTGCGTATAGGTGATGTTCATGTATAACAACCGATAAGCCTTTCCAGCATTCGCATGATGCAAGGGTCCGAATAACGATATTCGGTTGCAAGGCATGTATTGCGACGAGTGCGGCGTTCCCGACGTACGCTACAATGAAGTAATATTATATCAAATAATATTACTTATCGTTCCATAGCACGAGCATAATGCGCGCTTTGATTATTCATGCATGTTAGGCGGATCAGCCATGATGCGATGTCGCAGTGTATAATGGTAACATGCCAAACATATATAAATGTATGCAAATACATTTATGTCATGCAAGTTCATTCATATGCATCGATCATTCATCAAGTTAGCTCATCGCCTTGTAGCGTCGCATTGACCTACGCATTGGCGGGAAATGAACCGTAGCACAACATATTGCACCAGGTTCACGTGGCCACGTCGCGTTTTCGTCACTGAGTTCCACTGGTTGCGGTTGCAGAGAGTCGTGGATGTACCACCGGTCCTTGTGTTTTCGTACCTTGTGATTGCATGACCTGTGAGGTGTACGAGGAAGCCCCAGTTGCGTGCGTGTTCTGGCAGTTGGTGTAGTACGCTGCTTAACGTCACATTGGGTTTTATTTCCTGTCCACTCCCTATGGAGGCAACATGCAGGTGTGCGGAGTCATTTCTTTGCTGTGCAGTTCGCACCGGCACGTTGTAGCGTAGGTACGGATTGATTGCCAGCGTTGAGAAGTTGCCTGTGTTTTGGTTGTGGGTTAGTCGCCATGTGGCGGCTGCATTGTGGAGTTCCGGGTCAGCCATGTGTTGCAGCATTATATGACAGTATTGCAGTACGTGCTGTGGGTCGATGTATGGTCCCCGTAGTAGGTTGTTTATGGTGTGGATCATGCAGAGCTCTTTCTGCTGTTGCTCGTGGTAAAGGGTGTCATCTGGGTTGTGCGGGTTTGTCATTATCGGCCATGTGACTTGTTTTGATGGGGCCCCGGGCCCTGTTAGCCGCCACACTCGTGTGTTGCTAAGGGGATGGGGTCGCTCGGTTCGCATGGTTTCATCTTGTGGGCCCACACATTGGGTGCTTTCCGTTCCTTCAGGGTGTCCCTCTATCCCTGGAGCGGAGTCTCTATCCCAACAGGCAATCATTATCAGTGTAACGATGAGGATTATTGTGGCACCAAATATCGTGTTCTGTGGTATCGCCAAGCCGGCTATCAGATAGATGTGTATCAGCCAGCTTGCATGTCCCTTTAGCCCTTCAGGCCTTTACCAATTGCGGGGATACTGATCGACAGAATGGAGGCCGTTGGGGCTGCTGTGGCCAGCTGTACACATAGTGTGACCAGTGTGGCTGCTGACACCATTATCTGCCTAGTCGCCGATGGGTGCTGACCTGCCCACTTGATTGTTTCAGCAGCATAGATTGCGCAGGCGAGAGCAAGGTCTCTTGCTACGGGTACGGCGCTGGCTGCTATTCGTGTAGTGAAGTGTCGTAAAACCCAAATCAGTCCAACTGTTAGTAATGTTAAATGGATGGCTAAGTCCAGTGGTCTCAGTGCTACTGCACAGGCGAGGGGCACTGACAGCATAGCCGCAAGTAGGATCGTGTTGCCTGTCTGTTGCATGGATCTCCCTTTGCTTCGGTTCCACTGTCTTGCTGCTCTATTGACTTTGTAGAGTGCATACGTTACCCCAAGGCCGGCAATGATACTGTACCCAATGAGGATCGTAATTTCGAGATCGTACAGCAGTGCTTTGATGGTATGGGAAATTAGGTGCCCACCTGCGCGCATTACATCCCCTGGCAGGTGCACCCCAGTCAGTGTGCTTCTTCCCCGCATAAGATAAGGCAGAAAGGCTTTCCGGATGCCATGTGATGCGATCCATGGGCTAGCCAATCCAAGCATCGTCCCTGCAGTCAAAGATGGCGAGTTCTGGTGTGTGTAATGCACTTGTGGGGCATTCACTGTACGACAAAGGTTGTCCAGCATTCAACCAGCAACGTTCACACCTCCTTGGGCTGTGACCTTGATGTCAGGTGGTTGTTTGATGGATCTCCTTAGATGTCCCCATAATCCTATTCATTGCTTATGGTGGGCTTCGTTGGTTACCAGGTCGTTCGCCTGCAAGTTTCTTAGGTCTTCCACGTCCTTGCCTTCGTAGTTGCGGCATTTTCCAGAGACCATTCTAGTGTTGCAATTTGTGATTGCAATGATGTATTTTTCT
The DNA here is from genome assembly GCA_030268105.1 of Volvox africanus. Classification (NCBI taxonomy): domain Eukaryota; kingdom Viridiplantae; phylum Chlorophyta; class Chlorophyceae; order Chlamydomonadales; family Volvocaceae; genus Volvox; species Volvox africanus. Next base: position 49,731 of record BSDZ01000043.1, read on the forward strand.
GTTAGGTGTATACAGTCAGAAGCTGCTCCTCGAGAAGGGTAGTCTGTTCCAGGTGTCCTTCTGTAGGTTCTGTTTGTAACGTATCTTAGAGAATTATCAGGTCTGTGGAATGCTTTTTCACAGACTTCGCCATCTGCTGGGCAAGAGTTGCTCTGGCTGTGGTCCTCCTTCAGACCCATAGCCTGGTCGTCACGAGCTGACTCTGAGAAGTAGGGATATGCATTTACGGCCTTTTGCTTGGTCTCAGTTGGTGGTGAAGCCTGGGCTTCCCTGATTTGAATAATTGGCAGCATCCAGTCGTGACTTATAATGATGTTGAAATTAAATTGTTTGGTGCGTTCTTTTCGTGACCCCTCCGGCAATCGCGTCCCACATGTGGCACGTTCCTGCACGTTCGTCGATTGACAAGGGGGGGGGTGACAGGAAAACACGGGTTCCACCGCTGCCGGAGCCAGGCTGTCACAGAACGCTGTTATCAGCTTGTAGAGTGTTAGGCATAACAGAACGCGGCAGATTGCAGTCTTTCGCCTCACCTTTTGCTGACTTACCATTTTTAAATTTCAGCAGCTCGCCTTGTTGTTATTGGAAGCTTTTATGTTATATTACTCAAAAACTAGTTTATTAACAAATACTCCATCCTTGCGACCCTGCTTACAAACTCGACGAGGAAAAAACAATTTGTAATTCGTGATATTGCTATATACGCAAATAATAATGTCAGGGCGGAGCTTCTCAGTCATCAAAACGCTTCACATACATATTGTGTGTTCATGAGCAAACGGAGATTGCAGGCAGTGGGACCGAATCACAAATATACACTTCATAAAAGCCCAACATATAATGTCCACAGAAAGCGATGATCTGGTCCGTAGACCATGAATTGCAATTTCCATAAATGGAAGCCGCACATTCATCACTAGAATAGCCGTATTTTTTCCTCAGTTCTGAGATGACTTTGTTAATTTTATCACAGCCCGCTTGGGATGTGGCCCACACTGCACTGTTGCACATGACGGGATAGCTACTGGGAACCTCACCAAAGCAAAAGAATAAATCACTTAAGGAGTATCCATCAGCACATTTAGGGATGCACATCCCATACACTTCATCATAGCCGCTCTTGCAGGGAGGAGAGATGTAGTAACCTTCTTTGCGGTTGTAGGCTTTTCGAAGGCAGAAAGAACCTGCATCTGTATGTACATGTAAGCGGGTGGTCGTGCATAGGGACCAAATCCCAATTGGAAATCGTTTGCTGGAGTTTAATCCAAGCTGAGCAAGCAATTCATGGATCTAGCTTTCAGATACATACAGGTACAGTGAGACCCATCGCAGTAATATGCACTGGTGGTGAAAGATGGATGTCTGCCCACTCCAAATAATCACCAGCCATCGATCTGCAGCAGGTGATGAACGAATCAACAAACCCTAAAACCCTAAGCCAGCATAACTGGCCTCAGATGAACTTCTCGTGCCTAAACATCACCTGTTTAAACATCTTGTGTTTCCCAATTTACCTGGTGATGGTAGTCATGGTGATGGGGGTGGTGGTGATGGAGGAGGTGGTGATGGGGGTCCACTTGCCTGCGACCAGCAGTGAGGGAATGCACCAGCCAGAAAAATAGTAAGGCAGGATGGTGTACCATTGCACGTGCTTCATTCTGTGCACCGACCATGCATGTGAGGAATACCCAGTATTATTAGGCAGCCGCCTCACGGCCATCAGTTGCACGATGATATTAATTTCAGTTGATAACGTAATCAACTGGCTAGGTATATAATTCTGGATCATGATAGCCGGCAAATTAAGGCTGTCCTATAATATGGCGGCACACTAAACCTATAAATACACACAAAAAAATATATATATATAGACAACTAGAGACATGTGAGCGAGGCGGCGGTTGGAATAATAGTTGTGATGTCGTTTCAGCAACCACCTACGATGACATAGACGGGTCACTCAAACAGACAATTATGAGCAACCTAATGATTCCCAACTGCCACATACAAACCCTTACACCGATGGGGGTGGTGGTGGTGAGTGTTACATATTACATACCACAAGGAGCAATTATCTGTTGATGCAAACAACTGTGCAGCGTTAGGCAGGTAGGTGGAAAGGTTGGGTATGCGGTATACATAGAATAGGAAAGTGGGTATGAAGATACCCACCCTGAAGCAGACTTTGTCCACATATGTGCTTGTATTTGTAGGTCCACAAACGCCAGTCAGTGGGTTAAGCTTCAAGTAACAGTAGTTGCCATCTGTGTGAACAAAGAACTCGCATCTTGAGTCTTGACTGCATGCATTACTGCAACTCTGTAGACTGATGTTTGTGGCAAAGGAAGGACACGCTTTGGCGATGTCACCCACGTGGTCTCCTTTTACGTCATAATCTGCAGCACATTGGTACTGGCCACCTGCATCGATCCACACACACATCAAGAGCGGAGGGCATACAATCTCAAAGGCACGACATTTGGCTCTTCAGAATTTATCTCAGGACACAACCAACATACATTATACATCCGAGGAAAAATAATGATCCCATATTTCATCGGCCCAAATTGAAGTTGCTGTGGTGAAGTCAGTATGGGGCTGGGTGGCACCTGTATACATGAGGATTATGATATCCATCGTCATCATAGTGACTTGCTTGCAAGCCCACTGTGATAGGAGATTTCTATTGGACGTCACTGAACCTCTGCTGTGTGGCATCCACCACTCACCGCCTAATGATGAATAAATGCGCGTAAACCTTTACCCCCTTTACATCCTCGGGGCCCAGCTGTTTATCAAAACTGCTACAAATAAGATCAACATTGGGACCCCAGGGGCCAGGGAAAGAATGCTGCACCCACCTTCACACTTATTATTCCAGTCAGCACACATGATACGCCAAACACACATCATTTTGTGTCTTCAAATTAGTGCAGAGTTGCTTGAGGAGGTATAGAGTTGTAGCCCTCTCCCCAAACCACCATACAGAGTGTGTAGATGCATGCCCATCAACATGCAGCTGCTGATTGAACTTATCCTATCTTGTGCGCGACCCCCGACCTATCTACCTACCATGCGTACTTTCCACCCAGGCCGTCCCTACCCTGCTGGCTCTATCTGGATCCCTGCAACACCAGCCTTTGATGACCTTAACTCCCTGACCTATCCCTTGACCTATTTTGACCTCGATTGATCTCTTGATTTTGATGAATAGCTTCGTTCCTATACCATGGCCTGTACATACCATAGTTTGGGCGCACGAAGCAAAGTACATCCACGTAGTTTGGGCTGTAGTTATTGCTTCCAGCGGTTCCATTAAGAAACGAATACTTAAGATAGCACTTGCGGTCAAGAGTTCGCACAGAAAAGGTACACCTGTAGGAATGATCAATTTGCAGTTGCAAATGAAATGTACACCCAGTTGCATGCATGCATGTATGCTTTATGCATGAACCATATGTATGCATGGGATACATGTACAATGCACTGCATGACATATGTATATACGTACTTTATAATGGACCATGCTCTAATAACAAGAAAGAGCTCACCAGAAAGAGCTTACATCAGGATTAGATGTCCTAATCATGATCACGATACTACACTTACACATTACACCGCATTGCATAGTATACACATACTTCATGCGCGCGCATACACACACACACACACACACAAGGCATACTAATACGTGACATACAAGAATGAATGAATGATGCACCTTCAGGGCATTCTTTTAAACATTGTCGAGACATTTTATTTGTTTGGTCCTCCACATATGTTTATATACATATATACATGTATACGTGTATATATAAATATATATACATACCTAGTATTCGCGCCCTGTCACTCAAGCGACATTAGATGATGATGCAAATAAATTGTGCAGATGAATGCATGACCAGTTCAGGAAAGCATGCATGCCAGCTATGGAACTACATCTGCTAAGCGTAATACGTAACGACTGTCGTGCATGCACGATGCATATACATACTCATGATAAGGCAGCGAGCATCATATGTTATACCTATATACCTACATGGGCTCATTGTAACACTCCTGGCGACAAGCGAGATAGTCGACTGTTTGGTTAATGATTCGAATGTCCTTTCCAAGGAAGTCAATTTTAGCGTAGCAGCCCCAAGGCAGAGCTGGTGCTACAGGCGGTGATGGTGGTGGTGGTGATGCCAGAAGCGGTTTAGGAGGTGGTTGAGGCCGCGGTAAAGGAAGCTGTGGTGGAGGTGGTGATGGTGGCTTCGGTGATGGGGGTGGTGGTGATGGGGGTGGTGGTGATGTGGGAGGTGGTGATGGGGGTCCACTTGCCTGCGACCAGCATTGATGGAATGCACCAGCCAGGAAAATAGTAAGGAAGGATGGTGTACCATTGCACGTGCTTCATTCCGTGCACCGATCATGCATGTGAGGAATACCCAGTATTATTAGGCAGCCGCCTCACGGCCATCAGTTGCACGATGATATTAAATTCAGTTGATAACGTAATCAACTGGCTAGGTACATTATTCTAAATCACAACAACCTGCAAAGTAAGGTGGTGCTTAGTAGCTGTCCAGTAATATGGCGGCACACAAAACAAATTAACACGCACTCAATAAAGAATATAAAGACGATCAAAAACACGTGAGCGAGGCGGCAGTCGGAATAACGAAGGCCGCCATGTGGATGAAGGTTGCCACGGCCGCCGGATGCATGAGAATCGGCGACAGACTGGTGAAAACAGCCCCAAATGAATGTCGTACAGTATAAATAATCTGTACATAGGCACTACAGCGCAATGCCAGAATTCATGAGGCCTTTTTAAGCGACCACCTACGATGACATAGACGGGTCACTCAAACAGACAATTATGAGCAACCTAATGATTCCCAACTGCCACATACAAACCCTTACACCGATGGGGGTGGTGGTGGTGAGTGTTACATATTACATACCACAAGGAGCAATTATCTGTTGATGCAAACAACTGTGCAGCGTTAGGCAGGTAGGTGGAAAGGTTGGGTATGCGGTATACATAGAATAGGAAAGTGGGTATGAAGATACCCACCCTGAAGCAGACTTTGTCCACATATGTGCTTGTATTTGTAGGTCCACAAACGCCAGTCAGTGGGTTAAGCTTCAAGTAACAGTAGTTGCCATCTGTGTGAACAAAGAACTCGCATCTTGAGTCTTGACTGCATGCATTACTGCAACTCTGTAGACTGATGTTTGTGGCAAAGGAAGGACACGCTTTGGCGATGTCACCCACGTGGTCTCCTTTTACGTCATAATCTGCAGCACATTGGTACTGGCCACCTGCATCGATCCACACACACATCAAGAGCGGAGGGCATACAATCTCAAAGGCACGACATTTGGCTCTTCAGAATTTATCTCAGGACACAACCAACATACATTATACATCCGAGGAAAAATAATGATCCCATATTTCATCGGCCCAAATTGAAGTTGCTGTGGTGAAGTCAGTATGGGGCTGGGTGGCACCTGTATACATGAGGATTATGATATCCATCGTCATCATAGTGACTTGCTTGCAAGCCCACTGTGATAGGAGATTTCTATTGGACGTCACTGAACCTCTGCTGTGTGGCATCCACCACTCACCGCCTAATGATGAATAAATGCGCGTAAACCTTTACCCCCTTTACATCCTCGGGGCCCAGCTGTTTATCAAAACTGCTACAAATAAGATCAACATTGGGACCCCAGGGGCCAGGGAAAGAATGCTGCACCCACCTTCACACTTATTATTCCAGTCAGCACACATGATACGCCAAACACACATCATTTTGTGTCTTCAAATTAGTGCAGAGTTGCTTGAGGAGGTATAGAGTTGTAGCCCTCTCCCCAAACCACCATACAGAGTGTGTAGATGCATGCCCATCAACATGCAGCTGCTGATTGAACTTATCCTATCTTGTGCGCGACCCCCGACCTATCTACCTACCATGCGTACTTTCCACCCAGGCCGTCCCTACCCTGCTGGCTCTATCTGGATCCCTGCAACACCAGCCTTTGATGACCTTAACTCCCTGACCTATCCCTTGACCTATTTTGACCTCGATTGATCTCTTGATTTTGATGAATAGCTTCGTTCCTATACCATGGCCTGTACATACCATAGTTTGGGCGCACGAAGCAAAGTACATCCACGTAGTTTGGGCTGTAGTTATTGCTTCCAGCGGTTCCATTAAGAAACGAATACTTAAGATAGCACTTGCGGTCAAGAGTTCGCACAGAAAAGGTACACCTGTAGGAATGATCAATTTGCAGTTGCAAATGAAATGTACACCCAGTTGCATGCATGCATGTATGCTTTATGCATGAACCATATGTATGCATGGGATACATGTACAATGCACTGCATGACATATGTATATACGTACTTTATAATGGACCATGCTCTAATAACAAGAAAGAGCTCACCAGAAAGAGCTTACATCAGGATTAGATGTCCTAATCATGATCACGATACTACACTTACACATTACACCGCATTGCATAGTATACACATACTTCATGCGCGCGCATACACACACACACACACACACAAGGCATACTAATACGTGACATACAAGAATGAATGAATGATGCACCTTCAGGGCATTCTTTTAAACATTGTCGAGACATTTTATTTGTTTGGTCCTCCACATATGTTTATATACATATATACATGTATACGTGTATATATAAATATATATACATACCTAGTATTCGCGCCCTGTCACTCAAGCGACATTAGATGATGATGCAAATAAATTGTGCAGATGAATGCATGACCAGTTCAGGAAAGCATGCATGCCAGCTATGGAACTACATCTGCTAAGCGTAATACGTAACGACTGTCGTGCATGCACGATGCATATACATACTCATGATAAGGCAGCGAGCATCATATGTTATACCTATATACCTACATGGGCTCATTGTAACACTCCTGGCGACAAGCGAGATAGTCGACTGTTTGGTTAATGATTCGAATGTCCTTTCCAAGGAAGTCAATTTTAGCGTAGCAGCCCCAAGGCAGAGCTGGTGCTACAGGCGGTGATGGTGGTGGTGGTGATGCCAGAAGCGGTTTAGGAGGTGGTTGAGGCCGCGGTAAAGGAAGCTGTGGTGGAGGTGGTGATGGTGGCTTCGGTGATGGGGGTGGTGGTGATGGGGGTGGTGGTGATGTGGGAGGTGGTGATGGGGGTCCACTTGCCTGCGACCAGCATTGATGGAATGCACCAGCCAGGAAAATAGTAAGGAAGGATGGTGTACCATTGCACGTGCTTCATTCCGTGCACCGATCATGCATGTGAGGAATACCCAGTATTATTAGGCAGCCGCCTCACGGCCATCAGTTGCACGATGATATTAAATTCAGTTGATAACGTAATCAACTGGCTAGGTACATTATTCTAAATCACAACAACCTGCAAAGTAAGGTGGTGCTTAGTAGCTGTCCAGTAATATGGCGGCACACAAAACAAATTAACACGCACTCAATAAAGAATATATAGACGATCAAAAACACGTGAGCGAGGCGGCAGTCGGAATAACGAAGGCCGCCATGTGGATGAACGTTGCCACGGCCGCCGGATGCATGAGAATCGGCGACAGACTGGTGAAAACAGCCCCAAATGAATGTCGTACAGTATAAATAATCTGTACATAGGCACTACAGCGCAATGCCAGAATTCATGAGGCCTTTTTAAGCGACCACCTACGATGACATAGACGGGTCACTCAAACAGACAATTATGAGCAACCTAATGATTCCCAACTGCCACATACAAACCCTTACACCGATGGGGGTGGTGGTGGTGAGTGTTACATATTACATACCACAAGGAGCAATTATCTGTTGATGCAAACAACTGTGCAGCGTTAGGCAGGTAGGTGGAAAGGTTGGGTATGCGGTATACATAGAATAGGAAAGTGGGTATGAAGATACCCACCCTGAAGCAGACTTTGTCCACATATGTGCTTGTATTTGTAGGTCCACAAACGCCAGTCAGTGGGTTAAGCTTCAAGTAACAGTAGTTGCCATCTGTGTGAACAAAGAACTCGCATCTTGAGTCTTGACTGCATGCATTACTGCAACTCTGTAGACTGATGTTTGTGGCAAAGGAAGGACACGCTTTGGCGATGTCACCCACGTGGTCTCCTTTTACGTCATAATCTGCAGCACATTGGTACTGGCCACCTGCATCGATCCACACACACATCAAGAGCGGAGGGCATACAATCTCAAAGGCACGACATTTGGCTCTTCAGAATTTATCTCAGGACACAACCAACATACATTATACATCCGAGGAAAAATAATGATCCCATATTTCATCGGCCCAAATTGAAGTTGCTGTGGTGAAGTCAGTATGGGGCTGGGTGGCACCTGTATACATGAGGATTATGATATCCATCGTCATCATAGTGACTTGCTTGCAAGCCCACTGTGATAGGAGATTTCTATTGGACGTCACTGAACCTCTGCTGTGTGGCATCCACCACTCACCGCCTAATGATGAATAAATGCGCGTAAACCTTTACCCCCTTTACATCCTCGGGGCCCAGCTGTTTATCAAAACTGCTACAAATAAGATCAACATTGGGACCCCAGGGGCCAGGGAAAGAATGCTGCACCCACCTTCACACTTATTATTCCAGTCAGCACACATGATACGCCAAACACACATCATTTTGTGTCTTCAAATTAGTGCAGAGTTGCTTGAGGAGGTATAGAGTTGTAGCCCTCTCCCCAAACCACCATACAGAGTGTGTAGATGCATGCCCATCAACATGCAGCTGCTGATTGAACTTATCCTATCTTGTGCGCGACCCCCGACCTATCTACCTACCATGCGTACTTTCCACCCAGGCCGTCCCTACCCTGCTGGCTCTATCTGGATCCCTGCAACACCAGCCTTTGATGACCTTAACTCCCTGACCTATCCCTTGACCTATTTTGACCTCGATTGATCTCTTGATTTTGATGAATAGCTTCGTTCCTATACCATGGCCTGTACATACCATAGTTTGGGCGCACGAAGCAAAGTACATCCACGTAGTTTGGGCTGTAGTTATTGCTTCCAGCGGTTCCATTAAGAAACGAATACTTAAGATAGCACTTGCGGTCAAGAGTTCGCACAGAAAAGGTACACCTGTAGGAATGATCAATTTGCAGTTGCAAATGAAATGTACACCCAGTTGCATGCATGCATGTATGCTTTATGCATGAACCATATGTATGCATGGGATACATGTACAATGCACTGCATGACATATGTATATACGTACTTTATAATGGACCATGCTCTAATAACAAGAAAGAGCTCACCAGAAAGAGCTTACATCAGGATTAGATGTCCTAATCATGATCACGATACTACACTTACACATTACACCGCATTGCATAGTATACACATACTTCATGCGCGCGCATACACACACACACACACACAAGGCATACTAATACGTGACATACAAGAATGAATGAATGATGCACCTTCAGGGCATTCTTTTAAACATTGTCGAGACATTTTATTTGTTTGGTCCTCCACATATGTTTATATACATATATACATGTATACGTGTATATATAAATATATATACATACCTAGTATTCGCGCCCTGTCACTCAAGCGACATTAGATGATGATGCAAATAAATTGTGCAGATGAATGCATGACCAGTTCAGGAAAGCATGCATGCCAGCTATGGAACTACATCTGCTAAGCGTAATACGTAACGACTGTCGTGCATGCACGATGCATATACATACTCATGATAAGGCAGCGAGCATCATATGTTATACCTATATACCTACATGGGCTCATTGTAACACTCCTGGCGACAAGCGAGATAGTCGACTGTTTGGTTAATGATTCGAATGTCCTTTCCAAGGAAGTCAATTTTAGCGTAGCAGCCCCAAGGCAGAGCTGGTGCTACAGGCGGTGATGGTGGTGGTGGTGATGCCAGAAGCGGTTTAGGAGGTGGTTGAGGCCGCGGTAAAGGAAGCTGTGGTGGAGGTGGTGATGGTGGCTTCGGTGATGGGGGTGGTGGTGATGGGGGTGGTGGTGATGTGGGAGGTGGTGATGGGGGTCCACTTGCCTGCGACCAGCATTGATGGAATGCACCAGCCAGGAAAATAGTAAGGAAGGATGGTGTACCATTGCACGTGCTTCATTCCGTGCACCGATCATGCATGTGAGGAATACCCAGTATTATTAGGCAGCCGCCTCACGGCCATCAGTTGCACGATGATATTAAATTCAGTTGATAACGTAATCAACTGGCTAGGTACATTATTCTAAATCACAACAACCTGCAAAGTAAGGTGGTGCTTAGTAGCTGTCCAGTAATATGGCGGCACACAAAACAAATTAACACGCACTCAATAAAGAATATATAGACGATCAAAAACACGTGAGCGAGGCGGCAGTCGGAATAACGAAGGCCGCCATGTGGATGAAGGTTGCCACGGCCGCCGGATGCATGAGAATCGGCGACAGACTGGTGAAAACAGCCCCAAATGAATGTCGTACAGTATAAATAATCTGTACATAGGCACTACAGCGCAATGCCAGAATTCATGAGGCCTTTTTAAGCGACCACCTACGATGACATAGACGGGTCACTCAAACAGACAATTATGAGCAACCTAATGATTCCCAACTGCCACATACAAACCCTTACACCGATGGGGGTGGTGGTGGTGAGTGTTACATATTACATACCACAAGGAGCAATTATCTGTTGATGCAAACAACTGTGCAGCGTTAGGCAGGTAGGTGGAAAGGTTGGGTATGCGGTATACATAGAATAGGAAAGTGGGTATGAAGATACCCACCCTGAAGCAGACTTTGTCCACATATGTGCTTGTATTTGTAGGTCCACAAACGCCAGTCAGTGGGTTAAGCTTCAAGTAACAGTAGTTGCCATCTGTGTGAACAAAGAACTCGCATCTTGAGTCTTGACTGCATGCATTACTGCAACTCTGTAGACTGATGTTTGTGGCAAAGGAAGGACACGCTTTGGCGATGTCACCCACGTGGTCTCCTTTTACGTCATAATCTGCAGCACATTGGTACTGGCCACCTGCATCGATCCACACACACATCAAGAGCGGAGGGCATACAATCTCAAAGGCACGACATTTGGCTCTTCAGAATTTATCTCAGGACACAACCAACATACATTATACATCCGAGGAAAAATAATGATCCCATATTTCATCGGCCCAAATTGAAGTTGCTGTGGTGAAGTCAGTATGGGGCTGGGTGGCACCTGTATACATGAGGATTATGATATCCATCGTCATCATAGTGACTTGCTTGCAAGCCCACTGTGATAGGAGATTTCTATTGGACGTCACTGAACCTCTGCTGTGTGGCATCCACCACTCACCGCCTAATGATGAATAAATGCGCGTAAACCTTTACCCCCTTTACATCCTCGGGGCCCAGCTGTTTATCAAAACTGCTACAAATAAGATCAACATTGGGACCCCAGGGGCCAGGGAAAGAATGCTGCACCCACCTTCACACTTATTATTCCAGTCAGCACACATGATACGCCAAACACACATCATTTTGTGTCTTCAAATTAGTGCAGAGTTGCTTGAGGAGGTATAGAGTTGTAGCCCTCTCCCCAAACCACCATACAGAGTGTGTAGATGCATGCCCATCAACATGCAGCTGCTGATTGAACTTATCCTATCTTGTGCGCGACCCCCGACCTATCTACCTACCATGCGTACTTTCCACCCAGGCCGTCCCTACCCTGCTGGCTCTATCTGGATCCCTGCAACACCAGCCTTTGATGACCTTAACTCCCTGACCTATCCCTTGACCTATTTTGACCTCGATTGATCTCTTGATTTTGATGAATAGCTTCGTTCCTATACCATGGCCTGTACATACCATAGTTTGGGCGCACGAAGCAAAGTACATCCACGTAGTTTGGGCTGTAGTTATTGCTTCCAGCGGTTCCATTAAGAAACGAATACTTAAGATAGCACTTGCGGTCAAGAGTTCGCACAGAAAAGGTACACCTGTAGGAATGATCAATTTGCAGTTGCAAATGAAATGTACACCCAGTTGCATGCATGCATGTATGCTTTATGCATGAACCATATGTATGCATGGGATACATGTACAATGCACTGCATGACATATGTATATACGTACTTTATAATGGACCATGCTCTAATAACAAGAAAGAGCTCACCAGAAAGAGCTTACATCAGGATTAGATGTCCTAATCATGATCACGATACTACACTTACACATTACACCGCATTGCATAGTATACACATACTTCATGCGCGCGCATACACACACACACACACACAAGGCATACTAATACGTGACATACAAGAATGAATGAATGATGCACCTTCAGGGCATTCTTTTAAACATTGTCGAGACATTTTATTTGTTTGGTCCTCCACATATGTTTATATACATATATACATGTATACGTGTATAAATGTGTATATAGGTACCTACATTCTATATGTGTATATATAAATATATATACATACCTAGGCCAGGCGAAAGCCTGTGAGGGCTCGCTGGCCCTAGTGAGAGGGGGAGCACGTGGCAGGACAGACAGACAAAGCCACGTGTTCCTCCCCTGCGCTGTGGCTCGGTCCGGTCAGGACCCCCGGTGCTCGTCTTTGAAGGGTGAGTCGCCCACAGTGTAACACCCAAAATACCTAGTATTCGCGCCGTGTCACTCAAACGACATTAGATGATGATGCAAATAAATTGTGCAGATGAATGCATGACCAGTTCAGGAAAGCATGCATGCCAGCTATGGAACTACATCTGCTAAACGTAATACGTAACGACTGTCGTGCATGCACGATGCATATACATACTCATGATAAGGCAGGGAGCATCATATGTTATACCTATGTACCTACATGGGCTCATTGTAACACTCCTGGCGACAAGCGAGATAGTCGACTGTTTGGTTAATGATTCGAATGTCCTTTCCAAGGAAGTCAATTTTAGCGTAGCAGCCCCAAGGCAGAGCTGGTGCTACAGGCGGTATTGTCACTGCCTGCTGATGGGCAACAGCAGACATGCACGTACACCTTCACATTAGTAAGGGTGACATCATGAGAATCCCAAAACCCTTATGCCAACATATGCCAGATCCTGTCTGACTGGGTGGGGCTGTACCCCCTGATAAGGGAGAGTAACTGTGGTATCTCATATCGATTATGGATCTTGATCTGTCTTTTACTCACGAGCCCTCTGTTTGATGGATGATGAGACAACACCGATATATTCTGTCGTCTGCTGTGCATGTCCATCCTATATAATATATGTTATATATATCTAATGATATTATTTTTATTATTGTCAATTCATGATAATGATTATGCTGTCTAATCCTGACGTTAAATCACAAGCTCCTTCTTAGAGCATGATACAGCAAATACACCTACATTCAGCCACAAGGTTTCACCCAGCGAGCGTACGTATCCCATGCATGGGCTGACGCACTCCATTATCACGTACCATACGGCAGTACCTGAACGGCAGTAGTATAGCCAGTTGAGGAGGACAGGTCCCTCCTCGCCGTCCCAGAGACGCCTGCTGCTGGGTGAAAGAAAGATCTCAATCGTTGGCTTGAGGAATAAGTGCAAGCATATGTACCTTCAATTATTTGTGAGATCGCAGCGCCCCAATCGATCTTATCCTAGATACCAGTGGCTCGTTGGCGGCGACCAAGGCTGTCGGAAGGTGCACCCACGCGTTCGCTCAATTTGCTTCACACCAGTAAACGACTAAACCCCGTGCTTTCGCTCGTTAAGGCCTGTTATGAACACACAGCCAGGCGCACGCACGGCTGGCGATGGCCCGCTTGCCTAAACAAGATGAAGCTTGTAAGAACAGATAGCACTTGGCGTCACGTATGTAGCAAGTCTGACAAATGCAAGGGCGTAGCGTTGCCAAAGACATGCGCTGATAAGATGGAAGCAGGGGTAATTAGACGTAACGACTTATCATAGGAGAAAAATGCAATACATACATATATAGATATATACATGTATATATACACTGGATCGAGTGACGGGAGGTGCGCACAGCAGGATGAACAGGCTAAGCCATGTGTATGTTCCACCCTGCTGCGCTGTGGTAGGTTTGGCCCGGTCAGGGTCCCCGGTGCTTATCCTTTCAGGGCACGTCGCCCACAGTGTAACACCTTATAATACATGTTAAAAGCCGTATGACTAAACAAGGAAGTTGCATCCGCAAAAGATGTAGCTCGCTCAATCAGCACCCATTCCCTTGTTGGGCGACCAGTAGCATCCATGCATTTATGGTCTTATGCATATAAATTGTTCCGGCTCTCTTGCAACAGAGATGGGCGGGTAAAAATCGGTATGTATGAAGTAAGTAATGCAGACCAGCTTGGTACTTGGCTTGAAGTCTGGTTTATTAGGGGGTTCGTCGTTCCCATTCTAAGACCGTAATGACGTAGTTTTGAAATCCTAGTATAAAACGTAGCATAGCATACACAATCAACGTGGGTATGGATTGAAAGACCAAGATATTTAGGCAAGACGAGATCAGCTTGTAAGTCCACGACTTCTTTCAACTTCTGAGGATGTGAACATGGGTTTTAGTGGTGCTTTAACACAAGGACGCGCCCTTCCCTGCCATTGCCTAATCCTAAACTACCTAGTACATACATCGCTATCTCCCTTATGTTTGCCACTTACCTGCAAATGGCAAAACAAACACGAAAATAGCCAACATCTTGAATGACATCAACATCTTCGATTAACATTGCGCGAAAGGGTGGGAAAAAAGATTAGCAACCTCGTATGTCGGTATAACCGCATGTACAACCGGATCTAAACAAGTGATACGACATACTTTCTCATACTACATGACCCAAACTCACCAAGAGATGTTTTGAGATCACCCCGAGGGCGTCTTTCGATAGCCGGGAGGTTTGGCTAATATGACGAGAGACGCTTGCGAGCCGCGCTACTTAAGGGATAGGTAGCCAAATGTGCTATTAGAGGTCATCGGCTTGGTTCTTGGTCAAGGCTTCTCGACTTGAGAAGCAGTTCTCACAAACAAACGATGAATACAACACACTGCAAATGTTCGCTTGGAACTAAATAACCTGGCGGTTGATCCAGGGAGGGTGCGTCGAAGTAGATTGTGAAAGCGTTGCAACCGTGCCCACTGGCCCAAACCAGGGTTATAGCATTTAGAAGTCAAGGAGTCATATTCATACATACACGTATCCACCCTCTTGCTGCGTGAGGCTCCCTGAAGCCAGGCACCTACTTAAGAATCGAAAGAAACCCCTACTAAAATGAAACGGTTTCAGGAATGCTTATAGAACAATAAGTCTGATACATACGAAAGCTTGAAAAATCGGGTACCTCTAGGCAAAGGGTATCACAAACTTGCCGCATCACGCATCTGGAGACTAGTGAGTACCTGGATGGCATCTAGATTACAGCGGCATCTAGGTGCTTCCTAGCCCCCATCTCTATTAGCGAGCTTTGCCCCGGTCGGGACTCCGAACGTTTGAACTTTTTTCCACTAATGCCCGGGAAAGCGTTCGGCCGGCTCCGGAGACCCCCGAAATTTTTTTACCGCGCGAAGTGCGGCTTATTGGGGGCAGAAATATAGATATTCTCGTTTATAAATTTTATATTTGGGGGTCCCCGGAAAGGTTTTGCCGAAAGTAAGGTTCGATTCCGGGGACAGCGACTGCTGGTTCCGGAACCCTATAACTTGTAGCGGTTCGCAAGATCTATTGTCAATTGCGACAATCGACTGTCGATTGCACTCGTTGCCGAGAACAAAATCTGGAAGTCGTACTTTTGTTGGCATCAGCAATCTTGCCAAAAACAACCAGTTACATACATATTAGTTTGTATTGGCAGCTCAGCGTCTGTGCGAAATTAGTTGCTTTTTGCAAAATTGCGGATGCGCGGCTAGGTCTCGATACGTGGGATACAACATATCGTGGGCATCACAAACTAAATTGATCTTAACAGGAGCCTCAGTTGCGATCTACTATAATCTCGGTATACCACTGTGTAGGGGACGTCACTATAAGTGGGACACCACGTTAAATGGCGTCGACGCAAAGCCGCCAAAGGTATTGCAAGTCGTATTGCGTCATACCGCGCTTGCTCAATTGTGCAGCTTTCTGGCTAACTATTTCACACAAAGATAGTGAAATCAGTACATGTTAAGCACATGCCATGCCAACCACTTGCCAAGCGTCATGGCAGCCATGCTTGGTCCCCACCATAACCATCTTTAGATATGAAGGCATCAAACTTGGATTTCGTCTGTCTGTGTTATGTATGCAGTGTGAGCCAACGCGGCACGTTCTAGAGAGGAATACGGCTTCTTGGGGACTGCTGTCCAGATGGGTTCAGCAACCAATCAACTGCCTGCCTAAATGCGTTCCGTGCAATACGCCTAGGAATGTGTGCTGGAAGGGGTTTTCAATTTGGACTCCGGATTTCACAGGGATTGAAGCTCTGCAGTTCCATGATCCACATGCTTGCCTTTCTTTCGTGGTGAGCTTATCATGTCGAAGCTGATTAGGAAGGGAAGGGGCTGATGGATGGGGGAAGAGAGGGAGGGAGAGTCTGGTTTCTCCTTCCTACCTACCTACCTCCGTCCGTTTGTCTGTTCATCCATCCCTATACACAATGTCCCATAGTTAAGGTTAACCATTCGGACCTGTGGCATGCTATGCAAGGATATCCATAGGGTAATGGCCATTTCAGCTCTGTTACACTCACGCATATCGTGCAATGGGGCCTCGCTTGCAAAAGGAAGCCCGGTCAACCAAAATACCGACCACAGCGATCCATACGATGACCCAATTTAACCATGACATCATCATACATGCATTGGTATGCGCTTAGTAATGCCCGCCTGGAAACTATGTTGTCCTGTTTTGAAGCTCCCCAGATGCTCACAGACAGAACCTAAATCACCATTATATATCCTCGTATGTTACATCCATTCAGCATCATCTATTCATTCATGATTATCTGGTTAAGTCGAATGGCGCGATGGTTAACGGCGCGGTGCAGCTGGCAGGGCAATGAAACAAGTCATAATGCACGACATATCAAACCAGCTAAATATATGCAAATATATTCATAACTAGTATGCATTTATTACGTTCGTCTATCACCTTCTAAAGTCGCATCGACCCACACATAGGTGATAATCAAAGTGTGATACAACAATTATCCCCCCGCCCCTATGCAGCATCCTCGCTGCATCGCACAGCATCGACTGCAAGGATCATTTGGTCTGGGTGACACGTATGCAGGCTTTCTCCAACAGGGGCTTCATATCCGGCGAAAAGTTATGTGCCGGTTCCCACGAATTATGCTCGCTTGAATACCCAGTCCACTTGACCAGATACTTGTGCACCGTCCGCTTGCGTCAATGTCGACCCACGTGATGCACACAATAGTTCAATATCCGCTCAATATCATAATAAAACCTCTGTTTGCCTGCAATCCAGGTCTCAGGACCCGGTTCCACTGCTGCAGGGTGTTAGTTGTATCAGGGACAGATTCCGTACCACGATAAGGGTGTACGAGGGATACATGGAACGTAGGGTGAATGGTCATATCAATGGGCAAAGCTAGTTCAACTGCTACATTCCCAACCATGCACGCAACGGCATATGGACCGATCCAGCAGGGCAATAGTTTTTGGGACCCTTCAGCAAGTGAGCATAGGTTTTTAGTGCTCAGCAAACCCTATAACAACGAATTTGTGCGTTAGCTCGCGTTAAGCTCGTGTTAGGGACCCCTAACACGAGCCTAACGTGAGCTTAACGTGAAAAAACACAAGTTTACGCAAAGCCTAACGCAAAGAAAACGCATTGTGTTATTTTTTGCGTATCACTGACTCAATCCTAACGCACCCTAACACAAACGAAAATAATTTTTTTGTGAGGGACGAATATTTTTGCGTTTACTTTGCGTTAGCTTACACAACCTAACGCAAACTTACACAATGTCATTCACGCTCAGATAGATTCTAAGGTGTGCGTTAGGCCTAACGCACCGCAAGCGTTAGAGACCCACGCGCAAGCAAAAAAACAAAGCGTGCATGGAAGGTAACGCACTAAAAGTTCTCTAACGCACAATTCACACAGGCTAAGTGCGCATTAACGTGAATTAACGCGCTTGAATGCATGTTTCCGTATGCTGCGAATAATGCGTACACAGCAAGTGGTTGTGGATTGCGTAAAAGCTTTAAATGCATGTAACTCACATATTCGCACACTTTTGCAAGGTCTTACACACGCGATAGCAACATTTGCACCACTTTCACTTTGTGTACGAGGCAGATTCGCATTCTTGCTCACTGTAACTACTTTGGTTGTTCTGGTTATTTCTTTATTGTTTCAGTTATCATTCCTTTTTCCGCGTGTGTAGGATAGGGGGGTACATCACCCGTGGCCAATAACCTGGCAGTCCCTACCTTCCCCGGTGTTTCAGGGCACCCTCATCCAGTCTCCCATGCCAACTTCTCCAAAATCAGTGGTTTTCCCAGGTTCAGCACCCACCACCAGCATCCAGCGGAATCTGCCGAATTAACTAAGGCGTCAACTCCGCTACTGGTCAACTCGCAGGTCACTTTAATTGGGGTCGTCACCGTCCATCGACATGGGGGCACCCTGCCCTTAACTATAGGGTCTTTGGCCCGCTCTCGGTCGGGGAAGAACCTGGAACTCCAGGGGCATATTAGTCGTGCCATAACAGTTGTGCCTGAACACGTTCCTGTTTTTGTTTGCTGTTTTACCCACCCGCTGCAGAATTTTTTTTGTGTGTACGGAAACTATCCTGTTGTAATGTGTTGTGCTACGGTTCGTTTCCCACCGATGCGTAGGTCGATGCGACCCTACAAGGCGAAGTGTTATCTTGATGAACGCATGAATGATTATTGCATATGAATGAACCTGCATGATATAGATGTATTCGCATACATTTATATATGCATTTGGCATGTTATCATTATCCATCGCGACATCGCATCATGGCAAATCCGCCTAGCATGCATGAAATACCGAATCATTGAAGTGCGCATTATGCTCGTGCTATGAAACGATAAGTAATATTATTTGATATAATATTACTTCATTACAGCACACGTTGAGAGCGCCGCACTCGTCGCGATGCATGCCTTGCAACCGAATATCGTTATTCAGACCCTTGCATCATGCGAATGCCGGAAAGGCTTATACGTTGTTATGCTTGGACATCGCCTATACGCAGTAGGGTTGTCACACTTAGGATCGGCCTCCTAGTGTGAATCGTACGACATTGCAATGCTACGAGTATAACAGATGCGAGGACGGCTAAGCAAAAAAAGACATTCGATACCGGAGAACACTCGTGTGTTCTACACTATAATCACTATACGCTATTCTACTTAGCCCGAGCTAAGCCTAAACTTCGCTTATCACCGCCGCGTGATGATTGCTTGCTTCCGGCGCTGACGGCGATTTCGTCCATTGCACCGCTTCGATCTGTAAGACTGTAAGTTATATCTCTTCTTGTCTTGAAGTCTTCCGCTGTCTCTGTTTGCTCGCGCTTGCCTTGCTGTACTTGCAAGTGCTCGCGCATCGGTGTCGAAAGCCTTCAGACGTGCATGAGCAAACACGAAGGAGAGGTACAACAATTTGGTATCGAGACAGGTTCGTTGCCTAACTGTCTCTCTTTGTCTAATCGGAAGTAGGTTCTTTCTATGGCGAGTTCCAGCGACGAACCACGAGGACCGCTAGATACTTTTGCTGAAGACCTAGGCCGCGCCATTTTGGACGCCGCCGCTTCCGGTTTGTAATTGTTTAATTGCTTTTACTTAGATTGCTGCACTTGTTGTGTAAGTGTACGCTCTGAGTCGCAGGTAATCTCAGTGCACCGGCATTGCTTGCCGCGGCGACTGAGACCGGCTTTCGTCCGGACCATTTGGTGACTCTCATCGCCCAAACTACGGAGATCAGGACTCAGCTGGGCAAGTACTTGCTGAGTTTACTGAATCTTCTCAAGAGTACTGTCGGTAGGCTCACTGAATCACTTTGTACTCTTGCCTTTGCGATAGAAGTCGGCTTCTATTACGCAAACCTAGGGTATCGTTTCGTGCTCCATGTCCGTGAAACACGACGATACACCGCACACTAGCCTAGCTAGCCAACCCGATTTTGTTGTGGCTGCTAGAGCACCGGATAGAGGTCTTGAGACTGTTGGCACGCGAGCCACTCAAGAGCCCCTTGTCCTTCAGACCCCTGCTCACTTAATTGTGCCGCATTCAGCAGTTAATACGAATATGGACAACACTGCTGGACCAAGGGTTCTGCCATTACCTCAAGCTCGAGGGCATGATGACATCCCTGAGGTGATGAGATTGTCAATTCCCGTTCCTAGGCTCAATATCTCGCTAACTGAAAAGACAGCAGGACATAGCATAGCCGATGCAACTCGTGCGTACGTGCGTGACGCTAAAAAGTATCTCCAGGCTGTTCATGGTGGCGATAATGATGGTATCAGGTGTCTCTTCGTTGGTAACACCCTCGAGGGCTCAGCAAAGGACTGGTATCGCGAATGGACCACCGCCCGGGGCGACTATACCTTTGACGAGTTGGTCGCCGCTTTGCTCGCACGGTTCGCTACTGAGGTTCAAGCACGTGATGTGGAGGCTCGTAAGGTTTTGGCAGCCGGTAGCTACCACATGCGTCGGGGTGAAAATGTACCTGCGTACCAGTCACGCTTCGAAGCACTTGTGACCCCCATTGCTGATCTCACTGAAACCGAGCGTGTCTTTTGGTTTAAGCGAGGCCTGACGAAACTTTTGGCTAAATGGTGCGCTACTGACTTGGCTGGGGTGCCGATCAAGTCGTATGATGCCTTGGTCACTTTTGCTAAGGGTACGGAGATACGACTCCTTGCCGGTGAGGAAGAAGTCAAGTCTGTCCCTCGTGCAAATGCCATGCAAGTGCAGGATCCGCTTGGGGAAGCTGTAGCTCTTGACCAGGAACTCGGAGCGACCCGCCCCACGCCTACTGCCGCAACGCGACGCAGCAACCGGCAACGCCAGGCGCGCGGGGGCGCTAGCTCGGGTGTCCGCGGGTCAGGAGGAGCAGGTCCGAGCTCGGACCCAGCTAAGAGCAGGAAGCGTGGTGGTGCGCCGTCGTCGGCAGCCGCACAGCGCTCTGACCCCAATGCGAAGCGGACTCGCATGGATGACTCGTTTATGCCAAAATGGAATTGCAATCGTTCTGAATTCGAACGTCGGAAAGCGGCCAATGTTTGTCTACGGTGCGCGGAGAGTCATCCTACGAAGGATTGCCCGTTACTTGCCACCGTTTGTACCTCAGCCGAAATAGGGGCTTGCCTGGGTTCCTGTGGAGGGGGCACCGCCCGGGATTTCTGAACTAACGCGTGGTCGGTGGTCATCCTTACGGCCAGCCGTGAAGGCATTGTTGCCTTGCGTACTTGGACACATCGAGCGAGTTATTGTGCGACGCATCACGCTTGACGGACGCACGGGACTTCTCTACTTCGATCCGTTGTGTAATTTGTTTACACCTCGCCGTCCCCTGTCGTCTATCGATCTGTCTAACCACGTGGTTTTGTTCATCCCCTCGTCTCTGCGTGAGATTTCGGAACAGTTGGCCGTTTATAGGAGATGTAGGCGTCAATATCCAGGCACCGCCGCATGTGTATTACTCCCCGCTTTCTGTCGGTGCAAGGCAGAGGCATCGTTAAGGGGTATGCGGCGTGTCCACCGGCTCGAGCCGGGCACCGTTTTGTTAAATGGTGTGGATCGGGAGGGTACGCTGGCTCCGTGGCCAGGCACATCCTACTCGGTTGACGTTTGGTATGAAGCTCCTGATGAGGGTGCCGTAGGTTACGGACCCGCCTAACGTTATCTGCTGGGCAGTCGCTCGCAGATAACCGTGTCCCAGTGGTTCAGATCGGTTTGAATGGCCGTACTCTGAAGGCACTTGTTGACACCGGTGCCAGCGACGACTTCATCTCTGTCGCAGAGGTGAATGCGCTGGGGTTGACCCCAGAGTCGTCTGATTGTCCACAGGTTACCCTTGCTGACGGGGGTAAGCATCCCATCGTGGGCAGGATTACCCTTAGCCTATCGATAGGCCCTTTGCATGTTGTGACCCGGCCGTACGTGCTGCAGGGCTTAGCAGAGACTGCACCGTACATAATGGGGTCTTCGACATTACGGCAGTACCGCGCGCGCATCGACATGGAGACCGCAACCCTGCATATGTGCAAGGGTACTTGTTGTACCTCTCGTTCGCGTTTGCTCATAAGTATCTGCACGTCTGAAGGCTTTCGACACCGATGCGTGAGCACTTGCAAGTACAACAAGGCAAGCGCGAGCAAACAGAGACAGCGGAAGACTTCAAGACAAGAAGAGATATAACTTACAGTCTTACAGATCGGTGCGGTGCAATGGACGCAATCACCGTCAGCGCCGGAAGAAAGCAATCATCACGCGGCGGTGATAGCGAAGTTTAGGCTTAGCTCGGGCTAAGTAGAGTAGCATATAGCAATGATAATGTAGAACACACGAGTGTTCTCCTGTGTCGAATATCTTATCTTGCTTAGCCGTCTGTTATACTCGTATAGCCGTCTGTTATAACGTCCTCGCATCTGTTATACTCGTAGCATCCCGATGCCGTACGATTCACACTAGGAGGCCGATCCTAAGTGTGACAACCCTACTGCGTATAGGCGATGTCCATGTATAACAACGTATAAGCCTTTCCGGCATTCGCATGATGCAAGGGTCCGAATAACGATATTCGGTTGCAAGGCATGCATCGCGACGAGTGCGGCGCTCTCAACGTGTGCTGTAATGAAGTAATATTATATCAAATAATATTACTTATCGTTTCGTAGCACGAGCATAATGCGCACTTCAATGATTCGGTAATCCATGCATGCTAGGCGGATTTGCCATGATGCGATGTCGCGATGGATAATGATAACATGCCAAATGCATATATAAATGTATGCGAATACATCTATATCATGCAGGTTCATTCATATGCAATAGTCATTCATGCGTTCATCAAGATAACACTTCACCTCGTAGGGTCGCATCAACCTACGTATCGGCGGGAAATGAACCGTAGCACAACAGTACTCTGTCGATTAAGGTACCTTTCCTGTCGTTCGAACATGTCACACCAAAGGAGGGCGAAGCTGAGGCGGTGCCTATGGTTAATTTCGCTGTGACCGCAATGGCCGCGCGAATCAAACCAGAGCTAGTCGGGCGTAAGGAGGCCGTCCGTTTGTTACGGAAGGGTGCCCACGGACTGCTTTTGAGGCCGCGGGTGGGCTGTTGTGCCACCACCGTGCAGATTTCAATATATCCTGAGGTTGAGGCCCTACTGTCGCAGTATGAGGACGTCTTTAAAGATATCCCTGGCCTACCACCTATGCGTCCTGTTGATCACACAATCCCTCTTATGCCTGGAGCGCAGCCTACGGCCCAGCCAATTTACAGGTAGAGTCCATTGGAGCTGGACGAGGTGAAGCGCCAGGTGACGGATTTGCTCGCGAAGGGTATGATACGCCCCAGCACATCCCCGTATTCTGCGTTCATCAAGATAACACTTCGCCTTGTAGGGTCGCATCGACCTACACATCGGAGGGAAACGAACCGTAGCACAACAATTATCCCCCCTCCCGTATGCAGCGTCCCTCGCTGCTTCATACAGCCTCGACTGCAGGGTCATTGGGCTTGCGTGGCACGTTTGCGGGCTTCCTCGAGCAGGGGCTTCATGTCCTGCGAGAAGTTGCGTGCCGGTTCCCATGAGTTGTGCTCGCTGGTATACCCTGTCCACTTGACCAAGTACTCGTGTACTGTCCGCTTACGTCGGTGTCGGCCCACACGATGTGCGCGATAATCTAACACCCGCTCCACATCGTAAAACTTCTGTTTACCAGTGATCCAGGTCTCGGGAACTGGTTCTATCGCTGCGGGGGGCGTTAGCAGGCTCAGGGACGGGTTCCGTACCACGATAAGGACGAACAAGCGATACGTGAAAACGTGGGGTGAATGGTCATATCAGCGGGCAATGCAAGCTCCACAGCCACATTCCCAACCATGCGCATGACAGGATACGGACCAATCCAGCGGGGTAAGAGTTTTCGGGATCCGTCGGCCAAGGAACGCAAGTTCTTGGTGCTTAGCAACACGAGTTTCCCTTCCGAAAACGTCACATCCTGCTTGGATTTGTTGTAGTATTCCGTCGTTCGTTGCTGCGCCGCGTCCAAACACGACTTCGCGTCTGTGATTCGGGACATTAAAAACTTGGCAAAAGGTTTAGCAGCAGGCACGTTCACTTCCAACTCACGCCACACGGGTAGCGCGGGATGAAACCCGTAGTTGAGAAAGAACGGACTTTTGCCTGTAGAGCGGTTAATAGCGTTGTTAAGCGCGAATTCTGCCGCAGTCAAATACGTATCCCAAACGAGAGGTGTGCGACCAGCATAATTGCGCAACATATCACCCAACGTGCGGTTTGTGCGTTCGGTTTGACCATCAGTCTGCGGGTGGTACGCTGTGCTCAGGTTGACACGCATGCCAACTAGCTTGCAGAGTGCTTCCCAAAACTTAGACGTGAACTGTCCACCGCGGTCCGAGATCACATTTTTGGGAACCCCGTGTAACCGAACCACATTGTCGAAAAACAAACGTGCGGTTTGCTCAGCCGTGCAGGATGATGTGCATGGTGCTAGGTGGACCATCTTAGTCAGGCGATCGACCATTACGAACACCGCATCATATCCCCCCTCAGTTTTGGGCAGCGCGACTATGAAGTCCATGGAAACACTTTCCCAAGGCGCATCCGGACAGGCAACGGTTGCAACAACCCATGACCCTTACCGGACAAAGCCTTATTGCGCTGGCACAGACTGCATGTCTGTACGAAGTTCGCCGCATCGTTAGCCAAACGAGGCCACCAAAAGGAACGTTGCACCAACTCGACCAACCGCTTGCTACCAGGGTGTCCTGCTAACGGGTCCTCGTGGAACCACGCAAGGATGTCGTAGCGTAGCGCGTCGTCGTTCGGAACGACGATTTGCGTAGCTGCACCCTCCGTCCGTAGCCAAAGGCCATTCTGCTTGCGAAGGTTTTCTACATTAGGCGGTTCTGAGAACCAGGCATCAGCATTGTAGGCCACCTTCAACCGCTCCGCGAGGTCCGTCGTGATCGGCACCTCCTCGTTATGCGGTCGCACGACGGGCGCTGCTAAAATTGCAGCGTGTAGCAACGGATGTCGACTGAGAGCATCAGCAATATTTAGTTTACCAGAAATGTACTCCCAGGTGCAGTCGAACCTAGCTAGGTATTCCATCCACCTAGCCTGACGGCGGTTCAACGTCGGAACGCTTTGCAAAAACGTTAGGGGCTTGTGTCAGTCTTTAAAGTAAATGGGGCGTCCCTCGAGGTAACAGTGCCATTCCTTTAAAGCATGCAGCACTGCCAGAAGCTCCTGTTCCCCGGTGGTGTAGCAAATCTCCGCACCAGAAAACTTCTTACTCGTGAAAGTGATCAGTCGCCCTTTCTGTAACAATACAGCGCCACTTCCAAATACTGAGGCATCAGACACTACCTCAACATGAAACGGCAACAAGTAATCAGGGAATGCAAGGGTGACATCTTCGGCAACGGTTCGCTTGAGCTGTTCGAATGCCCGCTGGCATTGCAACGTCCACGACTTGAGCGAAACAAAAACGCCTTTGCGAGTTAAGTTAGTAAGCGGGGCCGCAATGATGGAATATTTTTCAATGAACTTCCGGAAATAATTGGTCAAGCCAAGGAACTTACGCAGCTCCGTGAGGTTCTGAGGCGCGGGCCAATCGCGAACCACGGCGACCTTCCGCGGGTCCATCTTCACACCAGTGGCCGACACAATGTGGCCCAAATATTCCACCTGAGGCTGCGCCCAAAAGCATTTGGCGCGTTTAGCAAACAATTGCTCCCAGCCTCATAACGTCAAGCACAAGCCGAAGATGCTCCAAGTGCTCCTCGCGCGTCTTAGAATAAACCAAAATGTCATCCAGGTAGCAAACAACGAACCTGTCGATAAACGGCCTAAACATTCGGTCCATAACCGCCTGAAACGTTGCAGGGGCATTAGTCAAACCAAACGATAGAACCGTATACTCAAAGTGACCGAAGGGCGTCCGAAAAGCGGTTTTCGGGATATCAGAGGCAGCGATGCGAATCTGATTATAGCCCTGTTGCAAGTCAATCGAGGAAAAATAAGCCGAGCCCTTCAGCTTATCCAACAGGTCGTCAACGCGTGGCAAAGGGTAGCGATTTTTCACCGTACTCGCATTCAACTCCCGGTAATCGATGCACATGTGCAAGGTCCCATCCTTCTTACCGACGAACAAAATCGGTGCAGAATACGGGGATGTGCTGGGGCGTATCATACCCTTCGCGAGCAAATCCGTCACCTGGCGCTTTACCTCGTCCAGCTCCAATGGACTCAACCTGTACATTGGCCGGGCCGTAGGCTGCGCTCCAGGCATGAGAGGGATTGTGTGATCAACAGGACGCATAGGTGGTAGGCCAGGGATATCTTGAAAGACGTCCTCATACTGCGACAGTAGGGCCTCAACCTCAGGATAGACAGAAATCTGCGCGGTGGTGGCACAACAGCCCACCCGCGGCCTCAAAAGCAGTCCGTGGGCACCCTTCCATAACAAACGGACGGCCTCCTTACGCCCGACTAGCTCTGGTACGATTCCTGCGGCCATTGCGGTCACAGCGAAATTAACCATAGGCACCGCCTCAGTTTCGCCCTCCTTTGGTGTGACATGTTCGAACGACAGGAAAGGTACCTTAATCGACAGAGTACCCTTGCACATATGCAGGGTTGCGGTCTCCATGTCGATGCGCGTGCGGTACTACTTGCCGTAATGTCGAAGACCCCATTATGTACGGTGCAGTCTCTGCTAAGCCCTGCAGCACGTACGGCCGGGTCACAACACGCAAAGGGCCTATCGATAGGCTAAGGGTAATCCTGCCCACGATGGGATGCTTACCCCCGTCAGCAAGGGTAACCTGTGGACAATCAGACGACTCTGGGGTCAACCCCAGCGCATTCACCTCTGCGACAGAGATGAAGTCGTCGCTGGCACCGGTGTCAACAAGTGCCTTCAGAGTACGGCCATTCAAACCGATCTGAACCACTGGGACACGGTTATCTACGAGCGACTGCCCAGCAGATAACGTTAGTGCACTTAGGGCGGGTCCGTAACCTACGGCACCCTCATCAGGAGCTTCGTACCAAACGTCAACCGAGTAGGATATCCCTGGCTACGGAGCCAGCATAACCCTCCCGATCCACACCATTAAACAAAACGGTGCCCGGCTCGAACCGGTGGACACACCGCATACCCCTCAACGATGCCTCTGCCTTGCGCCGACAGAAAGCGGGGAGTAATACACATGCGGCGGTGCCTGGATATTGACGCCTACATCTCCTATAAACGGCCAACTGTTCCGACATCTCACGCAGAGACGAGGGGGTGAACAAAACCACGTGGTTAGACAGATCGATAGACGACAGGGGACGGCGAGGTGTAAACAAATTACACAACGGATCGAAGCAGAGAAGTCCCGTGCGTCCGTCAAGCATGATGCGTCGCGCAATGACTCGCTCGATGTGTCCAAGTACGCAAGGCAACAATGCCTTCACGGCTGGCCGTAAGGATGACCACCGACCACGCGTTAGTTCAGAAATCCCGGGTGGTGCCCCCTCCACAGGAACCCGGGCAAGCTCGGCTGAGGTACAAACGGCGGCAGTAACGGGCAATCCTTCGTAGGATGGCTCTCCGCGCACCGTAGACAAACATTGGCCGCTTTCTGACGTTCAAACTCGGAACGATTGCAATTCCATTTTGGCATAAAGGAGTCATCCGTGCGAGTCCGCTTCGCTTTGGGGTCAGAGCAACTGTGCGGCTGCCGACGACGGCGCACCACCACGCTTCCTGCTCTTAGCTGGGTCCGACTCGGACCTGCTCCTCCTGACCCGCGGACACCCGAGCTAGCGCCCCCGCGCGCCTGGTGTTGCCGGTTGCTGCGTCGCGTTGCGGCAGTAGGCGTGGGGCGGGTCGCTCCGAGTTCCTGGTCGAGAGCTACAGCTTCCCCAAGCGGATCCTGCACTTGCACAGCATTTGCACGAGGGACAGACTTGACTTCTTCCTCACCGGCAAGGAGTCGTATCTCCGTACCCTTAGCAAAAGTGACCAAGGCATCATAATGACTTGATCGGCACACCAGCCAAGTCAGTAGCGCACCATTTAGCCAAAAGTTTCGTCAGGCCTCGCTTAAAACCAAAAGACACGCTCGGTTTCAGTGAGATCAGCAATGGGGGTCACAAGTGCTTCGAAGCATGACTGGTACGCAGGTACATTTTCACCCCGACGCATGTGGTAGCTACCGGATGCCAAGACCTTACGAGCCTCCACATCACGTGCTTGCACCTCAGTAGCGAACCGTGCGAGCAAAGCGGCGATCATCTCGTCAAAGGTATAGTCGCCCCGGGCGGTGGTCCATTCGCGATACCAGTCCTTCGCTGAGCCCTCGAGGGTGTTACCAACGAAGAGACACCTGATACCATCATTATCGCCACATGAACAGCCTGGAGATACTTTTTAGCGTCACGCACGTACGCACGAGTTGCATCGGCTATGCTATGTCCTGGTGTCTTTTCAGTCAGCGAGATATTGAGCCTAGGAACGGGAATTGACAATCTCATCACCTCAGGGATGTCATCATGCCCTCGAGCTTGAGGTAATGGAAAAGGGGCTCTTGAGTGGCTCGCGTGCCAACAGTCTCAAGACCTCTATCCGGTGCTCTAGCAGCCACAACAAAATCGGGTTGGCTAGCTAAGCTAGTGTGCGGCGTATCGTCGTGTTCCGCGGACATGGAGCACGAAGCGATACCCTAGGTTTGCGTAATAGAAGCCGACTTCTATCGCAAAGGGCAAGAGTACAAAGCGATTCGGTGAGCCTACCGACAGTACTCTTGAGAAGATTCAGTAAACTCAGCAAGTACTTGCCCAGCTGAGTCCTGATCTCCGTAGTTTGGGCGATGAGAGTCGCCAAATGGTCCGGACGAAAGCCGGTCTCAGTCGCCGCGGCAAGCAATGCCAGTGCACTGAGATTACCTGCGACTCAGAGCGTACACTTACACAACAAGTGCAGCAATCTAAGCAAAAGCAATTAAACAATTACAAACCGGAAGCGGCGGCGTCCAAAACGGCGCGGCCTAGGTCTTCGGCAAAAGTATCTAGCGGTCCTCGTGGTTCGTCGCTGGAACTCGCCATAGAAAGAACCTACTTCCGATTAGACAAAGAGAGACAGTTAGGCAACGAACCTGTCTCGATACCAATTTGTTGTACCTCTCCTTCGTGTTTGCACATAAGTATCTGCACGTCTGAAGGCTTTGGACACCGATGCGCGAGCACTTGCAAGTACAGCAAGGCAAGCGTGAGCAAACAGAGACAGCGGAAAGACTTCAAGACAAGAAGAGATATAACTTACAGTTCTTACAGATCGAAGCGATGCAATGGACGAAATCGCCGTCAGAGCCAGAAGCAAGCAATCATCACGCGGTGGTGATAAGCGAAGTTTAGGCTTAGCTCGGGCTAAGTAGAATAGCGTATAGTGATTATAGTGTAGAACACACGAATGTTCTCCGGTATCGAATGTCTTATCTTGCTTAGCCGTCCTCGCATCTGTTATACTCGCAGCATCCCAATTGTGTACGATTCACACTAGGAGGCCGATCCTAAGTGTGACAACCCTACTGCGTATAGGCGATGTCCAAGCATAACAACGTATAAGCCTTTCTGGCATTCGCATGATGCAAGGGTCCGAATAACGATATTCGGTTGCAAGGCATGCATCGCGACGAGTGCGGCGCTCTCAACGTGTGCTGTATGAAGTAATATTATACCAGATAATATTACTTATCGTTTCGTAGCACGAGCATAATGCGCACTTTAATGATTCGGGATTTCATGCATGCTAGGCGGATTTGCCATGATGCGATGTCGCGATGGACAATGAATAACATGCCAAATGCATATATAAATGTATGCGAATACACCTATATCATGCAGGTTCATTCATATGCAATAATCATTCATGCGTTCATCAAGATAACACTTCGCCTTGTAGGGTCGCAGCGACCTACGCATCGGCGGGAAACGAACCGTAGCACAACATCCCGTACATGGATGGATAATGAGCTTCCTGTGCGTATGCATGTAAATTTACTATGCAGGTCTATTATTCGTTATTGGGCAATTTACTAAGTGTAAATTACGCAGACATGCATGTTCCACATTATTATTTAGTACTTCACATGCATGAGTGCTGCCTGTCGCACTCCATACAATGAAGTCCTTTCTCTTGTCAGATTACAGTTCTTTAAGAAAAACAGTCTCATCCTGCTACGTACTGTATATTGAACATGCTCATAACCACTCCCTTTATTAGGCTTTTTCTGTGGCATCACTTTCGGTTTGCTGGTGCCTCTTACGCTGCTCTTTATGCCCCTGTTTTAGATGATGTATATGTAACAGAATTTTTAGTGTGGATACTCATGGGTTCTTCTGTCTTTGTTCTCATGACAGTGTTGGGCATTGCGATAGGGCAGTACCGCTCAACGGTGTCATTTATGTGTATGCCAGTTCGATTACCGTTATGTCGAAGTAGGCTGCAATCTATCCGAGCACTATTGAACATGATGTAAGCATATTAGCATGATATTTTCGAATATATCTAGCTAATGAAGCACGCTGCATTATCACTCGCGACATCACGCTGTTGGTCAACATGTTTGACTTGAGGCTGATATCAATGCACGAATCCACCATTGGCATAGTATACCACTAATAATGTTTCAAATATTATTACCTCATCCGTATCATAAACCATACGCGTATGCGGGAATGCGACGATCGCAATGGTTGGGTCGGCAACCGAATATCGATATTCGGACCTTTGCATATTGCATACGTTGCATCCACTAATATCACGGATTACACGATATTTAGAACAGTGCCATGATAGTACTCACACTTGAGATCGGAATCCAGTGAGACTTGTACTGCACATCGGTATCGTGAATGTGATAGGTGCGAGGACAGCCGCCTAGAGACCGAAGTCGGCACGATGCTACTTTGGATTGTGTACCCACGGGTTCAACTCAATCTAACTCTCATAGCATACGTATTATTCGGCCTGAGCTATTCCAGCATACCATATCCAGCCGGATGATGAACGCTGCCTGCGGGGTCTGACGGCAGACTTCTATTCTGCAATCAAAGATCATTCTAAGTTGAATCTTTCCTTGATGATAAGTCTTCCACTGTCACATTACTCACATTGAATCGCCTTGCTGTTCGTAAGCACGATGCACGTGTAGCTAACACTCAGACGTGCAGGTTCAGTGCATGGTTGAAGAAGGAAGGATACAACAAATTTGGTAGTGAGACGTTTCGACTCACGGCTGTTAAGTTCTCGCACGAACGAGTGGCGGCGAAAGGCATCACAAGACAACCCCACTGGAAAGTCTGTGATGCACAATCTTATTTCCAAATCACTGGTGTCGTGTTTATCCTTCAACACTAATCATATATTTGCTATCAGGATCCTCGGCAAGTTTATACCTGCACCGATTCGTGGCTTGGAAAATTAACCGAGAAAAAAACAAGCGGTTCAGGCCTCAGGGGCAAGGAGCTCGCGCGTGGTGTGTATGTGGATGCGGGTTTGACTTATAGGGGCGGAGAGACATGCAGCAGCTGAAAAAATCTCCATATGCTGAAACCTCTCCCGCCCCCACCCACCACACCTTCTTGCCCCCGAAAATATCACGCTCTTCCCCAGCTGTTATTCTGTCTCTTACACTGTCCACATATAGACAGGCACGGGGTGTCGTAACCCGCCATCAACTCGCCGCACATTAAGTACCTGTACAGCAGCAACTTATTTCCGCATGCCAAAGATATGAACTGGTCCATGTACACGAAGCGAGCCGTGCGAACCTCGTGGTGCAGCAGCGGATTGGCAGCGGGCACGGCTGCCAGTGGCGGGGCCGCCCGCCGGCAGTGGCGGCGGCGGCGGTGTGGTGGGTGCGCCGGCAGGGTGTTGTACGCTGGTTCGATCATCGTTCATACCAAAGTAGACCGCAATACAATTCGAGCATTATGAAGCATGACATAATCATATTAGCATGATATATTCGAGTATATCTAGCTAATCAGGCACGTCGCATTATCATCTACGACATCGCGCTGTCGGTCAACATGTTTGACTCGAGGCTGATATTAATGCGAGATCTATCCGTTGGCATAATATTCCACGTAATAATACTTTAAATATTATTACCTCATCTGTGTCATAAACCATACGTGTATGCAAGAACGCGACGATCGTGATGGTTGGGTCGGCAACCGAATATCATATTCGGACCTTCGCATATTGCATGCGTTGCATCCATTAATATCACGGATTACGCGATATTCAGAATAGTGCTACGAAGGTACTCACACTTGAGATCAGAATCCAGTGAGACCTGTACTGCACATCGGTATCACGGCGTGATAGATGCGAGGACGGCCGCCTAGAGACCGAAGTCGGCTCGATGCTACTTTGGACCAAGTACTTGCATACTTAATGCTATCTATTCACATACATACGTTTTACTCATTTATATTCGGCCTGAGCTATTCTAGCATATCATCTTCAGCCGGATGATGAAACATTGCCCGCGGGGTCTGACGGCCGACTACCAATCTGTAACCGAAGACTATTGTAGTTGGATCTTTCCTTGTTGTTGAGTCTTTTCGCTCTCACTTTACTCGCATTGAATCACCTTACTGTTCGTAAGCACGGTACGCACTTAGCTAACATCCAGACGTGCAGATTCAGTGCATGATCGAGGAAGGAAGGATACAACAAATTTGGTAGACGAGACGGTTTGACTCACGGCTGTCTCATCATTACTATTGGAGAGTAGATTCTCGTGCGAGCGAGCGGCGGCGAGGAGTATCACGGGATAACCTCGTCAGAAAACCGGTATTGTAATATTCTCTTTCCAAACTATTGATATAATATTTGTCCTTTCATACCAATCATATCTACGCTACCAGTGAAGTCTTAAATCCACAGAAGGGGATTCCATCGCCATCATACTCGGAATTGTTTATCTGATAGTTGAAACATCTGGCAGAATCAGCTACTAAGACTACATCAATTTGAAGGTTACAACGCGTTGGTGGGTTACATTTGTTGTGCTACGGTTAGTTTCCCGCCGATGCGTAGGTCGATGTGATCCTACAAGGCGAAGTGCTTTTGTGATGAACGCATTACATATGAATGAATCTGCATGATATAAATGTATTCGCATACATTTATATATGCATCTGGTATGTTATCATTATCCATCGCGACATCGCATCATGGCAAATCCGCCTAGCATGCATGAAAGGACCAACGCATTGAAATGTACATTATGCTCGTGCTACGAAACAATAAGTAATATTATCTGATATAATATTACTTCATTTAAGCACACGTTGAGAGCACCGCACCCGTCGCGATACATGCCCTGCAACCGGATATCGTTATCCGGACCCTTGCATCATGCGAATGCCGGAAAGGCTTATACGTTGTTATACGTAGACATCGCCTATACGCAGTAGGGTTGTCACATCTAGGATCGGCCTCCTGATGTGAATCGTACGGCATTGCGATACTGCGAGTATAACAGATGCGAGGACGGCTAAGCAAGACGATTCGATACCGGAGAACACTTGTGTGTTCTACATTACTATTGCTATACGCTACTCTACTTAGCCCGAGCTGAGCCTGAACTTCGCTAATCACCGCCGCGTGATGATTGCTTGCTTCCGGCGCTGACGGCGATTTCGTCCATTGCATCATTCCGATCCGTAAGACTGTAAGTTATATCTCTCTTCGTCTTGAAGTCTTCCGCTGTCTCTGTTTGCTCTCGCTTGCCTTGCTGTACTTGCAAGTGCTCGCGCATCGGTGTCGATAGTCTCCAGACGTGCAGATACTTATGAGCAAACGCGAACGAGAGGTACAACAACATTACCATTCTCGTCGGAATTTACTCGTGCGTGAACGGTACGCGGAAGAAATTTCTAAGGTATAGAAACCATCTCTCTCTACCCTTGCAAGATACTAATTAGCATATATGTCGGATAACCAGTATCAACGGACTACAGGGGGAGTGAACTGTTGTACCTCTCCTTCGTGTTTGCTCATAAACATCTTCGCGTCTGAAGGCTTCGATGTTGTATGCGGGTTCGATCCCCACTTGCACCGAAGTAGACTGCATTATATTCGAGCATTACGAAGCATGATATAATCATATTAGCATGATATATTCGAGTATATCTAGCTAATCAGGCATATCACATTCTCATCTACGACATCGCGCTGTCGGTCAACATGTTTGACTCGAGGCTGATAATTAATGCGCGATCTATCCGTTGGTATAATAATTCCGCGTTATAATGCTTTGAATATTATTACCTCATCTGTGTCCATAAACCATACGCGTATGCAAGAATGCAAACGCTAGCGATGGTTGGGTCGGCAACCGAATATCGATATTCGGGACCTTCGCATATTGCATGCGTTGCACTCATTAATATCACGGATTACGTGGTATTTAAAATAGTGCTATGAAGGTACTCACACTTGAGATCGAAATCCAGTGAGACCTGTACTGCACATTGGTATCCGCGACGTGATAGGTGCGAGGACGGCTGCCTAGAGACCGAAGTCGGCTTGACACTAATTTGGGTCAAGTACTCGTGTACTTAACTCGGTCTGATTCTGATATATACGTTTTACTCATTTATTATCGGCCTGAGCTATTCCAGCATAGCTATCCCAGCCGGATGATGAACGCTTGCCCGCGGGGTCTGACGGCAGACTCCTAATTTGCAGCTGAAGATCATTGTAAGTTGAATCTTTCCTTATTGATAAGCCTTCCGCTGTCACGTTGCTTGCACTGAAGTGTCTTACTGTTCATAAGCACCATGCACGTGTAGCTAATACTCAGACGTGCAGATTCAGTGCATGGTTGAAGAAGGAAGGATACAACAAATTTGGTATCGAGACAGGTTCGTTGCCTGCCTGCCTAATGATGCTTGATCGGAAGTAAGTTCTTTCTAGGACGACTGTTGACGATGGGCGACGTAGCCCACTAGACATTATCGCCGAAGAACTTGTCCACGCTATATCAGATACTGTTGCTTCCAAATTGTGATTGCTTTTATACCTTTGTTAGTTTACTGCAATTGTGGTGTGAGCCTTCGCTCTGAGTTGCAGGTGAAACTTGTGGTCTGGCACCGCTCGCGATAGCTTCTGGTTACAACTTGCGTTCTAATCAGCTGGAGGCTTTGATTGCACGGACTACAGGGGCCATATCTACTCGAAGCCTGCAAGAGTATTTTCGGTGTGCTGACCAAATTGTTTGTACTCTTGTGCTAGATTCGTGTGAATCGCTTGCACACTTGCTTTAGAATTATGTGCATCGTTTTATTGTCACGCAATTTGAATATATTGGTCAGTGTTCCATGATGGCGGGACGTGACGACCCGTCGTTTGTAGCTTGGCATGCCAACCTGAGCCAGATACCGTTCCTAGAATGTTTGATAGGGATTCTGAGACTATTGACACAATTACTGGCTCAAGATCCTCTTGTGTTTCAGGCCCCTATCCATCCTTACTACGCCACACTTGGCAGCCCTGACGGTTACAGATGGAATTGTCATCAACGGGGTTGCTATCGCCTCAAATGCAAGACCGCGCCCAAAGGTAATGAGGTGAAGTGGTTTACTATCCCGGCACCGAAATTGTTTACCTTGCATGATATGAATGTTGAGCGTGACATTGGTGAATGCAACTCATTTCTATCTACGTGATATTTGGAAGTACCTGCAGTTGGTCCATGGCGGTGAACATGGATGAGGTGAGGTGTCTCTTTGTTGGGAATACCCTCGAGGGTATAGCAAGGACATGTATGATCAATGGATCACTGCACGGGAAAACATCACGTTTGATGAGTTGATTGTCGCCCTACTTGCACACTTTATCCCACAAGTCACGTGGATATTGAGGCACGCTGTATACTAGCCTTCGGCTCCTTTTTCATGTTTCTGAATGAAACTGTAACTGCCTACCAATCGTTTTGAGGCTCTTGTGATGCCATTTATCCCTAAGAGCTGAGATGTGTATTTTAGCTAGAGAAAATGCTTTAAGATTTGTGCCTCATGTGACTGCCATGCAAGCGCAGGACTCATGACTGACAAAATGGGAAGTGTATGCAATCCAAGCTTGTGCGTTGGAAGGAGATCACTCTCTGTTGGAGATGTGCGGTGAGTTATCTCTGATGGATTGCCATTGGTTGCCGCCTTTGGCCCCACGGTCAAAGTAGGGGGATGCCTGGATTGATGCGGAGTTGACTCCATCCCGGACAGCTGAACAAATGCATGGTCGGTGGTCATTCGTATGTCCAACTGTGAAGCATCGTTGCTTTTAGTCCTTGAGAACGTATCGTTGTTCATCCCCTCATCTCCAAGTGAGCCGTTCGAACAGCTGGTCAGGTAACAGGAGATGCAGACATCAATGTCCGGACACTCCCGCATGTTTGTTGCTTACTATTTCACAGCCAGCGTAGGGCTACCGCTTTGTTAAACAGTAGCCAACGTGTCCTCTGATTCAAGTCAGGCCTGTATTGATTGATGATGTGAACGTGGCGGGATCCGCAGTTCTGTTGCCGGAATTGTCCTATGCCTTTGATGTCTGATATGAAGCTCCTATGACGGGTTATATTAATTTTGAGCCCGTTCTGGAATCACTTTTGTTATCTGTGGAGTCGACTCTGACAGGTTAGTTGTGTTTCTGTTATTGAAGTCGGCCTCGCTGGGTCGAATGATGAAGGCACTTGAGGATACTAGTGCCAGTGACGACTTCATCTCAGCAAAGGAGGTGAAGGTGTTGGGGTCGACCCCACAGTCATCTGATTGTGTCAGGTTACCCTCGTTGATGAGGGTAAGCATCCCATCGTGGGCAGGATCACCCTTAGTCGTCGAAGGACCCTCTGTGTGTTGGGGCCCAATGAGTGCAACAAGGTCCTCTCGGAGACAGCACTACATGGACATTGGGTGCCGCGAACATAACGACAGTACCGCGCGCGCATCGATATGGAGTCCAGCACAATTGGCCGTTGTCCAAAAGGGAACCTATTGCCTAAGGTACCTTGTCTGTCGTACCAAGATGTCAGAGGAGGGCGGAACTGTTGCGGAGCCTGAGGTTAATTTCACTTTGGCAGCAATCGCCAGCGGAAATCACGAACCCAAGCTAATTGGGGCACAAAGAAAACCGATCGGATGATACGGAAAGGCGCCCATGTGTTGCTTGTGAGGCCACGGGTTGCAATCGAATGCTACCACCATGCAGTCCACCGTGAAGGATCTTGAGGTCGAAGCCCTCCTGCATAAATATGCTGATGTCTTTGGTGACATCCCAGGGCTCCCACCGATGTTACCTGCTGACCATCTGATCCCTCTTGTGCTCGAGCCACAACCCGTTTCACAACCTATGTACAGGTTAAGCTCGCTAAAGTTCAGCGGATGAAACGGCAAGTGAGGGATCTGCTCGCAAAGGGTATGGTTCGGCCCAGCACGTCGGCCATATTCTGCACGGATATTGTTTGTCGGTAAGAAGGATGGGATGTTGCATATGTGCATTGATTGTCGGGGCTTGAATGGCGACTACGGTTAAAAATCGCTACCCTTTGCCGTGGCGTCGATGACCTGCTCGATAAGCTGA
The DNA here is from genome assembly GCA_030268105.1 of Volvox africanus. Classification (NCBI taxonomy): domain Eukaryota; kingdom Viridiplantae; phylum Chlorophyta; class Chlorophyceae; order Chlamydomonadales; family Volvocaceae; genus Volvox; species Volvox africanus. The sequence goes on from BSDZ01000043.1 coordinate 87,694, forward strand.
AGGGCTCAGCTTATTTTTCCTCGATTGACCTTCAACAAGGGTATAATCAGATACGCATCACCTGCCTCTGATATTCCGAAAAACCGCTTTCCGGAACCCCTTTTTGGTCACTTCGAGTACCACAGGTCTTGTCGTTTGGACTTACTTGTTGTGCTACGGTTCATTTCCCGCCGATGCGTAGGTCGATGTGATCCTACATGGCGAAGTGCTTTTGTGATGAACGCATTACAGATGAATGAATCTGCATGATATAATGTATTCGCATACATTTATATATGCATTTGGCATGTTGTCATTATCCATCGCGACATCGCATCATGGCAAAATCCGCCTAGCATGCATGAAATACCGAATCCTTGAAGTGCGCATTATGCTCGTGCTACGAAACGATAAGTAATATTATCTGATATAATATTACTTCATTAAGCACACGTTGAGAGCGCCGCACCTCGTCGTGATACATGCCTTGCAACCGGATATCGTTATCCGGACCCTTGCATCATGCGAATGCCGGAAAGGCTTATACGTTGTTATGCGTAGACATCGCCTAGGACGCAGTAGGGTTGTCACATCTAGGATCGGCCTCCTGATGTGAATCGTACGGCACTGCGATGACTGCGAGTATAACAGATGCGAGGGACGGGCTAAGCTAGTCGAGACATTCGATACCGGAGAACACTTGTGTGTTCTACATTACTATTGCTATACGATACTCTACTTAGCCCGAGCTAAGCCTGAACTTCGCTAATCACCGCCGCGTGATGATTGCTCGCTTCCGGCGCTGACGGCGATTTCGTCCATTGCATCATTCCGATCTGTAAGACTGTAAGTTATATCTCTCTTCGTCTTGAAGTCTTTCCGCTGTCTCTGTTTGCTCACGCTTGCCTTGCTGTACTTGCAAGTGCTCGCGCATTCGGTGTCGATAGTCTTCAGACGTGCAGATACTCATGAGCAAACGCGAACGAGAGGTACAACAATTTGGTATCGAGACCAGGTTCGTTGCCTAAACTGTCTCTCTTGTCTAATCGGAAGTAGGTTCTTTCTATGGCGAGTTCCAGCGACGAACCACGAGGACCGCTAGATACTTTTGCCGAAGACCTAGGCCGCGGCCGTTTTGGACGCCGCCGCTTCAGGTTTGTAATTGTTTAATTGCTTTTGCTTAGATTGCTGCACTTGTTGTGTAAGTGTAACGCTCTGAGTCGCAGGTAATCTCAGTGCACCCGGCATTACTTGCCGCGGCGACTGAGACCGGGTTTTCGTCCGACCAGGTTGGCGACTCTCATTGCTCAAACTACGGAGATCAGGACTCAGCTGGGCAATTACTTGCTGAGTTTGCTGAATCTTCTCAAGAGTACTGTCGGTAGGCTCACCGAATCGCTTTTGTACTCTTGCCTTTGCGATAGAAGTCGGCTTCTATTACGCAAAACCTAGGGTATCATTTCGTGTTCCATGTCCCGCGGAACACGACGATACGACCGCACACTAGCCTAGCTAGCCAACCCGATTTTGTTGTGGCTGCTAGAGCACCGGATAGAGGTCTTGAGATTGTTGGCGCGCGAGCCACTCAAGAGCCCCTTTTTCCTTCAGACCCCTGCTCACTTAATTGTGCCGCATTCAGCAGTGAACACAAATATGGGACAACACTGCTGGACCAAGGGTTCTGCCATTACCTCAAGCTCGAGGGCATGATGACATCCCTGAGGTGATGAGATTGTCGATTCCCGTTCCTAGGCTCAATATTTCGCTGACCGACAAGACACCAGAGCATAGCATAGCCGATGCAACTCGTGCGTACGTGCGTGATGCTAAAAAGTACCTCCAGGCTGTTCATGGTGGCGATAATGACGGTATCAGGTGTCTCTTCGTTGGTAACACCCTCGAGGGCGCAGCGAAGGACTGGTATCGCAATTGGACCAACGCCCGGGGCAAGCTATACTTTGACGAGTTGGTCGCCGCTTTGCTCGCACGATTCGCTACTGAGGTTCAAGCACGCGATGTGGAAGCTCGTAAGGCTTTGGCAGCCGGTAGCTACCACATGCGTCGGGATGAAATGTACCTGCGTAACCAGTCACGCTTCGAAGCACTTGTGACTCCCATTGCTGACCTCACCGAATCTGAGCGTGTCTTTTGGTTTAGGCGAGGCCTAAACGAAACTTTTGGCTAAATGGTGCGCCACTGACTTGGTTGGAGCGCAGATCAAGTCGTATGACGCGTTGGTCGCTTTTGCTAGGGCGCGGAGATACGACTCCTTGCCGGCGGAGGAAGAAGTCAAGTCTGCCCCTCGTGCAAATGCTGTGCAGGTGCAGGATCCGCTTGGGGAAGCTGTAGCTCTCGACCAGGACCCTCGGCGCGACCCGCCCCACGCCTACTGCCCGCGACGCGACGCAGCAACGGGCAACGCAAGGCGCGCGGGGCGCTAGCTCGGGTGTCCGTGGTACAGGAGGAGCAGGTCCGAGCTCGGACCCAGCTAGGAACAGGAAGCGTGGTGGTGCGCCGTCGGTCGGCAGCCGCACAGCGTTCCGACCCCAACGCGAAGCGTACTCGTACGGACGACACATTTATGCCAAAATGGAATTGCAATCGTTCCGAATTCGAGCGTCGAAAATTGGCCAACGTTTGTCTACGGTGTGCGAGAGCCATTCTACGAAGGATTGCCCTTAATGGCCGTCCGGTTTGTACCTCAGCCGAAATAGGGGCTTGCCCGGGTTCCTGCGGAGGGGCTCTACCTGGGTTTTCTGAACTAACGCGTGGTCGGTGGTCATCCTTACGCCAGCCGTTAAGGCATTGTTGCCTTGTGTACTTGGACACATCGAGCGAGTCATTGCGCGACGTATCCACGCTTGACGGACGCACGGGACTTCTCTGCTTCGATCCGTTGTGTAAATTTGTTTACACCTCGCCGTCCCCTGTCGTCTATCGATCTGTCCAACCACGTCGTTTTGTTCATCCCCTCGTCTCTGCGTGAGATGTCGGAACAGTTGGCCATATACAGGAGGTGTAGGCGTCAATATCCAGGCACTGCTGCATGTGTTTTACTCCCCGCTTTCTGTCGGCGCAAGGCAGAGGCATCGCTAAGGGGTATGCGGCATGTCCACCGGTTCGTACCGGGCACCGTTTTGTTTAATGGTGTGGATCGGGAGGGTACGCTGGCTCCGTGGCCACGCCTATCCTACTCGGTTGACGTTTGGTACGAAGCTCCTGATGGGGGTGCCGTTGGTTACGGACCCGCCTTAAGTGCACTGACGTTGTCTGCTGGGCAGTCGCTCGTAGATAACCGTGTCCCTGTGGTCAGATCGGTTTGAATGGCCGTACTCTGAAGGCACTTGTTGACACCGGTGCCAGCGACGACTTCATCTCTGTCGCAGAGGTGAACGCGCTGGGGTTGTCCCCAGAGTCGTCTGATTGTCCACAGGTTACCCTTGCTGACGGGGGTAAGCTGTTGTACCTCTCGTTCGCGTTTGATTCATGAGTATCTGCACGTCTGAAGACTATCGACAACGATGCGCGAGCACTTGCAAGTACAAGCAAGGCAAGCGAGAGCAAACAGAGACAGCGGAAAGACTTCAAGACGAAGAGAGAGTATAACTTACGGTCTTACAGATCGGAATGATGCAATGGACGAAATCGCCGTCAGCGCCGGAAGCAAGCAATCATCACGCGGCGGTGTTAGCGAAGTTCAGGCTTAGCTCGGCTAAGTAGAGTATCGTATAGTAATAGTAATGTAGAACACCCAGTGTTCTCCGGTATCGAATGTCTCCACTAGCTTAGCCGTCCTCGCATCTGTTATACTCGCAGCATCGCAGTGCCGTACGATTCACATCAGGAGGCCGATCCTAGATGTGACAACCCTACTGCGTCTAGGCGATGTCCAAGCATAACAACGTATAAGCCTTTCCGGCATTCGCATGATGCAAGGGTCCGGATAACGATATCCGGTTGCAGGGCATGCATCGCGACGAGTGCGGCGCTCCCACGTGTGCTTTAATGAGTAATATTATATCAGATAATATTACTTATCGTTTCGTAGCACGAGCATAATGCGCACTTCAATGATTCGTATTTCATGCATGCTAGGCGGATTTGCCATGATGCGATGTCGCGATGGGATAATGACAACATGCCAGATGCATATATAAATGTATGCGAATACATTATATCATGCAGATTCATTCATATGTAATGCGTTCATCACAAAAGCCTTCGCCTCGTAGGTTCGCGTCGACTACGCGTCGGCGGGAATGAACCGTAGCCACAACAATTATCCCCCTCCCGTATGCAGCGTCCTCGCTGCATCATACAGCATCGACTGCAGGGGTCATTGGGCTTGCGTGGCACGTTTGCGGGCTTCTTCGAGCAGGGGTTTCATGTCCTGTGAGAAGTTGCGTGCCGGTTCCATGAGTTTGTGCTCGTCGGCTATACCCTGTCCACTATAACCAAGTTACTCGTGTACTGTTCGCTTACGTCGGTGTCGGCCCACACGACGCGCGCGATAATCTAACACCCGCTCCCAATCGTAAAACTTCTGTTTACAGCGATCCAGTCTCGGAACTGGTTCGATCGCTGCGGGGGCGTTAGAAGGCTCAGGGACGGGTTCCGTACCACGATACGACGAACAAGCGATACGTGGAACGTGGGTGAATGGTCATGTCAGCAGGTAATGCAAGCTCACAGCCACATTCCCAACCATGCGCATGACAGGATACGGACCAATCCAGCGGGGTAAAAGTTTTCGGGATCCGTCGGCCAAGGACGCAAGTTCTTGGTGCTTAGCAACACGAGTTCCCTTCGAAAACGTCACATCCTGCTTAGATTTGTTATAGTATTCCGTCGTTCGTTGCTGCGCCGCGTCCAAACACGACTTCGCGTCCTGTGATTCGGGACATAAAAAGACTTGGCAAAAAGTTTAGCAGCAGGCACGTTCACTTCCCAACTCACGCCACAACGGGTAGCGCGGGATGAAACCCCAGTAGTTAAGAAAGAACGGGCTTTTGCCTGTAGAGCGGTTAACAGCATTGTTAAGCGCGAATTCTGCCGCAGTCAAATACGTATCCCAACGAGTGGTGTGCGACCAGCATAATTGCGCACATATCACCCAACGTGCGGTTTGTGCGTTCGGTTTGACCATCAGTCTGCGGGTGATACGCCGGTGCTCAGGTTGACGCGCATGCCAACTAGTTTGCAGAGCGCTTCCCAAAAACTTAGACGTGAACTGCACACCCACAGTCCGAAATCACATTTTTTGGAACCCCCGTGTAACCGAACCACATTGTCGAAAAAACAAACGTGCGGTTTGCTCAGCCGTGCAGGATGACGTGCATGTGCTAGGTGAACCATCTTAGTCAGACGATCGACCCTTACGGAAACACCGCATCGTATCCCCCCTCAGTTTTGGGCAAGCGCGACTACGAAGTCCATGGAAACACTTTCCCAAGGCGCATCCGGGACAGGCAACGGTTGCAACAACCCATGGCCCTTACCGGACAAAGCCTTATTGCGCTGGCACAGACTGCATGTCTGGACGAAGTTCGCCGCATCCTTAGCCAAACGAGGCCACCAAAAGGAACGTTGCACCAAGTCGATCATCGCTTGCTACCAGGGTGGTCCTGCTAACGGGTCCTCGTGGAACCGCGCAAGGATGTCGTAGCGTAGCGCGTCGTCATTCGGAACGACGATTTGCGTAGCTGCACCCTCCGTCCGTAGCCAAAGGCCATTCTGGCTTGCGAAGGTTTTCTACATTAGCCGGGTCGCGAACCAGGGCGTCTTGCGTTGTAGGCAACCTTCAACCGCTCCGCGAGGTCCGTCGCGATCGGTACCTTCCTCGCTACGCGGCCGCACGACGGGCGCTGCCAAAATTGCAGCGTGTAGCGACGGATGTCGACTGAGAGCATCGGCAATATTCAATTTACCAGAAATATACTCCCAGGTGCAGTTGAACTAGCTAGATATTCCATCCACCTAGCTTGACGGCGGTTCAACGTCGGAACGCTTTGCAAAAACGTTAGGGGCTTGTGGTCAGTCTTTAAAGTAAACGTGGCGTCCCTCGATGTAACAGCGCCATTCCTTTAAAGCATGCAGCACGATATTAATGGATTCAACGCATGCAATATGCGAAGGTCCAAACATCGATATTCGGTTTGCCGACCCAACCATCACGATCCGTCGTGTTCTCGCATACACGTATGGTTTATGACACGGATGAGTAATAATATTTAAAGTATTATTACGTGAGATATTATTCCAATGGATCAGATTAGCACATTAATATCAGCCTCGAGTCAAACATGTTGACCGACAGCGCGATGTCGTAGATGATAATGCGACATGCCTGATTAGCTAGATATACTCGAATATATCATGCTAATATGATTAATATCATGCTTCATAATGCTCGAATATAATGCTGTCTACTTCGGTGCAAGTGGTGATCGAACCGGCGTACAACAACTATCCCCCCTCCCGTATGCAGCGTCCTCGCTGCATCGGGCAGCATCGACTGCAGAGATCATTGGGTCTGTGTGGCATGAATGCGGGCTTCCTCCAATAAAGAGTTCATATCCAGCGAAAAGTTACGTGTTGGCTCCCATGAGTTATGCTCGCTTGAATACCCAGTCCACTTGACTTGATACTCGTGGATTGTCCGCTTACGCCGGTGTCGGCCAACACGGCAAGTACGATAATCTAACACCCACTCCACATTGTAAACCTTCTGTTTACCAGCGATCCAGGTCTCCAGGACTGGTTAAACCGCTGCAGGGGTGTTAGCAAGCTCAGGGGCAGGTTCCGTACCACAATAAGGCATACGAGGGATACATGGAACGTGGGGTGAAGCATACCCTTAGCAGGCAAATCAGTCGCCTGGCACTGCACTTCGTCCATCATAGTGGGCTCAACCTGTACATGGGTCGTGCAAATGTTGTATCCTTCCTTCTATCAATCATGCACTGATCTGCACGTCTGAGTGTTAACTACACATGCATGGTGCTTACAAACAGCAAGACACTTCAGTGCGAGCAACATGACAGCGGAAGATAAGGAAAGATTCAACTTACAATAGTCTTCAATTGCAAATTAGAAGTCTGCCGTCAGACCCTGCGGGCAATGTTCAATCATCCGGCTGAAGATGCTATGCTAGAATAGCTCAGGCCGAATATAAATGCATAAAAATGTATGTATGGCGAATTAGGTAGAGTTAAGTACGCGAGTACTTAGTCCAAAGTAGCATGAGCGACTTCGGTCTCTAGGCGGCCGTGCCTCGCACCTATCACGTCGCGATACCGATGTTGCAGGTACAGTCTACAGTCTTCGTAGCACTGTTCTGAATATCGCGTAAACCGTGATATTAATGAATGCAACGCATGCAATATGTGAAGGTCCGAATATCGATATTTGGTTGCTGACCCAACCATCGCGATCGTCGCATTCTTGCATACGCATATGGTTTATGACACGATGAGTAATAATATTCAAAGCATTATTACGCGGAACATTATACCAACGGATAGATCGCGCATAAATAATCAGCATCAAGTCAAACATGTTGACCGACAGCGCAATGTCCGTAGATGATAATGCGACATGCCTGATTAGCTAGATATACTCGAATATATCATGCTAATATGATTATATCATGCTTCATAATGCTCGAATATAATGCTGTCTACTTCGGTGCAAGTGGTGATCGAACCGGCGTAACAACAACTATCCCCCCTCCCGTATGCAGCATCCTCGCTGCATTGGACAGCATCGACTGCAGAGATCATTGGGTCTGTGTGGCACAAATGCGGGTTTCCCCCAATAAAGAGTTCATATCCGGTGAAATGTTACGTGCTGGCTCCCATGAGTTATGCTCGCTTGAATACCCATGTCCACTTGACTTGGTAACTCGTGCAGTTGTCCGCTTATGCCGGCGTCAGCCCACACGGCAAGTACGATAATCTAACACCCACTCCACATTGTAAACCTTCTGTTTACCAGCGATCCAGATCTCCGGGACTGGTTAAGCCGCTGCAAGGGGTGTTAGCAAGCTCAGGGGCAGGTTCCGTACCACAGTAAGGCATACGAGGATACATGGAACATGGGGTAACGTATACCCTTAGCAGGCAAATCAGTCGCCTGGCACTGCCACTTCGTCCATCTTAGTGGGGCTCAACCTGTACATGCATCGTGCAACAGGTTGTGCTTCAGGTACTGTTGTGTCTGTTGTGCTACGGTTCATTTCCCGCCGACGCGTAGGTCGACGCGACCCTACGAGGCGAAGTGCTTTTGTGATGAACGCATTGCATATGAATGAATCTGCATGATATAAATGTATTCGCATACATTTATATATGCATCTGGCATGTTGTCATTATCCATCGCGACATCGCATCATGGCAATCCGCCTAGCATGCATGAATAACCGAAGCATTGAAGTGCGCATTATGCTCGTGCTACAAAACGATAAGTAATATTATCTGATATAATATTACTTCATTTAAGCACACGTTGAGAGCGCCGCACTCGTCGCGATACATGCCCCGAAACCGGATATCGTTATCCGGACCCTTGCATCATAGCGAATGCCGGAAAGGCTTACACGTTGTTTATGCGTAGACATCGCCTAGACGCAGTAGGGTTGTCACATCTAGGATCGGCCTCCTAATGTGAATCGTACGGCAATTGCGATGCTGCGAGTATAACAGATGCGAGGGACGGCTAGCTAGACAAGACATTCGATACCGAGAACACTTGTGTGTCTACATTACTATTACTATACGATATTCTACTTAGCCCGAGCTAAAGCCTGAACTTCACTAATCACCGCCGCGTGATGGATTGCTTGCTTCCGGCGCTGACGGCGATTTCTTCCATTGCATCATTCCGACCTGTAAGACCGTAAGTTATATCTCTCTTCGTCTTGAAGTCTCCGCTGTCTCTGTTTGCTCTCGCTGCCTTGCTGTACTTGCAAGTGCTCGCGCATCGGTGTCGATAGTCTCCAGACGTGCAGATACTCATGAGCAAACGCGAACGAGAGGTACAACAATTTGGTATCGAGACAGGTTCGTTGCCTAACTGTCTCTCTTTGTCTAATCGGAAGTAGGTTCTTTCTATGGCGAGTTCCAGCGACGAACCACGAGGACCGCTAGATACTTTTCGCCGAAGACCTAGGCCGCGCCGTTTTGGACGCCGCCGCTTCCGGTTTGTAATTGTTTAATATGCTTTTGCTTAGATTGCCGCACTTGTTGTGTAAGTGTACGCTCTGATCGCAGGTAATCCTCAGTGCACCGGCATTGCTTGCCGCGGCGACTGAGACCGGCGTTTCGGTCCGGACCAGTTGGCGCTCTCATTGCCCAAACTACGAGATCAGGACTCAGCTGGGGCAATTACTTGCTGAGTTTGCTGAATCTTCTCAAGAGTACTTGTCGGTAGCTCACCGAATCGCTTTGTACTCTTGCCTTTGCGATAGAAGTCGGCTTCTATTACGCAAAACTAGGGTATCGTTTCGTGCTCCATGTCCGCGGAACACGACGATACGCCGCACACTAGCCTAGCTAGCCAACCCGATTTCGTTGTAGCTGCTAGAGCGCCGGGTAGAGGTCTTGAGACTGTTGCGCGCGAGCCACTCAAGAGCCCTTGTCCTTCAGACCCCTGCTCACTTAATTGTGCCGCATTCAGCAGGTGAACACGAATATGGACAACACTGCTGGACCAAGGTTCTGCCATTACCTCAAGCTCGAGGGCATGATGACAATCCATGAGGTGATGAGATTGTCGATTCCCTTTCCTAGGGCCTCAATATTTCGCTGACCGACAAGACACAGGGCCATCAGCATAGCCGATGCAACTCGTGCGTACGTGCGTGACGGCTAAAAAGTACCTCCAAGCTGTTTCATGGGGGCCGACACATGACGGTATCAGGTGTCTCTTCGTTGGTAACACCCTCGAGGGCGCAGCGAAGGACTGGTATCGCAATTGGACCAACGCCCGGGGCAGCTATACTTTTGACGAGTTAGTCGCCGCTTTGCTCGCACGATTCGCTACTGAGGTTCAAGCACGCGATGTGGAAGCTCGTAACGTTTTGGCAGCGGGTAGCTACCACATGCGTCGGGATGAAAATGTACCTGCGTACCAGTCACGCTTTGAAGCACTTGTGACTCCCATTGCTGACCTCACCGAATCTGAGCGTGTCTTTTGGTTTAGGCGAGGCCTAACGAAACTTTTGGCTAAATGGTGCGCCACTGACTTGGTTGGAGCGCAGATCAAGTCGTATAACGCGTTGGTCGCTTTTGCTAAGGGCGCGGAGATACGACTTCTTGCCGGCGAGGAAGAAGTCAAGTCTGCCCCTCGTGCAAATGCCGTGCAAGTGCAGGATCCGCTTGGGGAAGCTGTGGCTCTCGACCAGGACCTCGGCGCGACCCGCCCCACGCCTACTGCCGCGACGCGACGCAGCAACGGGCAACGCAAGGCGCGCGGGGGCGCTAGCTCGGGTGTCCGTGGTACAGGAGGAGCAGGTCCGAGCTCGGACCCAGCTAGGAACAGGAAGCGTGGTGGTGCGCCGTCGTCGGCAGCCGCACAGCGTTCCGACCCCAACGCGAAGCGTACTCGTACGGACGACACATTTATGCCAAAATGGAATTGCAATCGTTCCGAATTCGAGCGTCGGAAATTGGCCAATGTTTGTCTACGGTGTGCGGAGAATCATTCCACGAAGGATTGCCCTCTAATGCCGCCGTTTGTACCTCAGCCGAAATAGGGGCTTGCCCGGGTTCCTGCGGAGGGGGCACCACCTGGGATTTCTGAACTAACGCGTGGTCGGTGGTCATCCTTACGGCCAGCCGTTAAGGCATTGTTGCCTTGTGTACTTGGACACATCGAGCGAGTCATTGCGCGACGCATCACGCTTGACGGACGCACGGGACTTCTCTGCTTCGACCCGTTGTGTAATTTGTTTACACCTCGCCGTCCCCTGTCGTCTATCGATCTGTCTAACCACGTGGTTTTGTTCATCCCCTCGTCTCTGCGTGAGATGTCGGAACAGTTGGCCATATACAGGAGATGTAGGCGTCAATATCCAGGCACTGCCGCATGTGTATTACTCCCTGCTTTCTGTCGGCGCAAGGCAGAGGCATCGTTAAGGGGTATGCGGCATGTCCACCGGTTCGAGCCGGGCACCGTTTTGTTTAATGGTGTGGATTGGGAGGGTACGCTGGCTCCGTGGCCATGCCTATCCTACTCGGTTGACGTTTGGTACGAAGCTCCTGATGGGGGTGCCGTTGGTTACGGACCCGCCTTAAGTGCACTGACGTTGTCTGCTGGGCAGTCGCTCGTAGATAACCGTGTCCCTGTGGTTCAGATCGGTTTGAATGGCCGTACTCTGAAGGCACTTGTTGACACCGGTGCCAGCGGACTTCATCTCTGTCGCAGAGGTGAACGCGCTGGGGTTGTCCCAGAGTCGTCTGATTGTCCACAGGTTACCCTTGCTGACGGGGGTAAGCATCCCATCGTGGGCAGGATTACCCTTAGCCTATCGATAGGCCCTTTGCGTGTTGTGACCCGGCCGTACGTGCTGCAGGGCTTAGCAGAGACTGCACCGTACATAATGGGGTCGTCGACATTACGACAGTACCGCGCGCGCATCGACATGGAGACCGCAACCCTGCATATGTGCAAGGGTACTCTGTCGATTAAGGTACCTTTCCTGTCGTTCGAACATGTCACACCAAAGGAGGGCGAAACTGAGGCGGTGCCTATGGTTAATTTCGCTGTGACCGCAATGGCCGCGCGAATCGAACCAGAGCGAGTCGGGCGTAAGGAGGCCGTCCGTTTGTTACGGAAGGGTGCCCACGGACTGCTTTTAAGGCCGCGGGTGAGCTGTTGTGTCACCACCGCGCAGATTTCTGCGGATCCTGAGGTTGAGGCCCTACTGTCGCAGTATGAGGACGTCTTTAAAGATATCCCTGGGCTACCACCTATGCGTCCTGTTGATCACACAATCCCTCTCATGCCTGGAGCGCAGCCTACGGCCCGGCCAATGTACAGGTTGAGTCCATTGGAGCTGGACGAGGTAAAGCGCCAGGTGACGGATTTACTCGCGAAGGGTATGATACGCCCCAGCACATCCCCGTATTCTGCACCGATTTTGTTTGTCGGTAAGAAGGATGGGACCTTGCGCATGTGCATTGATTACCGGGGGTTAAATGCGAATACAGTGAAAAATCGCTACCCTTTGCCACGCGTTGACGACCTGTTGGATAAGCTGAAGGGCTCGGCTTATTTTTCCTCAATTGACTTACAACAGGGCTACAATCAGATCCGCATCGCTGCCTCTGATATCCCGAAAACCGCTTTTCGGACGCCCTTCGGTCACTTTGAGTATACGGTCCTATCGTTTGGTTTGACTAATGCCCCTGCGACGTTTCAGGCGGTTATGGACCGAATGTTTAGGCCGTTTATCGACAGGTTCGTTGTTTGCTACCTGGATGACATCTTGGTATATTCTAAGACGCGCGAGGAGCACTTGGAGCATCTGCGGCTCGTGCTCGACGTTATGAGGCGGGAGCAATTGTTTGCTAAACGCGCCAAATGCTTTTGGGCGCAGCCTCAGGTGGAATATTTGGGCCACATTGTGTCGGCCACCGGTGTGAAGATGGACCCGCGGAAGGTCGCCGTGGTTCGCGATTGGCCCGCGCCTCAGAACCTCACGGAGCTGCGTAAGTTCCTTGGCTTGACCAATTATTTCCGAAAGTTCATTGAAAAATATTCCATCATTGCGGCCCCGCTTACTAACTTAACTCGCAAAGGCGTTTTCGTTTCGCTCGAGTCATGGACGCCGCAATGCCAGCGGGCATTCGAAGAGCTCAAACGAATTATTGCCGAAGATGTCACCCTTGCATTCCCTGATTACTCGTTGCCATTTCGCGTTGAGGTAGTGTCTGATGCCTCAATATTTGGAAGCGGCGCTGTATTGTTACAGGAAGGGCGACCGATCGCCTTCACGAGTAAGAAATTTTCTGGTGCGGAGATTCGCTACACCACCGGGAACAGGAGCTTCTGGCCGTGCTGCATGCTTTAAAGGAATGGCGCTGTTACCTCGAGGGACGCCCGTTTACTTTAAAGACTGACCACAAGCCCCTAACGTTTTTGCAAAGCGTTCCGACGTTGAACCGCCGTCAAGCTAGGTGGATGGAATATCTAGCTAGGTTCAACTGCACCTGGGAGTATATTTCTGGTAAATTGAATATTGCCGATGCTCTCAGTCGACATCCGTCGCTACACGCTGCAATTTTGGCAGCGCCCGTCGTGCGGCCGCGTAGCGAGGAGGTTCCGATCGCGACGGACCTCGCGGAGCGGTTGAAGGTTGCCTACAACGTAGACGCCTGGTTCGCGGACCCGGCTAATGTAGAAAACCTTCGCAAGCAGAATGGCCTTTGGCTACGGACGGAGGGTGCAGCTACGCAAATCGTCGTTCCGAACGACGACGCGCTACGCTACGACATCCTTGCGAGGTTCCACGAGGACCCGTTAGCAGGACACCCTGGTAGCAAGCGATTGATCGACTTGGTGCAACGTTCCTTTTGGTGGCCTCGTTTGGCTAAGGATGCGGCAAACTTCGTCCAGACATGCAGTCTGTGCCAGCGCAATAAGGCTTTGTCCGGTAAGGGCCATGGGTTGTTGCAACCGTTGCCTGTCCCGATGCGCCTTGGGAAAGTGTTTCCATGGACTTCGTAGTCGCGCTGCCCAAAACTGAGGGGGGATACGATGCGGTGTTCGTAATGGTCGATCGTCTGACTAAGATGGTCCACCTAGCACCATGCACATCATCCTGCACGGCTGAGCAAACCGCACGTTTGTTTTTCGATAATGTGGTTCGGTTACACGGGGTTCCAAAAATGTGATCTCGGACCGCGGTGGACAGTTCACGTCTAAGTTTTGGGAAGCGCTCTGCAAACTAGTTGGCATGCGCGCCAACCTGAGCACAGCGTATCACCCGCAGACTGATGGTCAACCGAACGCACAAACCGCACGTTGGGTGATATGTTGCGCAATTATGCTGGTCGCACACCACTTGTTTGGGATACATATTTGACTGCGGCAGAATTCGCGCTTAACAATGCTGTTAACCGCTCTACAGGCAAAAGTCCGTTCTTTCTTAACTACGGGTTTCATCCCGCGCTACCCGTGTGGCGTGAGTTGGAAGTGAACGTGCCTGCTGCTAAACTTTTTGCCAAGTCGTTTATGTCCCGAATCACAGACGCGAAGTCGTGTTGGACGCGGCGCAGCAACGAACGACAGAATACTACAACAAATCCAAGCAGGATGTGACGTTTTCGGAAGGGCAACTCGTGTTGCTAAGCACCAAGAACTTGCGTTCCTTGGCCGACGGATCCCGAAACTCTTACCCCGCTGGATTGGCCCGTATCCTGTCGTGCGCATGGTTGGGAATGTGGCTGTGGAGCTTGCATTGCCCACTGATATGACCATTCACCCCACGTTTCACGTATCGCTTGTTCGTCCGTATCGTGGTACGGAACCCGTCCCTGAGCCTGCTAACGCCCCCGCAGCGATTGAACCAGTTCCCGAGACCTGGATCGCTGGTAAACAGAAGTTTTACGATGTGGAGCGGTGTTAGATTATCGCGCGCGTCGTGTGGGCCGACACCGACGTAAGCGAACAGTACACGAGTACTTGGTTAAGTGGACAGGGTATACCGACGAGCACAACTCATGGGAACCGGCACGCAACTTCTCACAGGACATGAAACCCCTGCTCGAAGAAGCCCGCAAACGTGTCACACAAGCCCAATGACCCCTGCAGTCGATGCTGTATGATGCAGCGAGGACGCTGCATACGGGAGGGGGGATAATTGTTTGTGCTACGGTTGTCGACGCGAACCTACGAGGCGAAGTGCTTTTGTGATGAACGCATTGCATATGAATGAATCTGCATGATATAAATGTATTCGCATACATTTATATATGCATCTGGCATGTTGTCATTATCCATCGCGACATCGCATCATGGCAAATCCGCCTAGCATGCATGAATAACCGAAGCATTGAAGTGCGCATTATGCTCGTGCTACAAAACGATAAGTAATATTATCTGATATAATATTACTTCATTTAAGCACACGTTGAGAGCGCCGCACTCGTCGCGATACATGCCCCGCAACCGGATATCGTTATCCGGACCCTTGCATCATGCGAATGCCGGAAAGGCTTACACGTTGTTATGCGTAGACATCGCCTAGACGCAGTAGGGTTGTCACATCTAGGATCGGCCTCCTAATGTGAATCGTACGGCATTGCGATGCTGCGAGTATAACAGATGCGAGGACGGCTAAGCTAGACAAGACATTCGATACCGGAGAACACTTGTGTGTTCTACATTACTATTACTATACGATATTCTACTTAGCCCGAGCTAAAGCCTGAACTTCGCTAATCACCGCCGCGTGATGATTGCTTGCTTCCGGCGCTGACGGCGATTTCTTCCATTGCATCATTCCGACCTGTAAGACCGTAAGTTATATCTCTCTTCGTCTTGAAGTCTTCCGCTGTCTCTGTTTGCTCTCGCTTGCCTTGCTGTACTTGCAAGTGCTCGCGCATCGGTGTCGATAGTCTCCAGACGTGCAGATACTCATGAGCAAACGCGAACGAGAGGTACAACA
>BSDZ01000044.1:0-311365 GCA_030268105.1 Volvox africanus
TCAATATTATTGTTTCGTGGTTCTTGTTGGCAATCGTATGCAAGGGGTTTATAGGTGTGGTACGGATTCCCACACATTGGCCCAGCCCTTGTGAGCGCTCTGAGCGTGTTATAGTCTCAAAAAAATCATCATTCGTGTCCTTAGGCAATACAGATCATTATCAATATTATTGTTTCGTGGTTCTTGTTGGCAATCGTATGCAAGGGGTTTATAGGTGTGGTACGGATTCTCACACATTGGCTCAGCCCTTGTGAGCGCTCTGAGCGTGTTATAGTCTCAAAAAAAGCATCATTCGTGTCCTTAGGCAATACAGATCATTATTAATATTATTGTTTCGTGGTTCTTGTCGGCAATCGTATGCAAGGGGTTTATAGGTGTGGTACGGATTCCCACACATTGGCTCAGCCCTTGTGAGCGCTCTGAGCGTGTTATAGTCTCAAAAAAATCATCATTCGTGTCCTTAGGCAATACAGATCATTATTAATATTATTGTTTCGTGGTTCTTGTCGGCAATCGTATGCAAGGGGTTTATAGGTGTGGTACGGATTCTCACACATTGGCTCAGCCCTTGTGAGCGCTCTGAGCGTGTTATAGTCTCAAAAAAATCATCATTCGTGTCCTTAGGCAATACAGATCATTATCAATATTATTGTTTCGTGGTTCTTGTTGGCAATAGTATGCAAGGGGTTTATAGGTGTGGTACGGATTCCCACACATTGGCCCAGCCCTTGTGAGCGCTCTGAGCGTGTTATAGTCTCAAAAAAATCATCATTCGTGTCCTTAGGCAATACAGATCATTATCAATATTATTGTTTCGTGGTTCTTGTTGGCAATCGTATGCAAGGGGTTTATAGGTGTGGTACGGATTCTCACACATTGGCTCAGCCCTTGTGAGCGCTCTGAGCGTGTTATAGTCTCAAAAAAATCATCATTCGTGTCCTTAGGCAATACAGATCATTATTAATATTATTGTTTCGTGGTTCTTGTCGGCAATCGTATGCAAGGGGTTTATAGGTGTGGTACGGATTCTCACACATTGGCTCAGCCCTTGTGAGCGCTCTGAGCGTGTTATAGTCTCAAAAAAATCATCATTCGTGTCCTTAGGCAATACAGATCATTATCAATATTATTGTTTCGTGGTTCTTGTTGGCAATAGTATGCAAGGGGTTTATAGGTGTGGTACGGATTCCCACACATTGGCCCAGCCCTTGTGAGCGCTCTGAGCGTGTTATAGTCTCAAAAAAATCATCATTCGTGTCCTTAGGCAATACAGATCATTATTAATATTATTGTTTCGTGGTTCTTGTTGGCAATCGTATGCAAGGGGTTTATAGGTGTGGTACGGATTCTCACACATTGGCTCAGCCCTTGTGAGCGCTCTGAGCGTGTTATAGTCTCAAAAAAATCATCATTCGTGTCCTTAGGCAATACAGATCATTATCAATATTATTGTTTCGTGGTTCTTGTTGGCAATCGTATGCAAGGGGTTTATAGGTGTGGTACGGATTCTCACACATTGGCTCAGCCCTTGTGAGCGCTCTGAGCGTGTTATAGTCTCAAAAAAATCATCATTCGTGTCCTTAGGCAATACAGATCATTATCAATATTATTGTTTCGTGGTTCTTGTCGGCAATCGTATGCAAGGGGTTTATAGGTGTGGTACGGATTCCCACACATTGGCTCAGCCCTTGTGAGCGCTCTGAGCGTGTTATAGTCTCAAAAAAATCATCATTCGTGTCCTTAGGCAATACAGATCATTATCAATATTATTGTTTCGTGGTTCTTGTTGGCAATCGTATGCAAGGGGTTTATAGGTGTGGTACGGATTCTCACACATTGGCCCAGCCCTTGTGAGCGCTCTGAGCGTGTTATGGTCTCAAAAAAATCATCATTCGTGTCCTTAGGCAATACAGATCATTATCAATATTATTGTTTCGTGGTTCTTGTTGGCAATCGTATGCAAGGGGTTTATAGGTGTGGTACGGATTCCCACACATTGGCTCAGCCCTTGTGAGCGCTCTGAGCGTGTTATAGTCTCAAAAAAATCATCATTCGTGTCCTTAGGCAATACAGATCATTATCAATATTATTGTTTCGTGGTTCTTGTTGGCAATCGTATGCAAGGGGTTTATAGGTGTGGTATGGATTCTCACACATTGGCCCAGCCCTTGTGAGCGCTCTGAGCGTGTTATAGTCTCAAAAAAATCATCATTCGTGTCCTTAGGCAATACAGATCATTATCAATATTATTGTTTCGTGGTTCTTGTTGGCAATCGTATGCAAGGGGTTTATAGGTGTGGTACGGATTCCCACACATTGGCTCAGCCCTTGTGAGCGCTCTGAGCGTGTTATGGTCTCAAAAAAATCATCATTCGTGTCCTTAGGCAATACAGATCATTATCAATATTATTGTTTCGTGGTTCTTGTCGGCAATCGTATGCAAGGGGTTTATAGGTGTGGTACGGATTCTCACACATTGGCTCAGCCCTTGTGAGCGCTCTGAGCGTGTTATAGTCTCAAAAAAATCATCATTCGTGTCCTTAGGCAATACAGATCATTATCAATATTATTGTTTCGTGGTTCTTGTTGGCAATCGTATGCAAGGGGTTTATAGGTGTGGTACGGATTCTCACACATTGGCCCAGCCCTTGTGAGCGCTCTGAGCGTGTTATAGTCTCAAAAAAATCATCATTCGTGTCCTTAGGCAATACAGATCATTATCAATATTATTGTTTCGTGGTTCTTGTTGGCAATCGTATGCAAGGGGTTTATAGGTGTGGTACGGATTCTCACACATTGGCTCAGCCCTTGTGAGCGCTCTGAGCGTGTTATAGTCTCAAAAAAAGCATCATTCGTGTCCTTAGGCAATACAGATCATTATTAATATTATTGTTTCGTGGTTCTTGTCGGCAATCGTATGCAAGGGGTTTATAGGTGTGGTACGGATTCCCACACATTGGCTCAGCCCTTGTGAGCGCTCTGAGCGTGTTATAGTCTCAAAAAAATCATCATTCGTGTCCTTAGGCAATACAGATCATTATTAATATTATTGTTTCGTGGTTCTTGTCGGCAATCGTATGCAAGGGGTTAATAGGTGTGGTACGGATTCCCACACATTGGCTCAGCCCTTGTGAGCGCTCTGAGCGTGTTATAGTCTCAAAAAAATCATCATTCGTGTCCTTAGGCAATACAGATCATTATCAATATTATTGTTTCGTGGTTCTTGTTGGCAATAGTATGCAAGGGGTTTATAGGTGTGGTACTGATTCCCACACATTGGCCCAGCCCTTGTGAGCGCTCTGAGCGTGTTATAGTCTCAAAAAAATCATCATTCGTGTCCTTAGGCAATACAGATCATTATCAATATTATTGTTTCGTGGTTCTTGTTGGCAATCGTATGCAAGGGGTTTATAGGTGTGGTACGGATTCTCACACATTGGCTCAGCCCTTGTGAGCGCTCTGAGCGTGTTATAGTCTCAAAAAAATCATCATTCGTGTCCTTAGGCAATACAGATCATTATTAATATTATTGTTTCGTGGTTCTTGTCGGCAATCGTATGCAAGGGGTTTATAGGTGTGGTACGGATTCCCACACATTGGCTCAGCCCTTGTGAGCGCTCTGAGCGTGTTATAGTCTCAAAAAAATCATCATTCGTGTCCTTAGGCAATACAGATCATTATTAATATTATTGTTTCGTGGTTCTTGTTGGCAATCGTATGCAAGGGGTTAATAGGTGTGGTACGGATTCTCACACATTGGCTCAGCCCTTGTGAGCGCTCTGAGCGTGTTATAGTCTCAAAAAAATCATCATTCGTGTCCTTAGGCAATACAGATCATTATCAATATTATTGTTTCGTGGTTCTTGTTGGCAATCGTATGCAAGGGGTTTATAGGTGTGGTACGGATTCTCACACATTGGCCCAGCCCTTGTGAGCGCTCTGAGCGTGTTATAGTCTCAAAAAAATCATCATTCGTGTCCTTAGGCAATACAGATCATTATCAATATTATTGTTTCGTGGTTCTTGTTGGCAATCGTATGCAAGGGGTTTATAGGTGTGGTACGGATTCTCACACATTGGCTCAGCCCTTGTGAGCGCTCTGAGCGTGTTATAGTCTCAAAAAAATCATCATTCGTGTCCTTAGGCAATACAGATCATTATCAATATTATTGTTTCGTGGTTCTTGTTGGCAATCGTATGCAAGGGGTTTATAGGTGTGGTACGGATTCTCACACATTGGCCCAGCCCTTGTGAGCGCTCTGAGCGTGTTATAGTCTCAAAAAAATCATCATTCGTGTCCTTAGGCAATACAGATCATTATCAATATTATTGTTTCGTGGTTCTTGTTGGCAATCGTATGCAAGGGGTTTATAGGTGTGGTACGGATTCTCACACATTGGCTCAGCCCTTGTGAGCGCTCTGAGCGTGTTATAGTCTCAAAAAAATCATCATTCGTGTCCTTAGGCAATACAGATCATTATTAATATTATTGTTTCGTGGTTCTTGTCGGCAATCGTATGCAAGGGGTTTATAGGTGTGGTACGGATTCCCACACATTGGCTCAGCCCTTGTGAGCGCTCTGAGCGTGTTATAGTCTCAAAAAAATCATCATTCGTGTCCTTAGGCAATACAGATCATTATTAATATTATTGTTTCGTGGTTCTTGTTGGCAATCGTATGCAAGGGGTTAATAGGTGTGGTACGGATTCTCACACATTGGCTCAGCCCTTGTGAGCGCTCTGAGCGTGTTATAGTCTCAAAAAAATCATCATTCGTGTCCTTAGGCAATACAGATCATTATCAATATTATTGTTTCGTGGTTCTTGTTGGCAATCGTATGCAAGGGGTTTATAGGTGTGGTACGGATTCTCACACATTGGCTCAGCCCTTGTGAGCGCTCTGAGCGTGTTATAGTCTCAAAAAAATCATCATTCGTGTCCTTAGGCAATACAGATCATTATCAATATTATTGTTTCGTGGTTCTTGTTGGCAATCGTATGCAAGGGGTTTATAGGTGTGGTACGGATTCTCACACATTGGCCCAGCCCTTGTGAGCGCTCTGAGCGTGTTATAGTCTCAAAAAAATCATCATTCGTGTCCTTAGGCAATACAGATCATTATCAATATTATTGTTTCGTGGTTCTTGTTGGCAATCGTATGCAAGGGGTTTATAGGTGTGGTACGGATTCTCACACATTGGCTCAGCCCTTGTGAGCGCTCTGAGCGTGTTATAGTCTCAAAAAAAGCATCATTCGTGTCCTTAGGCAATACAGATCATTATTAATATTATTGTTTCGTGGTTCTTGTCGGCAATCGTATGCAAGGGGTTTATAGGTGTGGTACGGATTCCCACACATTGGCTCAGCCCTTGTGAGCGCTCTGAGCGTGTTATAGTCTCAAAAAAATCATCATTCGTGTCCTTAGGCAATACAGATCATTATTAATATTATTGTTTCGTGGTTCTTGTCGGCAATCGTATGCAAGGGGTTAATAGGTGTGGTACGGATTCCCACACATTGGCTCAGCCCTTGTGAGCGCTCTGAGCGTGTTATAGTCTCAAAAAAATCATCATTCGTGTCCTTAGGCAATACAGATCATTATCAATATTATTGTTTCGTGGTTCTTGTTGGCAATAGTATGCAAGGGGTTTATAGGTGTGGTACGGATTCTCACACATTGGCTCAGCCCTTGTGAGCGCTCTGAGCGTGTTATAGTCTCAAAAAAATCATCATTCGTGTCCTTAGGCAATACAGATCATTATCAATATTATTGTTTCGTGGTTCTTGTTGGCAATCGTATGCAAGGGGTTTATAGGTGTGGTACGGATTCTCACACATTGGCTCAGCCCTTGTGAGCGCTCTGAGCGTGTTATAGTCTCAAAAAAATCATCATTCGTGTCCTTAGGCAATACAGATCATTATCAATATTATTGTTTCGTGGTTCTTGTTGGCAATCGTATGCAAGGGGTTTATAGGTGTGGTACGGATTCTCACACATTGGCCCAGCCCTTGTGAGCGCTCTGAGCGTGTTATAGTCTCAAAAAAATCATCATTCGTGTCCTTAGGCAATACAGATCATTATCAATATTATTGTTTCGTGGTTCTTGTTGGCAATCGTATGCAAGGGGTTTATAGGTGTGGTACGGATTCTCACACATTGGCTCAGCCCTTGTGAGCGCTCTGAGCGTGTTATAGTCTCAAAAAAATCATCATTCGTGTCCTTAGGCAATACAGATCATTATTAATATTATTGTTTCGTGGTTCTTGTCGGCAATCGTATGCAAGGGGTTTATAGGTGTGGTACGGATTCTCACACATTGGCTCAGCCCTTGTGAGCGCTCTGAGCGTGTTATAGTCTCAAAAAAATCATCATTCGTGTCCTTAGGCAATACAGATCATTATTAATATTATTGTTTCGTGGTTCTTGTCGGCAATCGTATGCAAGGGGTTTATAGGTGTGGTACGGATTCTCACACATTGGCTCAGCCCTTGTGAGCGCTCTGAGCGTGTTATAGTCTCAAAAAAATCATCATTCGTGTCCTTAGGCAATACAGATCATTATCAATATTATTGTTTCGTGGTTCTTGTTGGCAATCGTATGCAAGGGGTTTATAGGTGTGGTACGGATTCCCACACATTGGCCCAGCCCTTGTGAGCGCTCTGAGCGTGTTATAGTCTCAAAAAAATCATCATTCGTGTCCTTAGGCAATACAGATCATTATCAATATTATTGTTTCGTGGTTCTTGTTGGCAATCGTATGCAAGGGGTTTATAGGTGTGGTACGGATTCTCACACATTGGCTCAGCCCTTGTGAGCGCTCTGAGCGTGTTATAGTCTCAAAAAAAGCATCATTCGTGTCCTTAGGCAATACAGATCATTATTAATATTATTGTTTCGTGGTTCTTGTCGGCAATCGTATGCAAGGGGTTTATAGGTGTGGTACGGATTCCCACACATTGGCTCAGCCCTTGTGAGCGCTCTGAGCGTGTTATAGTCTCAAAAAAATCATCATTCGTGTCCTTAGGCAATACAGATCATTATTAATATTATTGTTTCGTGGTTCTTGTCGGCAATCGTATGCAAGGGGTTTATAGGTGTGGTACGGATTCTCACACATTGGCTCAGCCCTTGTGAGCGCTCTGAGCGTGTTATAGTCTCAAAAAAATCATCATTCGTGTCCTTAGGCAATACAGATCATTATCAATATTATTGTTTCGTGGTTCTTGTTGGCAATAGTATGCAAGGGGTTTATAGGTGTGGTACGGATTCCCACACATTGGCCCAGCCCTTGTGAGCGCTCTGAGCGTGTTATAGTCTCAAAAAAATCATCATTCGTGTCCTTAGGCAATACAGATCATTATCAATATTATTGTTTCGTGGTTCTTGTTGGCAATCGTATGCAAGGGGTTTATAGGTGTGGTACGGATTCTCACACATTGGCTCAGCCCTTGTGAGCGCTCTGAGCGTGTTATAGTCTCAAAAAAATCATCATTCGTGTCCTTAGGCAATACAGATCATTATTAATATTATTGTTTCGTGGTTCTTGTCGGCAATCGTATGCAAGGGGTTTATAGGTGTGGTACGGATTCTCACACATTGGCTCAGCCCTTGTGAGCGCTCTGAGCGTGTTATAGTCTCAAAAAAATCATCATTCGTGTCCTTAGGCAATACAGATCATTATCAATATTATTGTTTCGTGGTTCTTGTTGGCAATAGTATGCAAGGGGTTTATAGGTGTGGTACGGATTCCCACACATTGGCCCAGCCCTTGTGAGCGCTCTGAGCGTGTTATAGTCTCAAAAAAATCATCATTCGTGTCCTTAGGCAATACAGATCATTATTAATATTATTGTTTCGTGGTTCTTGTTGGCAATCGTATGCAAGGGGTTTATAGGTGTGGTACGGATTCTCACACATTGGCTCAGCCCTTGTGAGCGCTCTGAGCGTGTTATAGTCTCAAAAAAATCATCATTCGTGTCCTTAGGCAATACAGATCATTATCAATATTATTGTTTCGTGGTTCTTGTTGGCAATCGTATGCAAGGGGTTTATAGGTGTGGTACGGATTCTCACACATTGGCTCAGCCCTTGTGAGCGCTCTGAGCGTGTTATAGTCTCAAAAAAATCATCATTCGTGTCCTTAGGCAATACAGATCATTATCAATATTATTGTTTCGTGGTTCTTGTCGGCAATCGTATGCAAGGGGTTTATAGGTGTGGTACGGATTCCCACACATTGGCTCAGCCCTTGTGAGCGCTCTGAGCGTGTTATAGTCTCAAAAAAATCATCATTCGTGTCCTTAGGCAATACAGATCATTATCAATATTATTGTTTCGTGGTTCTTGTTGGCAATCGTATGCAAGGGGTTTATAGGTGTGGTACGGATTCTCACACATTGGCCCAGCCCTTGTGAGCGCTCTGAGCGTGTTATAGTCTCAAAAAAATCATCATTCGTGTCCTTAGGCAATACAGATCATTATCAATATTATTGTTTCGTGGTTCTTGTTGGCAATCGTATGCAAGGGGTTTATAGGTGTGGTACGGATTCCCACACATTGGCTCAGCCCTTGTGAGCGCTCTGAGCGTGTTATAGTCTCAAAAAAATCATCATTCGTGTCCTTAGGCAATACAGATCATTATCAATATTATTGTTTCGTGGTTCTTGTTGGCAATCGTATGCAAGGGGTTTATAGGTGTGGTATGGATTCTCACACATTGGCCCAGCCCTTGTGAGCGCTCTGAGCGTGTTATAGTCTCAAAAAAATCATCATTCGTGTCCTTAGGCAATACAGATCATTATCAATATTATTGTTTCGTGGTTCTTGTTGGCAATCGTATGCAAGGGGTTTATAGGTGTGGTACGGATTCCCACACATTGGCTCAGCCCTTGTGAGCGCTCTGAGCGTGTTATGGTCTCAAAAAAATCATCATTCGTGTCCTTAGGCAATACAGATCATTATCAATATTATTGTTTCGTGGTTCTTGTCGGCAATCGTATGCAAGGGGTTTATAGGTGTGGTACGGATTCTCACACATTGGCTCAGCCCTTGTGAGCGCTCTGAGCGTGTTATAGTCTCAAAAAAATCATCATTCGTGTCCTTAGGCAATACAGATAATTATCAATATTATTGTTTCGTGGTTCTTGTTGGCAATCGTATGCAAGGGGTTTATAGGTGTGGTACGGATTCTCACACATTGGCTCAGCCCTTGTGAGCGCTCTGAGCGTGTTATAGTCTCAAAAAAATCATCATTCGTGTCCTTAGGCAATACAGATCATTATCAATATTATTGTTTCGTGGTTCTTGTTGGCAATCGTATGCAAGGGGTTTATAGGTGTGGTACGGATTCTCACACATTGGCTCAGCCCTTGTGAGCGCTCTGAGCGTGTTATAGTCTCAAAAAAATCATCATTCGTGTCCTTAGGCAATACAGATCATTATTAATATTATTGTTTCGTGGTTCTTGTCGGCAATCGTATGCAAGGGGTTTATAGGTGTGGTACGGATTCTCACACATTGGCTCAGCCCTTGTGAGCGCTCTGAGCGTGTTATAGTCTCAAAAAAATCATCATTCGTGTCCTTAGGCAATACAGATCATTATTAATATTATTGTTTCGTGGTTCTTGTTGGCAATCGTATGCAAGGGGTTTATAGGTGTGGTACGGATTCTCACACATTGGCTCAGCCCTTGTGAGCGCTCTGAGCGTGTTATAGTCTCAAAAAAAGCATCATTCGTGTCCTTAGGCAATACAGATCATTATTAATATTATTGTTTCGTGGTTCTTGTCGGCAATCGTATGCAAGGGGTTTATAGGTGTGGTACGGATTCCCACACATTGGCTCAGCCCTTGTGAGCGCTCTGAGCGTGTTATAGTCTCAAAAAAATCATCATTCGTGTCCTTAGGCAATACAGATCATTATTAATATTATTGTTTCGTGGTTCTTGTCGGCAATCGTATGCAAGGGGTTTATAGGTGTGGTACGGATTCTCACACATTGGCTCAGCCCTTGTGAGCGCTCTGAGCGTGTTATAGTCTCAAAAAAATCATCATTCGTGTCCTTAGGCAATACAGATCATTATTAATATTATTGTTTCGTGGTTCTTGTTGGCAATCGTATGCAAGGGGTTTATAGGTGTGGTACGGATTCTCACACATTGGCCCAGCCCTTGTGAGCGCTCTGAGCGTGTTATAGTCTCAAAAAAATCATCATTCGTGTCCTTAGGCAATACAGATCATTATCAATATTATTGTTTCGTGGTTCTTGTTGGCAATCGTATGCAAGGGGTTTATAGGTGTGGTACGGATTCTCACACATTGGCTCAGCCCTTGTGAGCGCTCTGAGCGTGTTATAGTCTCAAAAAAATCATCATTCGTGTCCTTAGGCAATACAGATCATTATCAATATTATTGTTTCGTGGTTCTTGTTGGCAATCGTATGCAAGGGGTTTATAGGTGTGGTACGGATTCTCACACATTGGCCCAGCCCTTGTGAGCGCTCTGAGCGTGTTATAGTCTCAAAAAAATCATCATTCGTGTCCTTAGGCAATACAGATCATTATTAATATTATTGTTTCGTGGTTCTTGTTGGCAATCGTATGCAAGGGGTTTATAGGTGTGGTACGGATTCTCACACATTGGCTCAGCCCTTGTGAGCGCTCTGAGCGTGTTATAGTCTCAAAAAAATCATCATTCGTGTCCTTAGGCAATACAGATCATTATTAATATTATTGTTTCGTGGTTCTTGTCGGCAATCGTATGCAAGGGGTTTATAGGTGTGGTACGGATTCCCACACATTGGCTCAGCCCTTGTGAGCGCTCTGAGCGTGTTATAGTCTCAAAAAAATCATCATTCGTGTCCTTAGGCAATACAGATCATTATTAATATTATTGTTTCGTGGTTCTTGTCGGCAATCGTATGCAAGGGGTTTATAGGTGTGGTACGGATTCTCACACATTGGCTCAGCCCTTGTGAGCGCTCTGAGCGTGTTATAGTCTCAAAAAAAGCATCATTCGTGTCCTTAGGCAATACAGATCATTATCAATATTATTGTTTCGTGGTTCTTGTTGGCAATAGTATGCAAGGGGTTTATAGGTGTGGTACGGATTCCCACACATTGGCCCAGCCCTTGTGAGCGCTCTGAGCGTGTTATAGTCTCAAAAAAATCATCATTCGTGTCCTTAGGCAATACAGATCATTATCAATATTATTGTTTCGTGGTTCTTGTTGGCAATCGTATGCAAGGGGTTTATAGGTGTGGTACGGATTCTCACACATTGGCTCAGCCCTTGTGAGCGCTCTGAGCGTGTTATAGTCTCAAAAAAAGCATCATTCGTGTCCTTAGGCAATACAGATCATTATTAATATTATTGTTTCGTGGTTCTTGTCGGCAATCGTATGCAAGGGGTTTATAGGTGTGGTACGGATTCCCACACATTGGCCCAGCCCTTGTGAGCGCTCTGAGCGTGTTATAGTCTCAAAAAAATCATCATTCGTGTCCTTAGGCAATACAGATCATTATCAATATTATTGTTTCGTGGTTCTTGTTGGCAATAGTATGCAAGGGGTTTATAGGTGTGGTACGGATTCCCACACATTGGCCCAGCCCTTGTGAGCGCTCTGAGCGTGTTATAGTCTCAAAAAAATCATCATTCGTGTCCTTAGGCAATACAGATCATTATCAATATTATTGTTTCGTGGTTCTTGTTGGCAATCGTATGCAAGGGGTTTATAGGTGTGGTACGGATTCTCACACATTGGCTCAGCCCTTGTGAGCGCTCTGAGCGTGTTATAGTCTCAAAAAAATCATCATTCGTGTCCTTAGGCAATACAGATCATTATTAATATTATTGTTTCGTGGTTCTTGTTGGCAATCGTATGCAAGGGGTTTATAGGTGTGGTACGGATTCTCACACATTGGCTCAGCCCTTGTGAGCGCTCTGAGCGTGTTATAGTCTCAAAAAAATCATCATTCGTGTCCTTAGGCAATACAGATCATTATTAATATTATTGTTTCGTGGTTCTTGTCGGCAATCGTATGCAAGGGGTTTATAGGTGTGGTACGGATTCCCACACATTGGCTCAGCCCTTGTGAGCGCTCTGAGCGTGTTATAGTCTCAAAAAAATCATCATTCGTGTCCTTAGGCAATACAGATCATTATTAATATTATTGTTTCGTGGTTCTTGTCGGCAATCGTATGCAAGGGGTTTATAGGTGTGGTACGGATTCCCACACATTGGCTCAGCCCTTGTGAGCGCTCTGAGCGTGTTATAGTCTCAAAAAAATCATCATTCGTGTCCTTAGGCAATACAGATCATTATCAATATTATTGTTTCGTGGTTCTTGTTGGCAATCGTATGCAAGGGGTTTATAGGTGTGGTACGGATTCTCACACATTGGCCCAGCCCTTGTGAGCGCTCTGAGCGTGTTATAGTCTCAAAAAAATCATCATTCGTGTCCTTAGGCAATACAGATCATTATCAATATTATTGTTTCGTGGTTCTTGTTGGCAATCGTATGCAAGGGGTTTATAGGTGTGGTACGGATTCCCACACATTGGCTCAGCCCTTGTGAGCGCTCTGAGCGTGTTATAGTCTCAAAAAAATCATCATTCGTGTCCTTAGGCAATACAGATCATTATCAATATTATTGTTTCGTGGTTCTTGTTGGCAATCGTATGCAAGGGGTTTATAGGTGTGGTACGGATTCTCACACATTGGCTCAGCCCTTGTGAGCGCTCTGAGCGTGTTATAGTCTCAAAAAAATCATCATTCGTGTCCTTAGGCAATACAGATCATTATCAATATTATTGTTTCGTGGTTCTTGTTGGCAATCGTATGCAAGGGGTTTATAGGTGTGGTACGGATTCTCACACATTGGCTCAGCCCTTGTGAGCGCTCTGAGCGTGTTATAGTCTCAAAAAAATCATCATTCGTGTCCTTAGGCAATACAGATCATTATCAATATTATTGTTTCGTGGTTCTTGTTGGCAATCGTATGCAAGGGGTTTATAGGTGTGGTACGGATTCTCACACATTGGCTCAGCCCTTGTGAGCGCTCTGAGCGTGTTATAGTCTCAAAAAAATCATCATTCGTGTCCTTAGGCAATACAGATCATTATTAATATTATTGTTTCGTGGTTCTTGTCGGCAATCGTATGCAAGGGGTTTATAGGTGTGGTACGGATTCCCACACATTGGCTCAGCCCTTGTGAGCGCTCTGAGCGTGTTATAGTCTCAAAAAAATCATCATTCGTGTCCTTAGGCAATACAGATCATTATCAATATTATTGTTTCGTGGTTCTTGTTGGCAATCGTATGCAAGGGGTTTATAGGTGTGGTACGGATTCTCACACATTGGCTCAGCCCTTGTGAGCGCTCTGAGCGTGTTATAGTCTCAAAAAAATCATCATTCGTGTCCTTAGGCAATACAGATCATTATCAATATTATTGTTTCGTGGTTCTTGTTGGCAATCGTATGCAAGGGGTTTATAGGTGTGGTACGGATTCCCACACATTGGCTCAGCCCTTGTGAGCGCTCTGAGCGTGTTATAGTCTCAAAAAAATCATCATTCGTGTCCTTAGGCAATACAGATCATTATCAATATTATTGTTTCGTGGTTCTTGTTGGCAATCGTATGCAAGGGGTTTATAGGTGTGGTACGGATTCCCACACATTGGCTCAGCCCTTGTGAGCGCTCTGAGCGTGTTATAGTCTCAAAAAAATCATCATTCGTGTCCTTAGGCAATACAGATCATTATCAATATTATTGTTTCGTGGTTCTTGTTGGCAATCGTATGCAAGGGGTTTATAGGTGTGGTACGGATTCTCACACATTGGCTCAGCCCTTGTGAGCGCTCTGAGCGTGTTATAGTCTCAAAAAAATCATCATTCGTGTCCTTAGGCAATACAGATCATTATTAATATTATTGTTTCGTGGTTCTTGTTGGCAATCGTATGCAAGGGGTTTATAGGTGTGGTACGGATTCTCACACATTGGCTCAGCCCTTGTGAGCGCTCTGAGCGTGTTATAGTCTCAAAAAAATCATCATTCGTGTCCTTAGGCAATACAGATCATTATCAATATTATTGTTTCGTGGTTCTTGTTGGCAATCGTATGCAAGGGGTTTATAGGTGTGGTACGGATTCTCACACATTGGCTCAGCCCTTGTGAGCGCTCTGAGCGTGTTATAGTCTCAAAAAAATCATCATTCGTGTCCTTAGGCAATACAGATCATTATCAATATTATTGTTTCGTGGTTCTTGTTGGCAATCGTATGCAAGGGGTTTATAGGTGTGGTACGGATTCTCACACATTGGCCCAGCCCTTGTGAGCGCTCTGAGCGTGTTATAGTCTCAAAAAAATCATCATTCGTGTCCTTAGGCAATACAGATCATTATCAATATTATTGTTTCGTGGTTCTTGTTGGCAATCGTATGCAAGGGGTTTATAGGTGTGGTACGGATTCTCACACATTGGCTCAGCCCTTGTGAGCGCTCTGAGCGTGTTATAGTCTCAAAAAAATCATCATTCGTGTCCTTAGGCAATACAGATCATTATCAATATTATTGTTTCGTGGTTCTTGTTGGCAATCGTATGCAAGGGGTTTATAGGTGTGGTACGGATTCTCACACATTGGCTCAGCCCTTGTGAGCGCTCTGAGCGTGTTATAGTCTCAAAAAAAGCATCATTCGTGTCCTTAGGCAATACAGATCATTATCAATATTATTGTTTCGTGGTTCTTGTTGGCAATCGTATGCAAGGGGTTTATAGGTGTGGTACGGATTCTCACACATTGGCTCAGCCCTTGTGAGCGCTCTGAGCGTGTTATAGTCTCAAAAAAATCATCATTCGTGTCCTTAGGCAATACAGATCATTATCAATATTATTGTTTCGTGGTTCTTGTTGGCAATCGTATGCAAGGGGTTTATAGGTGTGGTACGGATTCTCACACATTGGCTCAGCCCTTGTGAGCGCTCTGAGCGTGTTATAGTCTCAAAAAAAGCATCATTCGTGTCCTTAGGCAATACAGATCATTATCAATATTATTGTTTCGTGGTTCTTGTTGGCAATCGTATGCAAGGGGTTTATAGGTGTGGTACGGATTCTCACACATTGGCTCAGCCCTTGTGAGCGCTCTGAGCGTGTTATAGTCTCAAAAAAAGCATCATTCGTGTCCTTAGGCAATACAGATCATTATCAATATTATTGTTTCGTGGTTCTTGTTGGCAATCGTATGCAAGGGGTTTATAGGTGTGGTACGGATTCTCACACATTGGCTCAGCCCTTGTGAGCGCTCTGAGCGTGTTATAGTCTCAAAAAAATCATCATTCGTGTCCTTAGGCAATACAGATCATTATCAATATTATTGTTTCGTGGTTCTTGTTGGCAATCGTATGCAAGGGGTTTATAGGTGTGGTACGGATTCTCACACATTGGCCCAGCCCTTGTGAGCGCTCTGAGCGTGTTATAGTCTCAAAAAAATCATCATTCGTGTCCTTAGGCAATACAGATCATTATCAATATTATTGTTTCGTGGTTCTTGTTGGCAATCGTATGCAAGGGGTTTATAGGTGTGGTACGGATTCCCACACATTGGCTCAGCCCTTGTGAGCGCTCTGAGCGTGTTATAGTCTCAAAAAAATCATCATTCGTGTCCTTAGGCAATACAGATCATTATCAATATTATTGTTTCGTGGTTCTTGTTGGCAATCGTATGCAAGGGGTTTATAGGTGTGGTACGGATTCTCACACATTGGCTCAGCCCTTGTGAGCGCTCTGAGCGTGTTATAGTCTCAAAAAAATCATCATTCGTGTCCTTAGGCAATACAGATCATTATCAATATTATTGTTTCGTGGTTCTTGTTGGCAATCGTATGCAAGGGGTTTATGGGTGTGGTACGGATTCTCACACCTTGGCTCAGCCCTTGTGAGCGCTCTGAGCGTGTTATAGTCTCAAAAAAATCATCATTCGTGTCCTTAGGCAATACAGATCATTATCAATATTATTGTTTCGTGGTTCTTGTTGGCAATCGTATGCAAGGGGTTTATAGGTGTGGTACGGATTCTCACACATTGGCCCAGCCCTTGTGAGCGCTCTGAGCGTGTTATAGTCTCAAAAAAATCATCATTCGTGTCCTTAGGCAATACAGATCATTATCAATATTATTGTTTCGTGGTTCTTGTTGGCAATCGTATGCAAGGGGTTTATAGGTGTGGTACGGATTCTCACACATTGGCTCAGCCCTTGTGAGCGCTCTGAGCGTGTTATAGTCTCAAAAAAATCATCATTCGTGTCCTTAGGCAATACAGATCATTATCAATATTATTGTTTCGTGGTTCTTGTTGGCAATCGTATGCAAGGGGTTTATAGGTGTGGTACGGATTCTCACACATTGGCTCAGCCCTTGTGAGCGCTCTGAGCGTGTTATAGTCTCAAAAAAATCATCATTCGTGTCCTTAGGCAATACAGATCATTATCAATATTATTGTTTCGTGGTTCTTGTTGGCAATCGTATGCAAGGGGTTTATAGGTGTGGTACGGATTCTCACACATTGGCTCAGCCCTTGTGAGCGCTCTGAGCGTGTTATAGTCTCAAAAAAATCATCATTCGTGTCCTTAGGCAATACAGATCATTATCAATATTATTGTTTCGTGGTTCTTGTTGGCAATCGTATGCAAGGGGTTTATAGGTGTGGTACGGATTCTCACACATTGGCTCAGCCCTTGTGAGCGCTCTGAGCGTGTTATAGTCTCAAAAAAATCATCATTCGTGTCCTTAGGCAATACAGATCATTATCAATATTATTGTTTCGTGGTTCTTGTTGGCAATCGTATGCAAGGGGTTTATAGGTGTGGTACGGATTCTCACACATTGGCTCAGCCCTTGTGAGCGCTCTGAGCGTGTTATAGTCTCAAAAAAATCATCATTCGTGTCCTTAGGCAATACAGATCATTATCAATATTATTGTTTCGTGGTTCTTGTTGGCAATCGTATGCAAGGGGTTTATAGGTGTGGTACGGATTCTCACACATTGGCTCAGCCCTTGTGAGCGCTCTGAGCGTGTTATAGTCTCAAAAAAATCATCATTCGTGTCCTTAGGCAATACAGATCATTATCAATATTATTGTTTCGTGGTTCTTGTTGGCAATCGTATGCAAGGGGTTTATAGGTGTGGTACGGATTCTCACACATTGGCCCAGCCCTTGTGAGCGCTCTGAGCGTGTTATAGTCTCAAAAAAAGCATCATTCGTGTCCTTAGGCAATACAGATCATTATCAATATTATTGTTTCGTGGTTCTTGTTGGCAATCGTATGCAAGGGGTTTATAGGTGTGGTACGGATTCTCACACATTGGCTCAGCCCTTGTGAGCGCTCTGAGCGTGTTATAGTCTCAAAAAAATCATCATTCGTGTCCTTAGGCAATACAGATCATTATTAATATTATTGTTTCGTGGTTCTTGTCGGCAATCGTATGCAAGGGGTT
Organism: Volvox africanus; assembly: GCA_030268105.1. Taxonomy (NCBI): domain Eukaryota; kingdom Viridiplantae; phylum Chlorophyta; class Chlorophyceae; order Chlamydomonadales; family Volvocaceae; genus Volvox; species Volvox africanus. The sequence goes on from BSDZ01000044.1 coordinate 17,490, forward strand.
TATAGGTGTGGTACGGATTTCCACACATTGGCTCAGCCCTTGTGAGCGCTCTGAGCGTGTTATAGTCTCAAAAAAATCATCATTCGTGTCCTTAGGCAATACAGATCATTATCAATATTATTGTTTCGTGGTTCTTGTTGGCAATCGTATGCAAGGGGTTTATAGGTGTGGTACGGATTCTCACACATTGGCCCAGCCCTTGTGAGCGCTCTGAGCGTGTTATAGTCTCAAAAAAATCATCATTCGTGTCCTTAGGCAATACAGATCATTATCAATATTATTGTTTCGTGGTTCTTGTTGGCAATCGTATGCAAGGGGTTTATAGGTGTGGTATGGTCTCTCACAATTTTGCCCAGCCCTTGTGAGCGCTCTGAGCGTGTTATAGTCTCAAAAAATCATCATTCGTGTCCTTAGGCAATACAGATAATTATCAATATTATTGTTTCGTGGTTCTTGTTGGCAATCGTATGCAAGGGGTTTATAGGTTTGGTACGGATTCCCACACATTGGCTCAGCCCTTGTGAGCGCTCTGAGCGTGTTATAGTCTCAAAAAAATCATCATTCGTGTCCTTAGGCAATACAGATCATTATCAATATTATTGTTTCGTGGTTCTTGTTGGCAATCGTATGCAAGGGGTTTATAGGTGTGGTACGGATTCTCACACATTGGCTCAGCCCTTGTGAGCGCTCTGAGCGTGTTATAGTCTCAAAAAAATCATCATTCGTGTCCTTAGGCAATACAGATCATTATCAATATTATTGTTTCGTGGTTCTTGTTGGCAATCGTATGCAAGGGGTTTATAGGTGTGGTACGGATTCCCACACATTGGCTCAGCCCTTGTGAGCGCTCTGAGCGTGTTATAGTCTCAAAAAAATCATCATTCGTGTCCTTAGGCAATACAGATCATTATCAATATTATTGTTTCGTGGTTCTTGTTGGCAATCGTATGCAAGGGGTTTATAGGTGTGGTATGGTCTCTCACAATTTTGCCCAGCCCTTGTGAGCGCTCTGAGCGTGTTATAGTCTCAAAAAAATCATCATTCGTGTCCTTAGGCAATACAGATCATTATCAATATTATTGTTTCGTGGTTCTTGTTGGCAATCGTATGCAAGGGGTTTATAGGTGTGGTACGGATTCCCACACATTGGCTCAGCCCTTGTGAGCGCTCTGAGCGTGTTATAGTCTCAAAAAAATCATCATTCGTGTCCTTAGGCAATACAGATCATTATTAATATTATTGTTTCGTGGTTCTTGTTGGCAATCGTATGCAAGGGGTTTATAGGTGTGGTACGGATTCTCACACATTGGCCCAGCCCTTGTGAGCACTCTGAGCGTGTTATAGTCTCAAAAAAAGCATCATTCGTGTCCTTAGGCAATACAGATCATTATTAATATTATTGTTTCGTGGTTCTTGTTGGCAATCGTATGCAAGGGGTTTATAGGTGTGGTATGGATTCCCACACATTGGCTCAGCCCTTGTGAGCGCTCTGAGCGTGTTATAGTCTCAAAAAAATCATCATTCGTGTCCTTAGGCAATACAGATCATTATCAATATTATTGTTTCGTGGTTCTTGTTGGCAATCGTATGCAAGGGGTTTATAGGTGTGGTATGGTCTCTCACAATTTTGCCCAGCCCTTGTGAGCGCTCTGAGCGTGTTATAGTCTCAAAAAATCATCATTCGTGTCCTTAGGCAATACAGATAATTATCAATATTATTGTTTCGTGGTTCTTGTTGGCAATCGTATGCAAGGGGTTTATAGGTTTGGTACGGATTCCCACACATTGGCTCAGCCCTTGTGAGCGCTCTGAGCGTGTTATAGTCTCAAAAAAATCATCATTCGTGTCCTTAGGCAATACAGATCATTATCAATATTATTGTTTCGTGGTTCTTGTTGGCAATCGTATGCAAGGGGTTTATAGGTGTGGTACGGATTCTCACACATTGGCTCAGCCCTTGTGAGCGCTCTGAGCGTGTTATAGTCTCAAAAAAATCATCATTCGTGTCCTTAGGCAATACAGATCATTATCAATATTATTGTTTCGTGGTTCTTGTTGGCAATCGTATGCAAGGGGTTTATAGGTGTGGTACGGATTCCCACACATTGGCTCAGCCCTTGTGAGCGCTCTGAGCGTGTTATAGTCTCAAAAAAATCATCATTCGTGTCCTTAGGCAATACAGATCATTATCAATATTATTGTTTCGTGGTTCTTGTTGGCAATCGTATGCAAGGGGTTTATAGGTGTGGTATGGTCTCTCACAATTTTGCCCAGCCCTTGTGAGCGCTCTGAGCGTGTTATAGTCTCAAAAAAATCATCATTCGTGTCCTTAGGCAATACAGATCATTATCAATATTATTGTTTCGTGGTTCTTGTTGGCAATCGTATGCAAGGGGTTTATAGGTGTGGTACGGATTCCCACACATTGGCTCAGCCCTTGTGAGCGCTCTGAGCGTGTTATAGTCTCAAAAAAATCATCATTCGTGTCCTTAGGCAATACAGATCATTATTAATATTATTGTTTCGTGGTTCTTGTTGGCAATCGTATGCAAGGGGTTTATAGGTGTGGTACGGATTCTCACACATTGGCCCAGCCCTTGTGAGCACTCTGAGCGTGTTATAGTCTCAAAAAAAGCATCATTCGTGTCCTTAGGCAATACAGATCATTATTAATATTATTGTTTCGTGGTTCTTGTTGGCAATCGTATGCAAGGGGTTTATAGGTGTGGTATGGATTCCCACACATTGGCTCAGCCCTTGTGAGCGCTCTGAGCGTGTTATAGTCTCAAAAAAATCATCATTCGTGTCCTTAGGCAATACAGATCATTATCAATATTATTGTTTCGTGGTTCTTGTTGGCAATCGTATGCAAGGGGTTTATAGGTGTGGTATGGTCTCTCACAATTTTGCCCAGCCCTTGTGAGCGCTCTGAGCGTGTTATAGTCTCAAAAAAATCATCATTCGTGTCCTTAGGCAATACAGATCATTATCAATATTATTGTTTCGTGGTTCTTGTTGGCAATCGTATGCAAGGGGTTTATAGGTGTGGTACGGATTCCCACACATTGGCTCAGCCCTTGTGAGCGCTCTGAGCGTGTTATAGTCTCAAAAAAATCATCATTCGTGTCCTTAGGCAATACAGATCATTATTAATATTATTGTTTCGTGGTTCTTGTTGGCAATCGTATGCAAGGGGTTTATAGGTGTGGTACGGATTCTCACACATTGGCCCAGCCCTTGTGAGCGCTCTGAGCGTGTTATAGTCTCAAAAAAATCATCATTCGTGTCCTTAGGCAATACAGATCATTATCAATATTATTGTTTCGTGGTTCTTGTCGGCAATCGTATGCAAGGGGTTTATAGGTGTGGTACGGATTCTCACACATTGGCTCAGCCCTTGTGAGCGCTCTGAGCGTGTTATAGTCTCAAAAAAATCATCATTCGTGTCCTTAGGCAATACAGATCATTATCAATATTATTGTTTCGTGGTTCTTGTTGGCAATCGTATGCAAGGGGTTTATAGGTGTGGTACGGATTCTAACACATTGGCTCAGCCCTTGTGAGCGCTCTGAGCGTGTTATAGTCTCAAAAAAATCATCATTCGTGTCCTTAGGCAATACAGATCATTATCAATATTATTGTTTCGTGGTTCTTGTTGGCAATCGTATGCAAGGGGTTTATAGGTGTGGTACGGATTCTCACACATTGGCTCAGCCCTTGTGAGGGCTCTGAGCGTGTTATAGTCTCAAAAAAATCATCATTCGTGTCTTTAGGCAATACAGATCATTATCAATATTATTGTTTCGTGGTTCTTGTTGGCAATCGTATGCAAGGGGTTTATAGGTGTGGTACGGATTCTCACACATTGGCTCAGCCCTTGTGAGCGCTCTGAGCGTGTTATAGTCTCAAAAAAATCATCATTCGTGTCCTTAGGCAATACAGATCATTATCAATATTATTGTTTCGTGGTTCTTGTTGGCAATCGTATGCAAGGGGTTTATAGGTGTGGTACGGATTCTCACACATTGGCCCAGCCCTTGTAAGCACTCTGAGCGTGTTATAGTCTCAAAAAAAGCATCATTCGTGTCCTTAGGCAATACAGATCATTATCAATATTATTGTTTCGTGGTTCTTGTTGGCAATCGTATGCAAGGGGTTTATAGGTGTGGTATGGATTCCCACACATTGGCTCAGCCCTTGTGAGCGCTCTGAGCGTGTTATAGTCTCAAAAAAATCATCATTCGTGTCCTTAGGCAATACAGATCATTATCAATATTATTGTTTCGTGGTTCTTGTTGGCAATCGTATGCAAGGGGTTTATAGGTGTGGTACGGATTCTCACACATTGGCCCAGCCCTTGTAAGCACTCTGAGCGTGTTATAGTCTCAAAAAAAGCATCATTCGTGTCCTTAGGCAATACAGATCATTATTAATATTATTGTTTCGTGGTTCTTGTTGGCAATCGTATGCAAGGGGTTTATAGGTGTGGTATGGATTCCCACACATTGGCTCAGCCCTTGTGAGCGCTCTGAGCGTGTTATAGTCTCAAAAAAATCATCATTCGTGTCCTTAGGCAATACAGATCATTATCAATATTATTGTTTCGTGGTTCTTGTTGGCAATCGTATGCAAGGGGTTTATAGGTGTGGTACGGATTCCCACACATTGGCTCAGCCCTTGTGAGCGCTCTGAGCGTGTTATAGTCTCAAAAAAATCATCATTCGTGTCCTTAGGCAATACAGATCATTATCAATATTATTGTTTCGTGGTTCTTGTTGGCTATCGTATGCAAGGGGTTTATAGGTGTGGTATGGTCTCTCACAATTTTGCCCAGCCCTTGTGAGCGCTCTGAGCGTGTTATAGTCTCAAAAAAATCATCATTCGTGTCCTTAGGCAATACAGATCATTATCAATATTTATTATTGTTTCGTGGTTCTTGTTGGCAATCGTATGCAAGGGGTTTATAGGTGTGGTACGGATTCTCACACATTGGCTCAGCCCTTTTGAGCGCTCTGAGCGTGTTATAGTCTCAAAAAAATCATCATTCGTGTCCTTAGGCAATACAGATCATTATCAATATTATTGTTTCGTGGTTCTTGTTGGCAATCGTATGCAAGGGGTTTATAGGTGTGGTACGGATTCTCACACATTGGCCCAGCCCTTGTAAGCACTCTGAGCGTGTTATAGTCTCAAAAAAAGCATCATTCGTGTCCTTAGGCAATACAGATCATTATTAATATTATTGTTTCGTGGTTCTTGTTGGCAATCGTATGCAAGGGGTTTATAGGTGTGGTACGGATTCTCACACATTGGCCCAGCCCTTGTGAGCGCTCTGAGCGTGTTATAGTCTCAAAAATATCATCATTCGTGTCCTTAGGCAATACAGATCATTATCAATATTATTGTTTCGTGGTTCTTGTTGGCAATCGTATGCAAGGGGTTTATAGGTGTGGTATGGTCTCTCACAATTTTGCCCAGCCCTTGTGAGCGCTCTGAGCGTGTTATAGTCTCAAAAAAATCATCATTCGTGTCCTTAGGCAATACAGATCATTATCAATATTTATTATTGTTTCGTGGTTCTTGTTGGCAATCGTATGCAAGGGGTTTATAGGTGTGGTACGGATTCTCACACATTGGCTCAGCCCTTTTGAGCGCTCTGAGCGTGTTATAGTCTCAAAAAAATCATCATTCGTGTCCTTAGGCAATACAGATCATTATCAATATTATTGTTTCGTGGTTCTTGTTGGCAATCGTATGCAAGGGGTTTATAGGTGTGGTACGGATTCTCACACATTGGCCCAGCCCTTGTAAGCACTCTGAGCGTGTTATAGTCTCAAAAAAAGCATCATTCGTGTCCTTAGGCAATACAGATCATTATTAATATTATTGTTTCGTGGTTCTTGTTGGCAATCGTATGCAAGGGGTTTATAGGTGTGGTACGGATTCTCACACATTGGCCCAGCCCTTGTGAGCGCTCTGAGCGTGTTATAGTCTCAAAAATATCATCATTCGTGTCCTTAGGCAATACAGATCATTATCAATATTATTGTTTCGTGGTTCTTGTTGGCAATCGTATGCAAGGGGTTTATAGGTGTGGTACGGATTCTCACACATTGGCCCAGCCCTTGTGAGCGCTCTGAGCGTGTTATAGTCTCAAAAAAATCATCATTCGTGTCCTTAGGCAATACAGATCATTATCAATATTATTGTTTCGTGGTTCTTGTTGGCAATCGTATGCAAGGGGTTTATAGGTGTGGTACGGATTCTCACACATTGGCTCAGCCCTTGTGAGCGCTCTGAGCGTGTTATAGTCTCAAAAAAATCATCATTCGTGTCCTTAGGCAATACAGATCATTATCAATATTATTGTTTTGTGGTTCTTGTTGGCAATCGTATGCAAGGGGTTTATAGGTGTGGTACGGATTCTCACACATTGGCCCAGCCCTTGTGAGCGCTCTGAGCGTGTTATAGTCTCAAAAAAAGCATCATTCGTGTCCTTAGGCAATACAGATCATTATCAATATTATTGTTTCGTGGTTCTTGTTGGCAATCGTATGCAAGGGGTTTATAGGTGTGGTACGGATTCTCACACATTGGCCCAGCCCTTGTGAGCGCTCTGAGCGTGTTATAGTCTCAAAAAAAGCATCATTCGTGTCCTTAGGCAATACAGATCATTATCAATATTATTGTTTCGTGGTTCTTGTTGGCAATCGTATGCAAGGGGTTTATAGGTGTGGTACGGATTCCCACACATTGGCTCAGCCCTTGTGAGCGCTCTGAGCGTGTTATAGTCTCAAAAAAATCATCATTCGTGTCCTTAGGCAATACAGATCATTATTAATATTATTGTTTCGTGGTTCTTGTTGGCAATCGTATGCAAGGGGTTTATAGGTGTGGTACGGATTCTCACACATTGGCCCAGCCCTTGTGAGCGCTCTGAGCGTGTTATAGTCTCAAAAAAATCATCATTCGTGTCCTTAGGCAATACAGATCATTATCAATATTATTGTTTCGTGGTTCTTGTCGGCAATCGTATGCAAGGGGTTTATAGGTGTGGTACGGATTCTCACACATTGGCTCAGCCCTTGTGAGCGCTCTGAGCGTGTTATAGTCTCAAAAAAATCATCATTCGTGTCCTTAGGCAATACAGATCATTATCAATATTATTGTTTCGTGGTTCTTGTTGGCAATCGTATGCAAGGGGTTTATAGGTGTGGTACGGATTCTCACACATTGGCTCAGCCCTTGTGAGCGCTCTGAGCGTGTTATAGTCTCAAAAAAATCATCATTCGTGTCCTTAGGCAATACAGATCATTATCAATATTATTGTTTCGTGGTTCTTGTTGGCAATCGTATGCAAGGGGTTTATAGGTGTGGTACGGATTCTCACACATTGGCTCAGCCCTTGTGAGTGCTCTGAGCGTGTTATAGTCTCAAAAAAATCATCATTCGTGTCCTTAGGCAATACAGATCATTATTAATATTATTGTTTCGTGGTTCTTGTCGGCAATCGTATGCAAGGGGTTTATAGGTGTGGTACGGATTCCCACACATTGGCTCAGCCCTTGTGAGCGCTCTGAGCGTGTTATAGTCTCAAAAAAATCATCATTCGTGTCCTTAGGCAATACAGATCATTATTAATATTATTGTTTCGTGGTTCTTGTTGGCAATCGTATGCAAGGGGTTTATAGGTGTGGTACGGATTCTCACACATTGGCTCAGCCCTTGTGAGCGCTCTGAGCGTGTTATAGTCTCAAAAAAATCATCATTCGTGTCCTTAGGCAATACAGATCATTATCAATATTATTGTTTCGTGGTTCTTGTTGGCAATCGTATGCAAGGGGTTTATAGGTGTGGTACGGATTCTCACACATTGGCCCAGCCCTTGTGAGCGCTCTGAGCGTGTTATAGTCTCAAAAAAATCATCATTCGTGTCCTTAGGCAATACAGATCATTATCAATATTATTGTTTCGTGGTTCTTGTTGGCAATCGTATGCAAGGGGTTTATAGGTGTGGTACGGATTCTCACACATTGGCTCAGCCCTTGTGAGCGCTCTGAGCGTGTTATAGTCTCAAAAAAAGCATCATTCGTGTCCTTAGGCAATACAGATCATTATCAATATTATTGTTTCGTGGTTCTTGTTGGCAATCGTATGCAAGGGGTTTATAGGTGTGGTACGGATTCTCACACATTGGCTCAGCCCTTGTGAGCGCTCTGAGCGTGTTATAGTCTCAAAAAAATCATCATTCGTGTCCTTAGGCAATACAGATCATTATCAATATTATTGTTTCGTGGTTCTTGTTGGCAATCGTATGCAAGGGGTTTATAGGTGTGGTACGGATTCTCACACATTGGCTCAGCCCTTGTGAGCGCTCTGAGCGTGTTATAGTCTCAAAAAAATCATCATTCGTGTCCTTAGGCAATACAGATCATTATCAATATTATTGTTTCGTGGTTCTTGTTGGCAATCGTATGCAAGGGGTTTATAGGTGTGGTACGGATTCTCACACATTGGCTCAGCCCTTGTGAGCGCTCTGAGCGTGTTATAGTCTCAAAAAAATCATCATTCGTGTCCTTAGGCAATACAGATCATTATCAATATTATTGTTTCGTGGTTCTTGTTGGCAATCGTATGCAAGGGGTTTATAGGTGTGGTACGGATTCTCACACATTGGCTCAGCCCTTGTGAGCGCTCTGAGCGTGTTATAGTCTCAAAAAAATCATCATTCGTGTCCTTAGGCAATACAGATCATTATCAATATTATTGTTTCGTGGTTCTTGTTGGCAATCGTATGCAAGGGGTTTATAGGTGTGGTACGGATTCTCACACATTGGCTCAGCCCTTGTGAGCGCTCTGAGCGTGTTATAGTCTCAAAAAAATCATCATTCGTGTCCTTAGGCAATACAGATCATTATCAATATTATTGTTTCGTGGTTCTTGTTGGCAATCGTATGCAAGGGGTTTATAGGTGTGGTACGGATTCTCACACATTGGCCCAGCCCTTGTGAGCGCTCTGAGCGTGTTATAGTCTCAAAAAAAGCATCATTCGTGTCCTTAGGCAATACAGATCATTATCAATATTATTGTTTCGTGGTTCTTGTTGGCAATCGTATGCAAGGGGTTTATAGGTGTGGTACGGATTCTCACACATTGGCTCAGCCCTTGTGAGCGCTCTGAGCGTGTTATAGTCTCAAAAAAATCATCATTCGTGTCCTTAGGCAATACAGATCATTATTAATATTATTGTTTCGTGGTTCTTGTCGGCAATCGTATGCAAGGGGTTTATAGGTGTGGTACGGATTTCCACACATTGGCTCAGCCCTTGTGAGCGCTCTGAGCGTGTTATAGTCTCAAAAAAATCATCATTCGTGTCCTTAGGCAATACAGATCATTATCAATATTATTGTTTCGTGGTTCTTGTTGGCAATCGTATGCAAGGGGTTTATAGGTGTGGTACGGATTCTCACACATTGGCCCAGCCCTTGTGAGCGCTCTGAGCGTGTTATAGTCTCAAAAAAATCATCATTCGTGTCCTTAGGCAATACAGATCATTATCAATATTATTGTTTCGTGGTTCTTGTTGGCAATCGTATGCAAGGGGTTTATAGGTGTGGTATGGTCTCTCACAATTTTGCCCAGCCCTTGTGAGCGCTCTGAGCGTGTTATAGTCTCAAAAAATCATCATTCGTGTCCTTAGGCAATACAGATAATTATCAATATTATTGTTTCGTGGTTCTTGTTGGCAATCGTATGCAAGGGGTTTATAGGTTTGGTACGGATTCCCACACATTGGCTCAGCCCTTGTGAGCGCTCTGAGCGTGTTATAGTCTCAAAAAAATCATCATTCGTGTCCTTAGGCAATACAGATCATTATCAATATTATTGTTTCGTGGTTCTTGTTGGCAATCGTATGCAAGGGGTTTATAGGTGTGGTACGGATTCTCACACATTGGCTCAGCCCTTGTGAGCGCTCTGAGCGTGTTATAGTCTCAAAAAAATCATCATTCGTGTCCTTAGGCAATACAGATCATTATCAATATTATTGTTTCGTGGTTCTTGTTGGCAATCGTATGCAAGGGGTTTATAGGTGTGGTACGGATTCCCACACATTGGCTCAGCCCTTGTGAGCGCTCTGAGCGTGTTATAGTCTCAAAAAAATCATCATTCGTGTCCTTAGGCAATACAGATCATTATCAATATTATTGTTTCGTGGTTCTTGTTGGCAATCGTATGCAAGGGGTTTATAGGTGTGGTATGGTCTCTCACAATTTTGCCCAGCCCTTGTGAGCGCTCTGAGCGTGTTATAGTCTCAAAAAAATCATCATTCGTGTCCTTAGGCAATACAGATCATTATCAATATTATTGTTTCGTGGTTCTTGTTGGCAATCGTATGCAAGGGGTTTATAGGTGTGGTACGGATTCCCACACATTGGCTCAGCCCTTGTGAGCGCTCTGAGCGTGTTATAGTCTCAAAAAAATCATCATTCGTGTCCTTAGGCAATACAGATCATTATTAATATTATTGTTTCGTGGTTCTTGTTGGCAATCGTATGCAAGGGGTTTATAGGTGTGGTACGGATTCTCACACATTGGCCCAGCCCTTGTGAGCACTCTGAGCGTGTTATAGTCTCAAAAAAAGCATCATTCGTGTCCTTAGGCAATACAGATCATTATTAATATTATTGTTTCGTGGTTCTTGTTGGCAATCGTATGCAAGGGGTTTATAGGTGTGGTATGGATTCCCACACATTGGCTCAGCCCTTGTGAGCGCTCTGAGCGTGTTATAGTCTCAAAAAAATCATCATTCGTGTCCTTAGGCAATACAGATCATTATCAATATTATTGTTTCGTGGTTCTTGTTGGCAATCGTATGCAAGGGGTTTATAGGTGTGGTATGGTCTCTCACAATTTTGCCCAGCCCTTGTGAGCGCTCTGAGCGTGTTATAGTCTCAAAAAAATCATCATTCGTGTCCTTAGGCAATACAGATCATTATCAATATTATTGTTTCGTGGTTCTTGTTGGCAATCGTATGCAAGGGGTTTATAGGTGTGGTACGGATTCCCACACATTGGCTCAGCCCTTGTGAGCGCTCTGAGCGTGTTATAGTCTCAAAAAAATCATCATTCGTGTCCTTAGGCAATACAGATCATTATCAATATTATTGTTTCGTGGTTCTTGTTGGCAATCGTATGCAAGGGGTTTATAGGTGTGGTATGGTCTCTCACAATTTTGCCCAGCCCTTGTGAGCGCTCTGAGCGTGTTATAGTCTCAAAAAAATCATCATTCGTGTCCTTAGGCAATACAGATCATTATCAATATTATTGTTTCGTGGTTCTTGTTGGCAATCGTATGCAAGGGGTTTATAGGTGTGGTACGGATTCCCACACATTGGCTCAGCCCTTGTGAGCGCTCTGAGCGTGTTATAGTCTCAAAAAAATCATCATTCGTGTCCTTAGGCAATACAGATCATTATTAATATTATTGTTTCGTGGTTCTTGTTGGCAATCGTATGCAAGGGGTTTATAGGTGTGGTACGGATTCTCACACATTGGCCCAGCCCTTGTGAGCACTCTGAGCGTGTTATAGTCTCAAAAAAAGCATCATTCGTGTCCTTAGGCAATACAGATCATTATCAATATTATTGTTTCGTGGTTCTTGTCGGCAATCGTATGCAAGGGGTTTATAGGTGTGGTACGGATTCTAACACATTGGCTCAGCCCTTGTGAGCGCTCTGAGCGTGTTATAGTCTCAAAAAAATCATCATTCGTGTCCTTAGGCAATACAGATCATTATCAATATTATTGTTTCGTGGTTCTTGTTGGCAATCGTATGCAAGGGGTTTATAGGTGTGGTACGGATTCTCACACATTGGCTCAGCCCTTGTGAGGGCTCTGAGCGTGTTATAGTCTCAAAAAAATCATCATTCGTGTCTTTAGGCAATACAGATCATTATCAATATTATTGTTTCGTGGTTCTTGTTGGCAATCGTATGCAAGGGGTTTATAGGTGTGGTACGGATTCTCACACATTGGCTCAGCCCTTGTGAGCGCTCTGAGCGTGTTATAGTCTCAAAAAAATCATCATTCGTGTCCTTAGGCAATACAGATCATTATCAATATTATTGTTTCGTGGTTCTTGTTGGCAATCGTATGCAAGGGGTTTATAGGTGTGGTACGGATTCTCACACATTGGCCCAGCCCTTGTAAGCACTCTGAGCGTGTTATAGTCTCAAAAAAAGCATCATTCGTGTCCTTAGGCAATACAGATCATTATCAATATTATTGTTTCGTGGTTCTTGTTGGCAATCGTATGCAAGGGGTTTATAGGTGTGGTATGGATTCCCACACATTGGCTCAGCCCTTGTGAGCGCTCTGAGCGTGTTATAGTCTCAAAAAAATCATCATTCGTGTCCTTAGGCAATACAGATCATTATCAATATTATTGTTTCGTGGTTCTTGTTGGCAATCGTATGCAAGGGGTTTATAGGTGTGGTACGGATTCTCACACATTGGCCCAGCCCTTGTAAGCACTCTGAGCGTGTTATAGTCTCAAAAAAAGCATCATTCGTGTCCTTAGGCAATACAGATCATTATTAATATTATTGTTTCGTGGTTCTTGTTGGCAATCGTATGCAAGGGGTTTATAGGTGTGGTATGGATTCCCACACATTGGCTCAGCCCTTGTGAGCGCTCTGAGCGTGTTATAGTCTCAAAAAAATCATCATTCGTGTCCTTAGGCAATACAGATCATTATCAATATTATTGTTTCGTGGTTCTTGTTGGCAATCGTATGCAAGGGGTTTATAGGTGTGGTACGGATTCCCACACATTGGCTCAGCCCTTGTGAGCGCTCTGAGCGTGTTATAGTCTCAAAAAAATCATCATTCGTGTCCTTAGGCAATACAGATCATTATCAATATTATTGTTTCGTGGTTCTTGTTGGCTATCGTATGCAAGGGGTTTATAGGTGTGGTATGGTCTCTCACAATTTTGCCCAGCCCTTGTGAGCGCTCTGAGCGTGTTATAGTCTCAAAAAAATCATCATTCGTGTCCTTAGGCAATACAGATCATTATCAATATTTATTATTGTTTCGTGGTTCTTGTTGGCAATCGTATGCAAGGGGTTTATAGGTGTGGTACGGATTCTCACACATTGGCTCAGCCCTTTTGAGCGCTCTGAGCGTGTTATAGTCTCAAAAAAATCATCATTCGTGTCCTTAGGCAATACAGATCATTATCAATATTATTGTTTCGTGGTTCTTGTTGGCAATCGTATGCAAGGGGTTTATAGGTGTGGTACGGATTCTCACACATTGGCCCAGCCCTTGTAAGCACTCTGAGCGTGTTATAGTCTCAAAAAAAGCATCATTCGTGTCCTTAGGCAATACAGATCATTATTAATATTATTGTTTCGTGGTTCTTGTTGGCAATCGTATGCAAGGGGTTTATAGGTGTGGTATGGATTCCCACACATTGGCTCAGCCCTTTTGAGCGCTCTGAGCGTGTTATAGTCTCAAAAAAATCATCATTCGTGTCCTTAGGCAATACAGATAATTATCAATATTATTGTTTCGTGGTTCTTGTTGGCAATCGTATGCAAGGGGTTTATAGGTGTGGTACGGATTCTCACACATTGGCTCAGCCCTTGTGAGCGCTCTGAGCGTGTTATAGTCTCAAAAATATCATCATTCGTGTCCTTAGGCAATACAGATCATTATCAATATTATTGTTTCGTGGTTCTTGTTGGCAATCGTATGCAAGGGGTTTATAGGTGTGGTACGGATTCTCACACATTGGCCCAGCCCTTGTGAGCGCTCTGAGCGTGTTATAGTCTCAAAAAAATCATCATTCGTGTCCTTAGGCAATACAGATCATTATCAATATTATTGTTTCGTGGTTCTTGTTGGCAATCGTATGCAAGGGGTTTATAGGTGTGGTACGGATTCTCACACATTGGCTCAGCCCTTGTGAGCGCTCTGAGCGTGTTATAGTCTCAAAAAAATCATCATTCGTGTCCTTAGGCAATACAGATCATTATCAATATTATTGTTTTGTGGTTCTTGTTGGCAATCGTATGCAAGGGGTTTATAGGTGTGGTACGGATTCTCACACATTGGCCCAGCCCTTGTGAGCGCTCTGAGCGTGTTATAGTCTCAAAAAAATCATCATTCGTGTCCTTAGGCAATACAGATCATTATCAATATTATTGTTTCGTGGTTCTTGTTGGCAATCGTATGCAAGGGGTTTATAGGTGTGGTATGGATTCCCACACATTGGCTCAGCCCTTGTGAGCACTCTGAGCGTGTTATAGTCTCAAAAAAAGCATCATTCGTGTCCTTAGGCAATACAGATCATTATCAATATTATTGTTTCGTGGTTCTTGTTGGCAATCGTATGCAAGGGGTTTATAGGTGTGGTACGGATTCTCACACATTGGCTCAGCCCTTGTGAGCGCTCTGAGCGTGTTATAGTCTCAAAAAAAGCATCATTCGTGTCCTTAGGCAATACAGATCATTATCAATATTATTGTTTCGTGGTTCTTGTTGGCAATCGTATGCAAGGGGTTTATAGGTGTGGTACGGATTCTCACACATTAACCCAGCCCTTGTGAGCGCTCTGAGCGTGTTATAGTCTCAAAAAAATCATCATTCGTGTCCTTAGGCAATACAGATCATTATCAATATTATTGTTTCGTGGTTCTTGTTGGCAATCGTATGCAAGGGGTTTATAGGTGTGGTATGGATTCCCACACATTGGCTCAGCCCTTGTGAGCACTCTGAGCGTGTTATAGTCTCAAAAAAAGCATCATTCGTGTCCTTAGGCAATACAGATCATTATCAATATTATTGTTTCGTGGTTCTTGTTGGCAATCGTATGCAAGGGGTTTATAGGTGTGGTACGGATTCTCACACATTGGCTCAGCCCTTGTGAGCGCTCTGAGCGTGTTATAGTCTCAAAAAAATCATCATTCGTGTCCTTAGGCAATACAGATCATTATCAATATTATTGTTTCGTGGTTCTTGTTGGCAATCGTATGCAAGGGGTTTATAGGTGTGGTACGGATTCTCACACATTGGCCCAGCCCTTGTGAGCGCTCTGAGCGTGTTATAGTCTCAAAAAAAGCATCATTCGTGTCCTTAGGCAATACAGATCATTATCAATATTATTGTTTCGTGGTTCTTGTTGGCAATCGTATGCAAGGGGTTTATAGGTGTGGTACGGATTCTCACACATTGGCCCAGCCCTTGTGAGCGCTCTGAGCGTGTTATAGTCTCAAAAAAAGCATCATTCGTGTCCTTAGGCAATACAGATCATTATCAATATTATTGTTTCGTGGTTCTTGTTGGCAATCGTATGCAAGGGGTTTATAGGTGTGGTATGGATTCTCACACATTGGCTCAGCCCTTGTGAGCGCTCTGAGCGTGTTATAGTCTCAAAAAAATCATCATTCGTGTCCTTAGGCAATACAGATCATTATCAATATTATTGTTTCGTGGTTCTTGTTGGCAATTGTATGCAAGGGGTTTATAGGTGTGGTATGGATTCTCACACATTGGCCCAGCCCTTGTGAGCGCTCTGAGCGTGTTATAGTCTCAAAAAAATCATCATTCGTGTCCTTAGGCAATACAGATCATTATCAATATTATTGTTTCGTGGTTCTTGTTGGCAATCGTATGCAAGGGGTTTATAGGTGTGGTACGGATTCCCACACATTGGCTCAGCCCTTGTGAGCGCTCTGAGCGTGTTATAGTCTCAAAAAAATCATCATTCGTGTCCTTAGGCAATACAGATCATTATCAATATTATTGTTTCGTGGTTCTTGTTGGCAATCGTATGCAAGGGGTTTATAGGTGTGGTACGGATTCTCACACATTGGCCCAGCCCTTGTGAGCGCTCTGAGCGTGTTATAGTCTCAAAAAAATCATCATTCGTGTCCTTAGGCAATACAGATCATTATCAATATTATTGTTTCGTGGTTCTTGTTGGCAATCGTATGCAAGGGGTTTATAGGTGTGGTACGGATTCTCACACATTGGCCCGGCCCTTGTGAGCGCTCTGAGCGTGTTATAGTCTCAAAAAAATCATCATTCGTGTCCTTAGGCAATACAGATCATTATCAATATTATTGTTTCGTGGTTCTTGTTGGCAATCGTATGCAAGGGGTTTATAGGTGTTGTACGGATTCTCACACATTGGCTCAGCCCTTGTGAGCGCTCTGAGCGTGTTATAGTCTCAAAAAAATCATCATTCGTGTCCTTAGGCAATACAGATCATTATCAATATTATTGTTTCGTGGTTCTTGTTGGCAATCGTATGCAAGGGGTTTATAGGTGTGGTATGGATTCCCACACATTGGCTCAGCCCTTGTGAGCGCTCTGAGCGTGTTATAGTCTCAAAAAAAGCATCATTCGTGTCCTTAGGCAATACAGATCATTATCAATATTATTGTTTCGTGGTTCTTGTTGGCAATCGTATGCAAGGGGTTTATAGGTGTGGTACGGATTCTCACACATTGGCTCAGCCCTTGTGAGCGCTCTGAGCGTGTTATAGTCTCAAAAAAATCATCATTCGTGTCCTTAGGCAATACAGATCATTATCAATATTATTGTTTCGTGGTTCTTGTTGGCAATTGTATGCAAGGGGTTTATAGGTGTGGTATGGATTCTCACACATTGGCCCAGCCCTTGTGAGCGCTCTGAGCGTGTTATAGTCTCAAAAAAATCATCATTCGTGTCCTTAGGCAATACAGATCATTATCAATATTATTGTTTCGTGGTTCTTGTTGGCAATCGTATGCAAGGGGTTTATAGGTGTGGTACGGATTCCCACACATTGGCTCAGCCCTTGTGAGCGCTCTGAGCGTGTTATAGTCTCAAAAAAATCATCATTCGTGTCCTTAGGCAATACAGATCATTATCAATATTATTGTTTCGTGGTTCTTGTTGGCAATCGTATGCAAGGGGTTTATAGGTGTGGTACGGATTCTCACACATTGGCCCAGCCCTTGTGAGCGCTCTGAGCGTGTTATAGTCTCAAAAAAATCATCATTCGTGTCCTTAGGCAATACAGATCATTATTAATATTATTGTTTCGTGGTTCTTGTTGGCAATTGTATGCAAGGGGTTTATAGGTGTGGTACGGATTCTCACACATTGGCTCAGCCCTTGTGAGCGCTCTGAGCGTGTTATAGTCTCAAAAAAATCATCATTCGTGTCCTTAGGCAATACAGATCATTATCAATATTATTGTTTCGTGGTTCTTGTTGGCAATCGTATGCAAGGGGTTTATAGGTGTGGTACGGATTCTCACACATTGGCCCAGCCCTTGTGAGCGCTCTGAGCGTGTTATAGTCTCAAAAAAAGCATCATTCGTGTCCTTAGGCAATACAGATCATTATCAATATTATTGTTTCGTGGTTCTTGTTGGCAATCGTATGCAAGGGGTTTATAGGTGTGGTACGGATTCTCACACATTGGCCCGGCCCTTGTGAGCGCTCTGAGCGTGTTATAGTCTCAAAAAAATCATCATTCGTGTCCTTAGGCAATACAGATCATTATCAATATTATTGTTTCGTGGTTCTTGTTGGCAATCGTATGCAAGGGGTTTATAGGTGTTGTACGGATTCTCACACATTGGCTCAGCCCTTGTGAGCGCTCTGAGCGTGTTATAGTCTCAAAAAAATCATCATTCGTGTCCTTAGGCAATACAGATCATTATCAATATTATTGTTTCGTGGTTCTTGTTGGCAATCGTATGCAAGGGGTTTATAGGTGTGGTATGGATTCCCACACATTGGCTCAGCCCTTGTGAGCACTCTGAGCGTGTTATAGTCTCAAAAAAATCATCATTCGTGTCCTTAGGCAATACAGATCATTATCAATATTATTGTTTCGTGGTTCTTGTTGGCAATCGTATGCAAGGGGTTTATAGGTGTGGTACGGATTCTCACACATTGGCTCAGCCCTTGTGAGCGCTCTGAGCGTGTTATAGTCTCAAAAAAATCATCATTCGTGTCCTTAGGCAATACAGATCATTATCAATATTATTGTTTCGTGGTTCTTGTTGGCAATTGTATGCAAGGGGTTTATAGGTGTGGTACGGATTCCCACACATTGGCCCAGCCCTTGTGAGCGCTCTGAGCGTGTTATAGTCTCAAAAAAATCATCATTCGTGTCCTTAGGCAATACAGATCATTATCAATATTATTGTTTCGTGGTTCTTGTTGGCAATCGTATGCAAGGGGTTTATAGGTGTGGTATGGATTCCCACACATTGGCTCAGCCCTTGTGAGCACTCTGAGCGTGTTATAGTCTCAAAAAAAGCATCATTCGTGTCCTTAGGCAATACAGATCATTATCAATATTATTGTTTCGTGGTTCTTGTTGGCAATCGTATGCAAGGGGTTTATAGGTGTGGTACGGATTCTCACACAGTGGCTCAGCCCTTGTGAGCGCTCTGAGCGTGTTATAGTCTCAAAAAAATCATCATTCGTGTCCTTAGGCAATACAGATCATTATCAATATTATTGTTTCGTGGTTCTTGTTGGCAATCGTATGCAAGGGGTTTATAGGTGTGGTACGGATTCTCACACATTGGCCCAGCCCTTGTGAGCGCTCTGAGCGTGTTATAGTCTCAAAAAAAGCATCATTCGTGTCCTTAGGCAATACAGATCATTATCAATATTATTGTTTCGTGGTTCTTGTTGGCAATCGTATGCAAGGGGTTTATAGGTGTGGTACGGATTCTCACACATTGGCCCAGCCCTTGTGAGCGCTCTGAGCGTGTTATAGTCTCAAAAAAATCATCATTCGTGTCCTTAGGCAATACAGATCATTATCAATATTATTGTTTCGTGGTTCTTGTTGGCAATCGTATGCAAGGGGTTTATAGGTGTTGTACGGATTCTCACACATTGGCTCAGCCCTTGTGAGCGCTCTGAGCGTGTTATAGTCTCAAAAAAATCATCATTCGTGTCCTTAGGCAATACAGATCATTATCAATATTATTGTTTCGTGGTTCTTGTTGGCAATTGTATGCAAGGGGTTTATAGGTGTGGTATGGATTCTCACACATTGGCCCAGCCCTTGTGAGCGCTCTGAGCGTGTTATAGTCTCAAAAAAATCATCATTCGTGTCCTTAGGCAATACAGATCATTATCAATATTATTGTTTCGTGGTTCTTGTTGGCAATCGTATGCAAGGGGTTTATAGGTGTGGTACGGATTCCCACACATTGGCTCAGCCCTTGTGAGCGCTCTGAGCGTGTTATAGTCTCAAAAAAATCATCATTCGTGTCCTTAGGCAATACAGATCATTATCAATATTATTGTTTCGTGGTTCTTGTTGGCAATCGTATGCAAGGGGTTTATAGGTGTGGTACGGATTCTCACACATTGGCCCAGCCCTTGTGAGCGCTCTGAGCGTGTTATAGTCTCAAAAAAATCATCATTCGTGTCCTTAGGCAATACAGATCATTATTAATATTATTGTTTCGTGGTTCTTGTTGGCAATTGTATGCAAGGGGTTTATAGGTGTGGTATGGATTCCCACACATTCGCCCAGCCCTTGTGAGCGCTCTGAGCGTGTTATAGTCTCAAAAAAATGTATGCCACCGACAACACCACAGACAGCGACTCTAATGCAATAAGGTATGTGTTCTGTGTGATCGTATATGTGGTGTGTGTAGCTGTGTGTCGTGTGTGGTGCCGGTTCGTCTGATTCGTGCCCCTTGTTGTGTGCGTTGTCGTATGCGGCATGTGGAGCTGTGTGTCGTGTGTGGTACGGGGTCGTGCGATTCGTGCCCTGTGTCGTGTGTGTTTTCGTATGTGGTGTGTGGAGCTGTGTGTCGTGTCGTGTGTGATACGGGGTCGTGCGATTCGTGCCCTGTGTCGTAAGTGTTTTCGTATGTGGTGTGTGGAGCTGTGTGTCGTGTCGTGTGTGATACGGGGTCGTGTGGTTCGTGCCCTGTGTCGTAAGTGTTTTCGTATGTGGTGTGTGGAGCTGTGTGTCGTGTGTGGTGCGGGGTCGTGTGGTTCGTGCCCTGTGTTGTGTGTGTTGTCGTATGCGGTATGTGGAGCTGTGTTTCATGTGTGGTACGGGGTCGTGTGGTTCGTGCCCTGTGTCGTGTGTGTTTTCGTATGTGGTGTGTGGAGCTGTGTGTCGTGTGTGGTGCGGGGTCGTGTGGTTCGTGCCCTGTGTTGTGTGCGTGGTCGTATGCGGTATGTGGAGCTGTGTTTCATGTGTGGTACAGGGTCGTGTGGTTCGTGCCCTGTGTCGTGTGCGTTGTCGTATGTGGTGTGTGGAGCTGTGTGTCGTGTGTGGTACGGGGTCGTGCGGTTCGTGCCCTGTGTTGTGTGCGTTGTCGTATGCGGTATGTGGAGCTGTGTGTCGTGTCGTGTGTGGTACGGGGTCGTGCGATTCGTGCCCTGTGTCGTGTGTGTTTTCGTATGTGGTGTGTGGAGCTGTGTGTCGTGTGTGGTGCGGGGTCGTGTGGTTCGTGCCCTGTGTCGTGTGCGTTGTCGTATGCGGTGTGTGGAGCTGTGTGTCGCGTGTGGTGCTGGGCCTTTTGGTTCGTGCCCTGTGTCCTGTGTGTTTTCGTATCTGGTGTGTGGAACCGTGTGTCGTGTGTGGTGCGGGGTCGTGCGATTCGTGCCCTTTGTTGTGTGCATTGTCGTATGCGGTATGTGGAGCTGTGTGTCGTGTCGTGTGTGGTACGGGGTCGTGCGATTCGTGCCCTGTGTCGTGTGCGTTGTCGTATGTGGTGTGTGGAGCTGTGTGTCGTGTGTGGTACGGGGTCGTGTGGTTCGTGCCCTGTGTTGTGTGCGTTGTCGTATGCGGTATGTGGAGCTGTGTGTCCTGTCGTGTGTGGTACGGGGTTGTGCGATTCGTGCCCTGTGTCGTGTGCGTTGTCGTATGTGGTGTGTGGAGCTGTGTGTCGTGTGTGGTACGGGGTCGTGTGGTTCGTGCCCTGTGTTGTGTGCGTGGTCGTATGCGGCATGTGGAGCTGTGTGTCGTGTCGTGTGTGGTACGGGGTCGTGCGATTCGTGCCCTGTGTCGTGTGTGTTTTCGTATGTGGTGTGTGGAGCTGTGTGTCGTGTGTGGTGCGGGGTCGTGTGGTTCGTGCCCTGTGTCGTGTGCGTTGTCGTATGCGGTGTGTGGAGCTGTGTGTCGCGTGTGGTGCTGGGCCTTTTGGTTCGTGCCCTGTGTCCTGTGTGTTTTCGTATCTGGTGTGTGGAACCGTGTGTCGTGTGTGGTGCGGGGTCGTGCGATTCGTGCCCTTTGTTGTGTGCATTGTCGTATGCGGTATGTGGAGCTGTGTGTCGTGTCGTGTGTGGTACGGGGTCGTGCGATTCGTGCCCTGTGTCGTGTGCGTTGTCGTATGTGGTGTGTGGAGCTGTGTGTCGTGTGTGGTACGGGGTCGTGTGGTTCGTGCCCTGTGTTGTGTGCGTTGTCGTATGCGGTATGTGGAGCTGTGTGTCCTGTCGTGTGTGGTACGGGGTTGTGCGATTCGTGCCCTGTGTCGTGTGCGTTGTCGTATGTGGTGTGTGGAGCTGTGTGTCGTGTGTGGTACGGGGTCGTGTGGTTCGTGCCCTGTGTTGTGTGCGTGGTCGTATGCGGCATGTGGAGCTGTGTGTCGTGTCGTGTGTGGTACGGGGTCGTGCGATTCGTGCCCTGTGTCGTGTGTGTTTTCGTATGTGGTGTGTGGAGCTGTGTGTCGTGTGTGGTGCGGGGTCGTGTGGTTCGTGCCCTGTGTCGTGTGCGTTGTCGTATGCGGTGTGTGGAGCTGTGTGTCGCGTGTGGTGCGGGGCCTTTTGGTTCGTACCCTGTGTCCTGTGTGTTTTCGTATCTGGTGTGTGGAACCGTGTATCGTGTGTGGTGCGGGGTCGTGCGATTCGTGCCCTGTGTTGTGTGCATTGTCGTATGCGGTATGTGGAGTTGTGTGTCGTGTCGTGTGTGGTAAGGGGTCGTGCGATTCGTGCCCTGTGTCGTGTGTGTTTTCGTATGTGGTGTGTGGAGCTGTGTGTCGTGTGTGTTGCGGGGTCGTGTGGTTCGTGCCCTGTGTCGTGTGCGTTGTCGTATGCGGTGTGTGGAGCTGTGTGTCGCGTGTGGTGCGGGGCCTTTTGGTTCGTGCCCTGTGTCCTGTGTGTTTTCGTATCTGGTGTGTGGAACCGTGTATCGTGTGTGGTGCGGGGTCGTGCGATTCGTGCCCTGTGTTGTGTGCATTGTCGTATGGGGTATGTGGAGCTGTGTGTCGTGTCGTGTGTGGTACGGGGTCGTGCGAATCGTGCCCTGTGTAGTGTGCGTTGTCGTATGTGGTGTGTGGAGCTGTGTGTCGTGTGTGGTACGGGGTCGTGTGGTTCGTGCCCTGTGTTGTGTGTGTTGTCGTATGCGGTATGTGGAGCTGTGTTTCATGTGTGGTACGGGGTCGTGTGGTTCGTGCCCTGTGTCGTGTGTGTTTTCGTATGTGGTGTGTGGAGCTGTGTGTCGTGTGTGGTGCGGGGTCGTGTGGTTCGTGCCCTGTGTTGTGTGCGTGGTCGTATGCGGTATGTGGAGCTGTGTTTCATGTGTGGTACAGGGTCGTGTGGTTCGTGCCCTGTGTCGTGTGCGTTGTCGTATGTGGTGTGTGGAGCTGTGTGTCGTGTGTGGTACGGGGTCGTGCGGTTCGTGCCCTGTGTTGTGTGCGTTGTTGTATGCGGTATGTGGAGCTGTGTGTCGTGTCGTGTGTGGTACGGGGTCGTGCGATTCGTGCCCTGTGTCGTGTGTGTTTTCGTATGTGGTGTGTGGAGCTGTGTGTCGTGTGTGTTGCGGGGTCGTGTGGTTCGTGCCCTGTGTCGTGTGCGTTGTCGTATGCGGTGTGTGGAGCTGTGTGTCGCGTGTGGTGCGGGGCCTTTTGGTTCGTGCCCTGTGTCCTGTGTGTTTTCGTATCTGGTGTGTGGAACCGTGTATCGTGTGTGGTGCGGGGTCGTGCGATTCGTGCCCTGTGTTGTGTGCATTGTCGTATGGGGTATGTGGAGCTGTGTGTCGTGTCGTGTGTGGTACGGGGTCGTGCGAATCGTGCCCTGTGTAGTGTGCGTTGTCGTATGTGGTGTGTGGAGCTGTGTGTCGTGTGTGGTACGGGGTCGTGTGGTTCGTGCCCTGTGTTGTGTGTGTTGTCGTATGCGGTATGTGGAGCTGTGTTTCATGTGTGGTACGGGGTCGTGTGGTTCGTGCCCTGTGTCGTGTGTGTTTTCGTATGTGGTGTGTGGAGCTGTGTGTCGTGTGTGGTGCGGGGTCGTGTGGTTCGTGCCCTGTGTTGTGTGCGTGGTCGTATGCGGTATGTGGAGCTGTGTTTCATGTGTGGTACAGGGTCGTGTGGTTCGTGCCCTGTGTCGTGTGCGTTGTCGTATGTGGTGTGTGGAGCTGTGTGTCGTGTGTGGTACGGGGTCGTGCGGTTCGTGCCCTGTGTTGTGTGCGTTGTTGTATGCGGTATGTGGAGCTGTGTGTCGTGTCGTGTGTGGTACGGGGTCGTGCGATTCGTGCCCTGTGTCGTGTGTGTTTTCGTATGTGGTGTGTGGAGCTGTGTGTCGTGTGTGGTGCGGGGTCGTGTGGTTCGTGCCCTGTGTCGTGTGCGTTGTCGTATGCGGTGTGTGGAGCTGTGTGTCGCGTGTGGTGCTGGGCCTTTTGGTTCGTGCCCTGTGTCCTGTGTGTTTTCGTATCTGGTGTGTGGAACCGTGTGTCGTGTGTGGTGCGGGGTCGTGCGATTCGTGCCCTGTGTTGTGTGCATTGTCGTATGCGGTATGTGGAGCTGTGTGTCGTGTCGTGTGTGGTACGGGGTCGTGCGATTCGTGCCCTGTGTCGTGTGCGTTGTCGTATGTGGTGTGTGGAGCTGTGTGTCGTGTGTGGTACGGGGTCGTGTGGTTCGTGCCCTGTGTTGTGTGTGTTGTCGTATGCGGTATGTGGAGCTGTGTGTCCTGTCGTGTGTGGTACGGGGTCGTGCGATTCGTGCCCTGTGTCGTGTGCGTTGTCGTATGTGGTGTGTGGAGCTGTGTGTCGTGTGTGGTACGGGGTCGTGTGGTTCGTGCCCTGTGTTGTGTGCGTGGTCGTATGCGGCATGTGGAGCTGTGTGTCGTGTCGTGTGTGGTACGGGGTCGTGCGATTCGTGCCCTGTGTCGTGTGTGTTTTCGTATGTGGTGTGTGGAGCTGTGTGTCGTGTGTGGTGCGGGGTCGTGTGGTTTGTGAACTGTGTCGTGTGCGTTGTCGTATGCGGTGTGTGGAGCTGTGTGTCGCGTGTGGTGCGGGGCCTTTTGGTTCGTACCCTGTGTCCTGTGTGTTTTCGTATCTGGTGTGTGGAACCGTGTATCGTGTGTGGTGCGGGGTCGTGCGATTCGTGCCCTGTGTTGTGTGCATTGTCGTATGCGGTATGTGGAGTTGTGTGTCGTGTCGTGTGTGGTAAGGGGTCGTGCGATTCGTGCCCTGTGTCGTGTGTGTTTTCGTATGTGGTGTGTGGAGCTGTGTGTCGTGTGTGGTGCGGGGTCGTGTGGTTCGTGCCCTGTGTCGTGTGCGTTGTCGTATGCGGTGTGTGGAGCTGTGTGTCGCGTGTGGTGCGGGGCCTTTTGGTTCGTGCCCTGTGTCCTGTGTGTTTTCGTATCTGGTGTGTGGAACCGTGTATCGTGTGTGGTGCGGGGTCGTGTGGTTCGTGCCCTGTGTTGTGTGCATTGTCGTATGGGGTATGTGGAGCTGTGTGTCGTGTCGTGTGTGGTACGGGGTCGTGCGATTCGTGCCCTGTGTCGTGTGCGTTGTCGTATGTGGTGTGTGGAGCTGTGTGTCGTGTGTGGTGCGGGGTCGTGTGGTTCGTGCCCCTTGTTGTGTGCGTTGTCGTATGCGGCATGTGGAGCTGTGTGTCGTGTGTGGTACGGGGTCGTGTGATTCGTGCCCTGTGTCGTGTGCGTTGTCGTATGTGGTGTGTGGAGCTGTGTGTCGTGTCGTGTGTGATACGGGGTCGTGTGGTTCGTGCCCTGTGTTGTGTGCGTGGTCGTATGCGGTATGTGGAGCTGTGTTTCATGTGTGGTACAGGGTCGTGTGGTTCGTGCCCTGTGTCGTGTGTGTTTTCGTATGTGGTGTGTGGAGCTGTGTGTCGTGTGTGGTGCGGGGCCTTTTGGTTTGTGCCCTGTCTCTTGTGTGTTTTCGTATGTGATGTGTGGAACCGTGTGTCGTGTGTGGTGCGGGGTCGTGTGGTTCGTGCCCTGTGTCGTGTGTGTTTTCGTATGTGGTGTGTGGAGCTGTGTGTCGTGTGTGGTACGGGGTCGTGTGGTTCGTGCCCTGTGTTGTGTGCGTGGTCGTATGCGGTATGTGGAGCTGTGTGTCGTGTGTGGTGCGGGGTCGTGTGGTTCGTGCCCTGTGTCGTGTGCGTTATCGTATGTGGTGTGTGGAGCTGTGTGTCGTGTGAAGTACGGGGTCGTGTGGTTCGTGCCCTGTGTCGTGTGTGTTTTCGTATGTGGTGTGTGGAGCGTCGTGTCGTGTGTAGTGCGGGGTCGTGTGGTTCGTGCCCTGTGTCTTGTGTGGGGTTGTATGTGGTGTGTGGAGCTGTGTGACGTGACGTGACGTTCGTGCCCTGTGTTGTTTGTCTTTGCGTATTACCCATGGCGCGGGGGAGGGAGTACTGCGGGGATTATCTTATGGCGGGGGAGGGGACTGCGTGGTACGGTGGGGCAGGGGTTGGTGGGGTGGGAGTACTGCAGGGGGCATGGGGGAAGACATGTGCGGGGTATAGTTAGGAGTACGGGGTGTGGAGAGGGTAAAACATACATAAAAAATAAATAGCAAAATACTTGCCTGGCGTGGAATAGAAAAGAAAAAGTTATTATATGTGTTGGTGGGCACGTTTTTGTGTGGGTCTGGGTTGGGGCATGGCGGGGTATACGGCGGGGTCTACGGCGGGGTTTAGCCGTATACCGTACACCTTGTCGCGATTGCGGCCCACATGAAGTTCTCTTACTAGTCTTTTTGAACATTCGCTGCAATTGTCAGATATTTATGTTATGGTATATAGCACACATTTTATCACTAATTGTAGGATTTTGTTGTCACGCCGCCATCTTTTGTGCCGCCGCAACAAAGTGCCACCCACAAGTAAGTCAAGCATTAGACATCCTCATTCTTACTCATATATTGTTAACAAAATCGTTGAATGCTAAATTGCCGCCGCAGGAAAAGCTTCGTGTATTGGTGCGTCGCCATGGAGAGCATCAGAGGCGTCACGTCTCTGACGAGACGGCGAAATCGGTCTCTACACTGCGTCGACAAGGTAAAAGTGGGACACAGTGGATGTAGTGATGCGTGAAGGGACAGGGTCGACGTGGTGGCGTTGTGTTGTGGCGGCGCACTGGGATTGAGAATGGCGGCGGGACTCATAGCTATACGGGCTGCATGTAAAAAGAGGATCTAATAGTATTATGATGATGACAATAGCATGATAATCTATCCAATGAACAAATCTCTGTGCGTTTCCCTTGGGGCTGCTGCTACCCTGTTCCTCTGCTCGCTCCTTTAGGAATTCACCTCATTTAAGCCGCCATGGGCTTAACTTGGAAAGGGCTTCTGGTGGTAGTAGTATATTTACCGCTCCGTCCGTCGTAGCAACGCTGTTGTGGTTGCAGCTTCAGCCCACAGCTCTGATGCCTCGCCTGAAGGGATTTCTGGTGAGGAGGGGAGAGTGGCACGTAGGCGTGTGGGGTGTGTGGAGGGATCGGAGGAGAGACGCAGGGAGGCTGACGCAGTGGTGGTGGTGGTGGTCGTGGTGGTCGTCTTCGTCTCCTGTGTCTTCTTCTTCGACGTGGTGGTCGTGGTGGTCGTCATTGCGGTGGTGGTGGTGGTGGCGGGCGAAGGGGTGACGGGTCTGTGTGTGTGGGGGGGGGTGAGGGGTCATTTGACCGGGATTAGGCTGCAGGAGTGATATGAAACACGTGTGGTGGTGGAGGGGTCATTTGTTCAAGTTGAAAGGGATATTGCCGTACCGTGTTGATGTGCTTTGTGCCCCGGCATGTAAACATATGAACGTGTGTTTGTTATTCGTGTTGTCTGTTTGTAGGAACACAGGGGAGACGCATGTAAACATATGAACGTGTGTTTGTTATTCGTGTTGTCTGTTTGTAGGAACACAGGGGAGACGCAGCAGCACATGCCCAGGTGAGGAAAAGGGGGGGGGGACAACATACTGGAACGGGGGTAATCTGCGGGAATACTTCAAGGTACATAATACATATGCATGTCAAGGGGCTACTCGTAGTGCGGGGTTTGCACACGGGCGTGTGGGGTGTTGGGGGGAGTGTGGACCGAAGCCCTAAGCACTGATTGTGTGGGCTCACAGAGCATGTTTCATGAACAGCACACATGCATAACACCACAGCTACCACCATCCATAAGACCGATGACAACTGAGACACAGACCTTAGACTGCCAATCCTGCAGAAGCAAATAAAGTAATCAACTATTGGATGCAGATGGGCTCCTTGAAGAGTGCTAGACCCAGCCAGGGGTGACCATGTAGCCATACAGGATGCCAGCTGATGGATACTTGTGCAACATGCCAAGTGCTGGGTCACGGACAAACCCTAAAACCCTAAAACCCTTTGTTAACAAAATCGTTGAATGCTAAATTGCCGCCGCAGGAAAAGCTTCGTGTATTGGTGCGTCGCCATGGAGAGCATCAGAGGCGTCACGTCTCTGACGAGACGGCGAAATCGGTCTCTACACTGCGTCGACAAGGTAAAAGTGGGACACACTGGATGTAGTGGCGTGAAGGGACAGGGTCGACGTGGTGGCGTTGTGTTGTGGCGGCGCACTGGGATTGAGAATGGCGGCGGGACTCATAGCTATACGGGCTGCATGTAAAAAGAGGATCTAATAGTATTAGAACAATGAACAATAGTATGATAATCTATCCAATGAACAAATCTCTGTGCGTTTCCCTTGGGGCTGCTGCTACCCTGTTCCTCTGCTCGCTCCTTTAGGAATTCACCTCATTTAAGCCGCCATGGGCTTAACTTGGAAAGGGCTTCTGGTGGTAGTAGTATATTTACCGCTCCGTCCGTCGTAGCAACGCTGTTGTGGTTGCAGCTTCAGCCCAGCTCTGATGCCTCGCCTGAAGGGATTTCTGGTGAGGAGGGGAGAGTGGCACGTAGGCGTGTGGGGTGTGTGGAGGGATCGGAGGATGGACGCAGGGAGGCTGACGCAGGGAGGCTGACGCAGTGGTGGTGGTGGTGGTCGTGGTGGTCGTCTTCGTCTCCTGTGTCTTCTTCTTCGACGTGGTGGTCGTGGTGGTCGTCATTGTGGTGGTGGTGGTGGTGGCGGGCGAAAGGGTGACGGGTTTGTGTGTGGGTGGGGGGGGGTGAGGGAACGGGATTAGGCTGCAGGAGTGATATGAAACATGTGTGGTGGCGGAGGGGTCATTTGTTCAAGTTGAAAGGGATATTGCCGTACCGTGTTGATGTGTTTTGTGCCTTTATACACCACCTTGAGTCGTGCTGCAAGGTCCGCTGCTATCGGCACCTCCTGGCTGTGTAAACGTGTAATCGGCGCTGCAAGAATCACAGCGAGTAACGATGGATGTCGGCTGAGGGCGTCAGCAATATTAATTTTACTGGTGATGTATTCCTATATACAGTCGAAGCTAGATAGATATTCCATCCACCTGGCTTGTTGTCGGTTGAGCGTAGGGACACTTTGTAAAAATGTCAGCGGTTTTGTGATCGGTCTTCAATGTTAAAGGACGGCCGTTGAGGTAACAGCGCCATTCCTTTAGAGCGTGTAGAACTGCCAACAGCTCCTGCTCTCCAGTCGTATATTGGGTCTCTGTACCTGAGAATTCCTTACTCGTGAAGGTCATCCTTCCTGCAACAATACAGCACCGCTTCCATGAAGGGAAGCATCCGATATTACTTCCACACAAAACGGCAACGAGTAATCAGGGAAAGAAAGGGTAATATTGTCGGCGACGTTACGCTTGAGCTCCTCGAATGCCCGTTGATACCCGGATGTCCATGCTTCGAGAGAGGCGAAACTTCCTTTCCTTGTCAGATTCTTAAGCAGGGCCGCAATAATGGAGTATTTGTTAATAAACTTACAGAAGTAGTTGGTCAAACCTATGAACTGGACTAAAAGAAGGTGTAGTCTCATTAGAATTAGCAAATAAACAAGCTACAAAGCTATTATCAGGAGGATTTTTTTATAAAGAGCATCTGCTTGAGCGAGAAGCAAAAACACAACTGGGGCTCCAGAAAATAGCTTTAGACAATGGAGTGATACCAGGATTGGAAAAGTTAAGAGAACTTGAAGCATTAGTAATTGGAATAACTAGAACAGCACAAGTAATAACACAAGAAACGAACAGATTAAGGCAAGTAGAAGCCGAAAAAGCCAAAATTAAACCAGAACACAAAATAAAGGAATCTGTAAAAGTAGAAAAAACTTCTTTTCAAAAGTTAAAAGAAAAATTTAGTTGTTGTTTCTCAACAGATGACTACGAGCCAAAACCGAAAACGCGTAGTTTGGTGAGGTTCTGAGGCGCAGGCCATTTGCGAACCACAGCTACCTTCCGTGGGTTCATTCTTACCCCAGTGGCCGACACGATGTGGCCCAAATACTCCACCTGAGGCTGTGCCCAAGAACATTTGACGTGTTTAGCAAACAACTGCTCCCACTTCATCACCTCGAGCACGAGCTCAAGATGCTTCAAGTGCTCCTCGCGTGTTTTGGAATATATTAAAATATCACCCAAATAACAAACGACGAACCTGTTGATATACGGTCTGAACATGCGGTCCATCACTGTTTTAAATGTGGCGGGCGCATTAGTAAGTCCAAACGACAAGACCGTGTACTCGAAGTGACCAAAGGGGGTCCGGAAAGCGGTTTTCAGAATATCAGAAGCAGCAATGCGTATCTGATTATACCCCTGTTGTAGATCAATCGAGGAAAAATAAGCTGAGCCTTTCAACTTATCGAGCAGGTCATCGACGCGTGGCAAAGCGTAGCAATTTTTAATCGTGGTTGCATTCAAGCCCCGATAATCAATGCACATACGCAACGTCCCATCTTTCTTACCGACAAACAATATCGGCGCAGAATATGGTGATGTGCTGGGCCGAATCATACCCTTTGCGAGTGTTGTATACTTCCTTCTTCAATCATGCACTGAATCTGCACGTCTGGGTGTTAGCTACACGTGCATCATGCTTACGAACAGCAAGGTGATTCAATGCGAGTAATGTGACAGCGGAAGACTTATAGATAAGGAAAGATCCAACTTACAATAAGCTTCGATTACAGGATAGAAGTCTGCCATCAGACCCTGCGGGCAGCGTTCATCATCCGGCTGGAAATGATATGCTGGAATAGCTCAGGCCGATCATAAATGAGTAAAGCGTATGTATGAGCATTAGATTGAGTTAAGTACGTAAGTACTTAAGCCAAAGTAGCGTTGAGCCGACTTTGGTCTCTAGGCGGCCGTCCTCGCACCTATCATGTTCACGATACCGATGTGCAGTACAAGTCTCAGATTCCAATCTCAAGTGTGAGTACTTTCATAGCGCTGTTCTAAATATCGTGTAATCCGTGATGTTAACGGATGCAACGTATGCAATATGCGAAGGTCCAAATATCAATATTCGGTTGCCGACCCAACCATCGTGATCGTCGTGTTCCTGCATACGCGTATGGCTTATGACACGGATGAGGTAATAATATTTGAAATATTATTACGTGATTATTATTATGCCAATAGTGGATTCGCGCATTGATATGGGCCTTGAGTCAAGCATGTTGACCGACAGCGCGATGTTGTAGATGATAATGCGACGTGCCTGATTAGCTAGAAATACTCGAATATATCATGCTAATATGATTATACCATGCTCGGTAGTGCTCGAATGGATTGCAGCCTACTTCGGCATAGACGGTGATCGAACCAGCGTACAACAGTGAGCAGCTCCCTCACTTGCCGCTTCATCCGCTCAACTTTAGTGGGCTTAACCTGTATGTAGGTTGTGAAACGGATTGTGCTCGGCCACAAGGGGGATCGTATGGTCAGCAGGTAACATAGGTGGAAGCCCCAGGATGACAAAAGCATCAGTATAATTTGGCAATGGAGGGGAAGCATTGACCTCAGAATCCTTAACAAGAGACTGCACGGTGGTAGCATTCGGTTGCACCCAAGGCCTCACAAGCAATTCATGGGTGTCTTCCCTTATCATTTGATAGGCTTGTTTTTCACCCTTCAAGCTTGGGTTCTTCATTTCGGCGGACGAACGCCACTAGAACGAAATTAACCATAGGCTCCACAACAGTTCCGCCTTCCTCTGGTGTGACATCTTGATATGATAGACAAGGTACCTTAGGCGATAGGTTTCCTTTTGCGGCAGTGTAGCTTAATTGGAAGAGCACTGATGATCCCATCAGGAGGTATGGGTTTGAATCTTATCGCTGTCACCACGATTGAGGCTTTCAGCAACCTGTGGGTATGTGGTGGCAAGCCCATCACCAGAAGGCTAGGAGCCGTGGATGAGGAGATAATGGACAAACAAGGCCCCTCTGTAACTGGACAAGAAATTGATCGGAGGCTACTAAAAAAGCATGGCTAGGCCGAACCTCGCACGAGACATGGATGGTGACCTCTACGAGGGGTGCAGAATTCCCCAGCGGCTGAAGCAGGTCGTAGGGGGTTAAGTACCCTACGCCAGGACAAGGGTGCCGCAAGCGCAGGGTGCCATGTGGTGGTGCGTGACATGGGCGGTGCAGATTTCAGGAGGCCTGGTGTATACAGGAGCACCCGACTCTGGCAAGATGCAAGAACGGGTCGTGTCCCACAGCGAGAGTGTGGCGTGTGGCCAGTGATAATGGTTCAACATTGGTCGAAGAAGTTGGACGATCAACCGGGATAGCGGTGGAGATATGGAGTATAGGGAGTCCGTGAGTGTACCCCCTCAGTGCCGTCTCCCCTTAACACACGCCAGGCTTCGGCCGGAGTAATGTAATAATAATAATAATAATTCCCTTTTGCACAATGGCCAATTGTGCTGGACTCCATATTGATGCGCACGCGGTACTGTCATTATGTCACGGCACCCAATGTCCATGTAATGCTGTCTCCGAGAGACCTTGCTGCACTCATTGGGCCCTAACACGCAGAGGGCCTATCGATAGGCTTAGGGTGATTCTGCCCACGATGGGATGCTTACCCTCATCAACGAGGGTAACCTGTCAACAATCAGACGACTGTGGGGTCGACCCCAACACGTTCACCTCTGCCGCAGAGATGAAGTCGTCACTGGCACCGGTTTCCTCAAGTGCCTTCGTCATTCAACCAGCAAGGCCGACTTCAATAATGGGAACACCATAACCTGTCGGAGTCGACTCCACAGATAACAAAAATGATCCCAGGGGGGGCTCGAAATTTACAAAACCCGCCACAGGAGCTTCATACCAAACATTCAAGGCATAGGGCAACTCCGGCAACAGAACTGGGGATCCCGCCACGTCCACACCATCAACCAATGCAGTGCCTGACTTGAATCGGAGGACACGTTGCATACCATTTAACAAAGCGGTAGCCCTACGCTGGCTGTGAAATGGTAGCAACAAACATGCGGCAGTGTTCGGACATTGATGTCTACATCTCCTGTACCTGACCAGCTGTTCGAACAGCTCACTTTGAAATGAGGGGATGAACAAAACGATACGTTCTCAAGGACTAAAAGCAACAATGCTTCACAGATGGATGTACGAATGACCACCGACCATACATTTGTTCAGCTGTCCCGGATGGATTCAACTCCGCACCAATCCAGGCACTCCCCTACTTTGACCATGGGGCCAAAGGCGGCAACAACGGCAATCCCTCATGAAATGACCCACTGCACATCTCCAACAGAGAGTGATCTCCTTCCAACACACAAGCTTGGATTGCATGCACTCCCATTTTGTCAGTCATGAGTCCTGCGTTTGCATGGCAGTCACATGAGGCACAAATCTCAAAGCATTTTGTCTAGCTAAAATACGCATCTCGGCACTTAGGACAAATGGCATCACAAGAGCCTCAAAACGTGATTGGTAGGCAGTTACAGTTTCATTCAGAAACATGAAAAACGAGCCGAAGGCTAATATACAGCGTGCCTCAATATCACGTGACTTCTGGGGTAAAGCGTGCAAGCAGGGCGACAGTCAACTCATCAAACGTGAAGTTTTCCCGTGCAGTGATCCATTGACCATACCATGTCTTTGCTATACCCTCGAGGGTATTCCCAACAAAGAGACACCTTACTTCATCATGTTCACCGCCACGGACCAACTGCAGGTACTTCCTAACATCATGTAGATATGAACGAGTTGCATTCACAATGTCACGTTCAACATTCATAGCATGCAAGGTAAACAATTTCGGTGCTGTGATAGAAAACCTCTTCACCTCATTACCGTCAGCGCGGTCTTGCATTTGAGGCAACAGCAAACCCCGTTGATCAGCAGTTCCATCTGTAACCGTCATGGCTGCCGAGCGTGGCGTAGTAAGATGGACAGGGGCCTGAAACACAAGAGGATCTTGAGCAGTAATTGTGTCAATGGTCTCAGGATCCCTATCAAACGTTCTAGGAATGGTACCCGGCTCAGGTTGACATGCCAAGCCTACAAACGACGGGTCGTCACGTCCTGCCATCATGGAACACTGACCAATATATTCAAATTGCGTGACAATAAATGAGGCACATAATTCTAAAGCAAGTGTGCAAGCAATTCACACAAA
The DNA here is from genome assembly GCA_030268105.1 of Volvox africanus. Lineage (NCBI taxonomy): Eukaryota > Viridiplantae > Chlorophyta > Chlorophyceae > Chlamydomonadales > Volvocaceae > Volvox > Volvox africanus. The sequence continues at coordinate 51,264 of BSDZ01000044.1, forward strand.
TCTAGCACAAGAGTACAAGCAATTCGGTCAGTGCACCGACAATACTCTTGCAGACTTTGAGTAGATATGGCAGATACATACTCAGTTGGTCCCTGTAGTCCGCGTGATCAAAGTCTCCAGCTGATTAGAACGCAAGTTGTAACCAGGAGCTACCGCAAGCAGTGCCGGACCACTAGTTTCACCTGCAACTCAGAGTGAAGGCTCACACCACAATTGCAGTAAACTACAAAGGTATAAAAGCAATCACAATTTGCAAGCAACAGTATCTAATACAGTGTGGACAAGTTCTTCAGCGATAATGTCTAGTGGGCTATGTCGCCCATCGTCGACAGTCATCCTAGAAAGAACTTTCTTCCAACCGAGCATCATCAGGCAGTCAGGTAACGAACCTGTCTTGATACCAAATTTGTTGTATCCTTCCTTCTTCAACCATGCACTGAATCTGCACGTCTGAGTGTTAGCTACACGTGCATCGTGCTTATGAACAGCAAGGTGATTCAATGCGAGTAATGTGACAGTGGAAGACTTATAGATAAGGAAAGATCCAACTTACAATAACCTTCAGTTGCGAATTAGAAGCCTGCCGTCAGACCCCATGGGCAGCGTTCATCATCCAGCTGGAAATGATATGCTGGAATAGCTCAGGTCGATCATAAATGAGTAAAGCGTATGTATGAGCATTAGATTGAGTTAAGTACGTGGGTACTTGATCCCAAGTAGCTTCGAGCCGACTTTGGTCTCTAGGCGGCCGTCCTCACACCTATCATGTTCACGATACCGATGTGCAGTACAAGTCTCACTGGATTCCAATCTCACGTGTGAGTACTTTCATAGCGCTGTTCTAAATATCGTGTAATCCGTGGTGTTAACAGATGCAACGTATGCAATATGCGAAGGTCCGAATATCAATATTCGGTTGCCGACCCAACCATCATGATCGTCGTGTTCCTGCATACACGTGTGGCTTATGACACGGATGAGGTAATAATATTTGAAATATTATTACGTGATATATTATGCCAATAGTGGATTCGCGCATTGATATGGGCCTTGAGTCAAGCATGTTGACCGACAGCGCGATGTTGTAGATGATAATGCGACGTGCCTGATTAGCTAGATATACTCGAATATATCATGCTAATATGATTATACCATGCTCAGTAGTGTTCGAATGGATTGCAGCCTACTTCGGCATAGACGGTGATCAAACTTCGGCGTACAACATTATGCTTGTGCTATGGAAAGATAAGTAATATTATTTGATATAATATTACATCATTGCGGCACACGTTGAGAGTGCCGCACTAGTTGAGATACATGCCTTGCAACTGAATATCATATCAACCCCTGCATCATGTGAATGCCGGAAAGGCTTATCTGTTGTTATACGTGGACACTGCAGATACACGGTAGGGTTGTCACACTTAGGATCGGCCTCCTAGTGTGGGTTGTACGGCATAGCTATATTGCAAGTATAACAGATGCGAGGACGGCTAAGTTGAGCGGAGATCCTGATGCCTTGAGAACACTTCCGTGCTCAATCTTATCATTGCTAATTGCTCCTACACTTAGTCCGAGCTAAGCCTGAACTTCACTTGTCACCACCGCGTGATGATTGCTTGCTTCCGGCGCTGATGGCGATTACATCCATTGCATTGCTTCTGACTGTATCATTGTAAGTTATATCTCCTCTTGCTTTGAAGTCTTCCGCTGTCTCTGTTTGCTCTGTTTGCTCTCGATTGCCTTGCTGTACTTGCAAGTGCTCACGCATCAGTATCTTGCAGATATCTATGAGCAAACCCAAAGGAGAGGTACAACAATAATAACCACCACCAAATAGTATACTGCTGTGATACTGCTGATCCACAGCCGATAATACCACCACCATCACGTATACTGCTACCGCTAATAATACCCATTCGAATCCATCCACCTCTGGTGGCACACGCACGCAGAGGATAGGTCACGACGAACAGAGACATGTGTATGCTGTAAGGATCCGTCCAGATAGACTTAGCAAGCAAAAAATCACATGAAATTTTGATAATTAAGGGAGAAAAAGGTGGAAAAGGATGAGATATTTTCCGAGGGCCCGAATGCTACCTGGGGCCCCAGCCTCACCCAAAAAATAAAACTTTATGCAGCCCAAACACCTGAGATGCCAGGTGCAGGGTCACACACTAATCCTAAACCCTCCCTTTTTCCATTCCTCTCTGTTACACACCCTCCTATTTATTTTAAGTTCCTTGTATATTTTATGCTATAAGTTTCTGTTACCACCAAGTATAAGTTTCACTAAGTTTGTGTTAGTTTCAGCTAAGTTTTCACTAATATGAGCCTGTTTAAATCTTATCTAGCATAAATCAGGCTAAGTGGTGATAAGCCAAGCTAAGTCACTTTAAGTCTTGTGGCAAATTGGCATAAACGTATAGTTTTTGACATTTATAAGTCGCCATAAGCTGGAAGCACGCAAGTATAATTCCACTTAGGAATTATAGGAATTATTTAGGAATTAGGAATTCCACTTAGCACGTATAGGCCAATAAGTCAACACTTAATCAGATATGTACTTAGAGCTTCCTGGCTCGGCGTAGAGATAAGCCTGGCTAAGTTAATGTAATCTCAAATTTATACCGCACTTTGTTTGGTAGGGAGGGAGCTGACACCATCTCCTGTACAAGACAAATGAGAACGACAATGATGTGTGATAGTGTGAATCATTGATGATGCATGTATGTTATGTACGTGTGAATATTCATGTGATCGGGGACTGCCAGTTGCTTCTATGGTGGCAGGTAGGTTTGTGTGGGGTTGTGTGTGGGATAGGGGGGTGCAGCTTCACCCGTGGCCACTAACCTGGCAGTCCCTACCTTCCCCGGTATTTCGGGGCACCCTCATCCGGTCTCCCATGCCGATTTCTCCAAATTCAGTGCTCTTCCCGGGTTCAGCACCCACCACCGGCATTCAGCGGAATCTGCCGAATCAACTGAGGCGTCAACTCCGCTCCAGGTCAGCTCACAGGTCACTATTATCGGGTTCTTCACCGTCCATGGACATCGGGGCACCCAATCTCCTCCGGTTGAGGATCTTTGGCCCTTGGTCGGGGTCGAACCTGGAACTCCAGGGGCATATAGGTCATGTCATAACAGTCTTGCCAGAACACGTTTTTCCTGCCCTTGGAACAGGTTATTGCACGCCTGACGTCCCACCGCCCGTGAATCTTTCAAAAGCGGCTGCCAATTGAGTCCAACGCCCTCCTCTAATACCAGTACGTTTTGTTACAGAACCTTCTCTACACGAAGGTCAATCATTACACCACCACTATCACCACCGCTGCCAACACAATCATCATTCATCCATTGTAACTGCCACCGCCTTTGCAGACCACTCCGTGGGGGATATTCCTCCACGGAAGAACCTGAAGCCGTACCGAGAAAGCACATCTTCACCATCCCCGTCATCACCTGCTTCTGCTGCGGTCCCCTGCAGCCCCTCGTCCATGTTGCCAACGACTGCCATATCGAACTGGCACCTGCTCAGGCCACGGCGCTGACTGCACTCTCCTCCACTCTCTGCTGCCGGATCCGAAACCGAAGAAACATACCCGTTAGCCGCGGACCCAGGGCCACCTTCGACTACTGTATCATCTACTGCATCGATTACGTCGACACCATGGTACAAATTTGTAAGGCTGCTTGCCGTACATGTACTGGCGGTTCCAGTACATGCGATACCATCTACATGCGATACTTGATCATCCGCTTCCTTATCTGCTTGACTTTTGTAATGTCTGGCGCCGCTATCCTCGACTGTCGCCAACGCTTGCGGCCCTTGTGAATTCTGTTGCACCTCGCGTCCGATGCGTTCAAGCCCTGGAAGCTCACACCAATGCCCGGGGCTGTGGAATGCTCGCCCTGTTTGGTACTTGTACAACATGTGTAAGTAATACGACGTGTCGTCATCGTGATTGGTGGGGCGATACACTCCGTACAAATGCAGGCGCTGCAGCCTGCTAGCGGCGGCTTTGTCACCGTTTTCATCACCAGCAGCAACACCACCACCACCAGCATTGGAGGGTGTTAGCGAAAGAGTTAACGGGGTGGCAGTGGCCTCCTCCCCCTCCTCCTGGGTATTTGGTGAGATATACTTGGCATAGTACTGCAGTGCATATCAGCGTTGGACATTAGGAAAGGGGTGTGTGCAAACCATTTGTGAGGGAGCCAAAAGCGCCATACATGTTTGTGCAGCTGCGTTTGTGCCGCACCCGCCTGTGAACGCAGCACTCATCCGAACATCCAAACCACCATCCGACCACCCGGTCCTCCCTAGGCCCCTAGAAGGTGTCTCCTCCTACCTTCAGTCGTCGGATGGTACTTTGTTTGAAGGTGCGGATTTGGGCATCGAAGTGCCGAGACACGTTCTTGCCACGAAGGAGCGCGGGACAGGGCCGCCGGAGCCATAGCTGTGTGGCGGTGGGGTGGTGGCGGTCGGTGGGACAAGGTGCGTTCAAAAGAAAGAAATATGGGAAGCATGATACCGCCATAGACGCTGCTGTAAAGTATGAGTAACCGCGATAATGGAGGCCGACGTCTAGCTCCGTCAACGTAGAGAAGGTGAAAATGTTTGAATGTAAACTTGGTAGCCGCCAAGGTCGCGAACATAAGCCCGAAATAAGGCTATAGAATACGTAATAAAGTTTATTATTGGCTTTGCTGGCGGTGGCAGCGGAACAGTACCGTGCGTGTAAACACTGTTGGAAGGAAGCGCAAAACCTAATAGCTGACCGCTGGTGCTGTCATGCGCGTGTACCTCCCGACACCCTTTCTTTACAAAACAAAGCACGTTAACCGAATCGACCAGTCCCCCAAACCGGGCTACCCTGAATACCACGCGCACACCAACCAAACGAAGCACAGTATCACGCGAACTCACCTAGGACAGCGGCGGTAGCAGCCGCAAAGGGCAAGGACGTACGCATGCGAGAGGAAGAAGAGTAAGCACAAGAAAAATGAGACACGAGAGAACAAGTCCAAGGAAATAAGGTTAAGGTACAGTGCATCCGAGGAAAACTGTGTCGCTTAGATTAGCCGTAAACAAGGAAGAAGTGATAGAATCGCCAGAAAAAAACGAAGGATGGGAGGAGTTCGATGTCGAGGAACGAAGAGACGACATGGGTATGCTGGAATGGGAAGAAAACCAGAAAAAGCGTTGAAAGGCGCAATAATGGTTGAAAAGGCGGGGCACGGATTAAAACGCGGGGTCATGGGAACGTACGAAAAGAGAAGGATGAAGAGAGGATGGCAGGGGCAAAGAACGGAGGAGGAGGTAAGGCGAATAAAACGAATCCTGGTGGTGATACTGAAGGAACGAGGACGAACGGTGAAGATCGGATGATGGCTGACGTCGTCCAAAGTCGGGAAAATGGAAACGAACTGTGATGTAAATTAGGTAGTCGCCGAGGCCGCGACTTAAAGCGATTAAAAGAGAAAGAGGAACCCTAAGTATGTATACTATCGGCCTTATAGCTGGCGGCAAAGTGAAAGATGTGTTGGTTCCGAGACGATGCTGATCTGACTGCTGGCACTGCCGCTGTCATGCGAGTGTTCCACCCGACCCATCTGTAAAGAGAACCTGCACGCGCCTGAACCCAACCGACCCATCCACCCAACCAGCCCAGCTCGAAGCGCGTGCACGTGTACCAACCGAGCCAAGCGCGGTTTCGCGCAAACCAATTCACCTGGAGCAACGGCGTCAGTAAAAGTCGTAATGGCAAGGACGTGTGCATGCGAGGGTAAGAAGAAGGGTAAGAGCACGGACAGAGGAGGACAAAGAAAGGCGAGTAGGCACAAGTCCAAGGCAATAAAGCAAGGCAACGGTCGCATGCACCCGATGAGAAGAATGCCGCTGAGTTCGAAGGGGAGCAAGGAGAGGTTGAGTAAACAATATAATCTTGAAGAAGAAATGAAGGACGTATATATGAGGGCGGATACGGCATACGCGTACGGAATATATAACACCGGGATAAAGCAGGTAGAACAGAAGCCCGAGGATGGGGAAGAGGCGGAAAGGTGGCGTAGCCCTACTTCAATACATCTATACCGGTAAACGCAGCAGCTTGTAAGTCCAGCGTCCAAGGAAGCGCTGTTTTCTGTAGAGTTTCGTTCATCCCATCTGGACCCGTAATATGCTCCTCATCGGAGCTAAACACCCCGGATGCCATGAAAGGGGGCTCGTACAAACCCACGTGCGCCCTGCGTGCGTGCAGAAATGCGTTACTTGTATCGTACCTTCGATAAAGTGTAACGGACAAACTCCAGGCCGTACCACAAGGCCCTTGGGGTGCCGTCACGGCCACGACTGCCGCAATCGTACACCAGGCAGCTGCAATCACACGAAGTCGGAACATCGACATCGAAAGGTGACTTGCCTGTTTGGGCAACCAAGCACAAATCAGTCGGGTACATCCCAAGCTGTTCCACTCCCTCACTTTCCTCACCTAATGTCATGTTACACGCATGTGCCACCAAGAACCTCTGTCTCCGAAGCGCCAGGATCGACTTCCCCGACTACGTCCCAGCACCCCAAGACAGAATTCCCAGAGTAAGGCAGCAGCCTACAGAAGCCCCATGGCCCACAGCCTAGTACAGATTAGCTGACCTAAAGAATGAATCCATAATCGGCACATGGCACTACCGCCTCACAGTCAACTGACCCGCTTTAGGTGCCGCCAATTTACTCACAGATAATGAGTTATCCTGAACCTGAATGAGTTACCCTACCCGGGCCTGATGGCACCCACCAGTGTCCCAGAGCCAAGCTGAGTAGCAAATTCGCGTCTAACTCCGCCACCAATGCCTAAAATTTTCATTATTAATCAGCGACCAATGGGTCACATGGGGACAAAATGATACAGGGGAGGCGTGTGGGGGGGGGGATGACTGTTGGATATTGGAAAGCCCGAACATTGAAAACCCCAGGTCGGGTATGTGATGCGGAACAAGGGGCAATTGTGATGGGTCTACACGTATGGAGGTGTCCCCAACCGTGGGCAGATTGAAACTAACAGAATCCTCCGTCAGCTTCCCCGTCCTTAAGACATTCTTCGCCGTCTCCCAGAACCATGTGTGTGCAATGATTCGAGTCATTCGGGTGTATTTTTTGCGTTTTTACGATGAGGACGAACAAATGCCACCTATGCACAGTTTCTGTTCTTACCTCGAGATTTTGCTGCTCGCAGGCGGTGCTTTGGATTCGCACGAAGCTGCAGCGAAGAGCAGTGAGCAAAGGGGAATGCAAAAACGCTTTTGGGTGTCGGTACAATCTAGACGTACGAAAGGGTCTGACACATTGCTTTCCATCATCCCCGCACCTGTACGGTAACTTGAGCTCATGCAACATGGGCAGGGCCTCAATTCCGTTCGTAAGATTAACGAAGTGGCGACAATCTCGCAAATATAGTGGCTTTTCACCCGTTGGGGCGAGAACTAATTTTTTATTTGTGCTGCTGCCAGTATTGGCGTTGAAAACAGGGCTACTGCTACTTCTGACGCATGCGCCCTGACCTGGATCAGTTTTCCAACGCGTGCTGCGTCTGTTGTCGCGATTACTAGGAAACCCAGATTGGACAGGAACAAAAGTAGCAGGTGAGACAAAAGATGCCGCCTTGCATGGGGCGGCATTAGACACGAACCCAAACGCACTCATAGTGCTCTTTTGGACATAGCACTATTGTTCCAAAGCATGACAGAAGGCCGCCGGCGGAACTAATTGAGCGCGGCCTTGCAAAGGAAGCTGGACGCCGTAAAAGGGCCGCTACTTGATAAGATAGCTTATTTGCCCTAACGACATCTGGTACAAAGAGCGAGCTTAGCAGCTGATGTCATTTGGAAGGAACTAAATGTGGCTTATATCAGCCTTTCAGAGATGTTCTAGGATAGCTCAAACAAAATTTAAAAATGAGCAAATTGGATGCTCAGGGATTCTGGTTCCTGAAACATAAAATGTGTTGCCTTTCCTTATCCTAGATTTGCATATTGGTAACTTGAAACATAATCTTATCAAGTCATGAAATATTAAAGGTGATTAAAACGTATAGATGACCGTGCGATCTGTTTTTTTATTCTGCTCCAAACGTACGTTTGGACGAGCGAGCGGCCATGCATGTCGTACAAATACAGGGCTTCCTGTTTTCCAAACAGGACGACGTTGAAAATAGTAAACGGGCTTGGAGCAGTTTATCAACCTTTAACTCGAGCTTGGGCCTGATTTCAGTGCACATCTTTGAGCAGAGACTGATACTTTCGAAGAGCCTTCAGCACAGGGCGGCGCACACCTAGTCATCCGTTACTTTCATACAATTTAATCAATCACCGAGCTGTGTTTATTTTTTTGATGATGGCCGATTCACGGTTACACTGCGACATGCTTCTAAGGTCCCGGTGAAAGTGGCCACATACTACGCGTCCTATACTGTAGCGAAAGAATGGGGTGTGGAGCATCTGTTGTAAGTGGTTCTTTGTGAAGAGATTTATCGCAGCTCGTACACGGGGATGCATAGGCCTTGTGGGCCAGCCTAGTTCTCCTCTGAAAAGGCATTTATTTTCACGGCCTTTATTTATGTTCCTGCAGGATGCAAATACAGGCCAGGCAAGGGTGACGCCTGTACCCCTTCCACCAAGGGCAGAGGTAGGCACCTTTAAGACCTGAGTCCACTGCATATCTGCATGTTAATGCTGCTATGATAATATATGTCGTATCGGCCGGAATGGCGATTACCATCGCGAAGTAAAGCATTCCTTTGTGGGCACCGCGTCCCCAAACCATTGAAAGGAGCAACGGATCCCATTTTCGTAGAAAGCCGAAGGATTCGTATGGACCTAAAAGATCAGTGTTTATAGTAGCACCACCATATGGGTGCCTTCTTAGCGCGCTTACTTTTCCTTTCTCGGCAGTGCTTGCCTGACGTCATCCCAGCTGCTGTCTTTTAGATCAGTGTGTCGCGGACTAATGGTGGTCCCTGTTTCGTCGCCCGTTCAGCAGCGAGCGTCTCGGTTGTCACATAGGAATGTTGCGTAGGCACGGGCTTCAGTACTTGCACGTCGGTATCAGAGCCTTTTTCCGCTGCAAAGATCTGCTACATGCCCCCTTCTGGCATCCGGCAGCCTATTTCCAACAGCAGTGGATATATGCCGTTATTGGCGCTGCTGGCATGCACAAGGGTCACACGCTGGGGACGTTTCCCATCCACATCGGCCGCGATGATACACACACACCTCTGAGAAACCGCCTACATGAGCCCAAGTCGCATTACAAAGCTACGTCACCTGCCGCGGGGATGAACTCTCAAGAACGGTCACCTTCCATAATTACATACACACTCTTTTTGTGTGTGCTGGCGCCTTCCTCCCTATCCCTCCTAACCTTGCCTTTCCGACCAGAATGTCCTGGCTTGCATCCAAGAGAACCGTCAGCTCGATGACCTGCCCGACTGCGTCGCTGATCTCCATTATGGGATGCCAGCGGCACTTAAACAAGCCCCCATGCGCCTGCTCAAAATAAGTAACGTACTCGCCTGGACCAACCTCCGGGTCTACGAAGAAGTGCCCCCCTCCGCCTGCCTCAACCTGCCGTACTCGGAAGTGGACGACGCACTATGGGACCAGGCTGCAGTACTCTCCTGGCGTTGGGGCGCTCCGAAACCCTCAAAACTCCAACACGGGTACTCCCCCATGCAGCAGACTCAATTCACAGAGTTCTGCGAAGTCCTCACCCGCCTTCGTGACAACGGCATGCAGTACGTGTGGATCGACTGGTGCTGCGTGCCCCAATATAGCTCCTCCCCCATGGTAGAGATCATGCGATCGAAGGTGTTCTACATGCGGGCTCGCTCCATGGTCATCATCCCCACTTTCCACCCCATCCCGCCAGAGGGCATCGTGCGGCTGCTGCTAGTCAAGGCCGCCCGCTCCTTGAAGAAACGTGGCCACAAATCCCTTCATTGCGCCGCGGCCGCAGATGTAATGAACTCAATCTTGGCAAGGGAGCAGGTCGCGGGTCGAGAGTACTTCAGCCGAGTGTGGACGCTGGCGGAACGGATGGCGCGTCACGGCCGCTCTGAGCAGCTGTGCAACTGGCTTTCCCTAGAGGCGTGGCTGGGAATGGTTGTAGATGCTATGCTCAAGAGCACCGACGACAAGACGGCCTCGCAGATCTACAAGAAGATTCTGGGCACGGAGGCGGGGGACCTGCTGGATAAGATTCTGGACCCGCTTGCAGCAGCGGTAAAGACGGGCAGCATGCTGGTGGCAGAAGGTCTGGAGGAGATGGTGGCGCAGCTTTTCGAAATGGCTGTCAACATGTGGAAATCGCAGTCCATCTTGGAAGAGGCGCCCACCAAGCCCTGGCTGCTGTCTTACCTGGAGGAGGCGCACACGGGCGTGTACCATGCTTGGAACGAAGGCGACCGAGTGTGGGCTGTTTACAGTTATTTCTGCTGGAAGCAGTTGGATCAAATGCAGCCCACGGCGCTGCTAGAGGCGCTTCAGGACTTGGCCAGGGTGGCGGGAGCGCACCGGCGGCACATGGTGGGCCTGGCAAAGCGGCTGGGTGTGGATAAATTGTTACCTGTTGAGGAGATGGACGAGCGGCTGCTGAAGGCCGCGGAGGCGGGCGACGTGTCGCTGGTGCAGGAACTGATCGAGCAGGGGGCTAACACCCAGCTTTCAAATGAGAAAGAGGTAAGGGACAGAGAGAGATCAGAAGGTTCTGGTTGGAAGGGGATGGTTGAGGACGAGAGAGGCAGTCACTTACGGGGGCAAAGAGGGGAGACCCGAAGCTCCTCAGGAAGGGGGGAAGGACGGCCGCAGTGCATGCAGCGTCAGGGTAGCAAATGGAGCGGCGATAACGCCCAAAAGCTGACAGGGGGTCTCCTGCCCTTGAGCAAGCAAGAGTGGGATAATAGTCGTTTTCAATGCCAAGCGAATAGGATCAAACGACATTTGACACTCTTAATGGAGACCCGATACTGGGGGCGGGTTGCGGATAAGATGGCTGCCTCAATGGCTGTTGGGCGCAGGAACGAACGCATATTATAATTGAAGTCATTTTAAAACCGGAGACGTATTCGGTGGAAAGGGTTTGAATGGACGGCATTATATAATCCAAGCTCGTGCACCTGACGTAAGCTGCGAATGGGCGGGGTTGGTTTTGGTCGGAAGAAACCATCTTGCTAAAGCAACGAAGCCAACAGATAAGACTTAGATTGACGGAAGTTTGATGTAGGAGGGGTCTGGCGAACGCGCAACGTTGGTAGCGGTAGTGGTGACTGGTAAGTGTCGGGGAAGCTGGCTGGCCTCTCATTGTGCATGGATAATGAGCAACGCGGGACAACCAAACGGAGGCATGCAATATGCGTGCGGTGTGGGGGGGGGGGGTAGAGACCCCTCTCCCATCATCTTTCATCATCGCCCAACATCCATAGCTTCTTCCAAGGTTATGAGGTCTTGGTTTCAACGTAGGGTCTCCGGTCGTACCCGTATTGGGGAGAGGGGTATTGGGGAGAGGCGTGCTACCCAGGATGTATGGGGAGTAGGTGAGAAGGGAATGGCGACGGGCAGGGGTGCGGGATGTGTCAGCATGCTGGATGGGATGGGATTTAAAACTGAGCCGCGAGTAAGAAGTGTTTGAGAAGGAAGTGGTAATGTGGGGCAGCGTGTGCCCCTGTTTCGATTATAGGGATGAGCAGTTGGGACAGGAGGCTGCACCAGGCGGTGCCGCCAGCTCACACCTCAGCGTAGCAAATCTCAGCTAACAATCATCCACTGCTGTTGCTGTCATTCTGTCCTGAAGACAGAGCCCTGACCATTATCCCTGTTCTTCCCGCCAGTCCATCCTCGCAAGGGACGTTCATCCAGGCAGTCTCCTAGGCTGTGTTTAGGCGACATCATCCACATTTCTAGTTCCCCTCACCCTGCCCCGCCTCCGGTGTTGTTATGCCGCCTACCCCAGGACAATGTGACTGCGTTCTTCCTGTCCTGCCAAAAGGGCCATTTGGATGTGGCTAAGGTGCTGTTGGCCGCGGGTGCGCCCATCAACGGCGCGAAAACGGTGAGTGAGGGACGACGGATCTTACGGGTGCTAGATTTTACTCAAATTGCAATTTGGGGGGTCGGGAGATCAAAAGGTTATACCTGGAGGAATGATCTCGGAACAACCTTGAAAAACAAAGCAGGAATGTTGCGAGGTCACCGTACAGCTCCGGAGTATGAAGCAAGAGCGCACGTACAACTACAGGAACAGTGCAGGGGCTGGGGCAGTGCCTTGGAGGGGCAATGCAGGGTCAGGACCTGGCTGTGCCTATCGCGGGGTCAGGCAAACGGGTCGCGGGGTTCACCAGCCTCCATGTCGGTGTTGACGTGGAGCTCGTCAGTACCGGATCTCCGGAGGCCGCATCTCTAGATTAACCCCCTCAGTTCCCCAGGCCCCCAGCCCCCCAGCCCCTCCGGGCGGCCTCAAACCCAGGCCCTTCCCGTGCGGCGGGTTCATCCCGTGCAGAGGTCCCGCCTCTCACCCTTTTTCCTCCCTTCTCCCCGGGTCACCTCTGCCCCCCCCCTCCGCACACACACACACACACAGAGTGGCTGTGCGCCTCTCCACACCGCTGCCATGAACGGCCACAGCGAGGTTCTCAAGTACCTGCTGGAGGCGGGGGCCAATAAGGAGGTCTGCTTCCATGTACGTGCTCTGGGAAATGGTCTGCCTCTTATGCGCATGAAGGACATATGGTAGCACAATTGGCAACTTGCTGTCAAGTGTCCATTGTTGTCGATTTCGAGTGAGGTCTCCACCACGGACTGGGCGCTGAGAAACTTCATGCGTCTAGAAGAGCAGTCCCCATGATGTCTCTCGTTGGGGAGTTTGGATCGGAGACGAGGGTGGCGTCCGAGTTCCCTCATGGTCTCCAGGAAAAGAGGACATTGCTTTCATGTATGTCACTGGTTTCTCTTACTGTATCATCAATTTCTCTCCCCAATATGCTCCCTGCCTGCTTGTTGCACTCGTGCTCACCGCCGTCGCTCCTCCGTACGTCCACAGGACGGCGCCACTCCGCTGTACGTGGCGGCAGAGAAGGGCAAGCTGGAATGCTTGCAGCAGCTGATTGACGCGGGTGCCAACAAGAACATCAAACTCAAGGTTCGCAGCCTGGGATGGGTGCGGGTGTGGGTTATGTAAATGCCCTGTCATTCCTGGACCCTGCGTAGGGGGCCTGTCGCATGCAGTTTTGGTATATAGAGGGCACGTGCGTCAGTGCACTCGGAGTATGTGTACACAGGAGAGAGTCTGGTGACACTGATTATATCAACCTACGGCTCCCTATGCTGGGAATCTGAGAGTTGCTGCTTCTCTTGCGACTGCTTTTCCTGTTGTCCTTATAACTTTCGTTCGTCGTACCATCTGAGGAAACGCGACAATTCAACAATCACAGCACACAATGACCTGCAGGGCCTTTATTGGTCACACTGACTGGTTCTACCCCTAAACCCTGTGCCCCTGCCGCCGCGACGCCGTTCGAACCCCCTCCGTTACGCTTCGCGGGACCAAATGAATGACATCCGCAGAAGGACGGCCACACGCCGCTATGCATTTCGGTGCTCAATCACCATACGGCGTGCGTCAAGGCGTTGCTGGACGGGGGAGCGGACAGGAACCTGGCGCTCAAGGTGAGCTGCCGACCACGAAACGTTCCCGCATCTCTACATCACTGTAGTTCCCTTGCGTGTTGCTGGGGTCATTCAGCGAGAAGTGGTTGCACTTGCACTCGCATCCACACGGGCATTCCTTTGATGCGTCCTAACACGATAACTACTGCACATGACCAACACCAGCGGATCCGGCCCCATCTACATCCCCATCTGCCCGAGAGAGCTGCGACCGGAGGGCGCGACACGGGATCGTGACCATAGGAGAGTCAGATCTAAAGACAACCCCATCCCAACCCCGGGGCAAAATGTTTCAAGATGTATTTTAGCTATGTCTCTGCATGCTGCTGTTGACGTACTTGGCTTTGACACTGGCGAAAGGGATGTGAGTACAACCTGCTCGACCGCATGCGAGCCTTCACGCTATGTACTTGATGCTGTCGGTGGGTATCGTACGCAGGATGGTGCAACACCGCTTTACCTGGCAGGCGAGAAGGGCTTTGCGGACTGCATACAGCTGCTGCTTGACGCGAAGGCAAACACGGAGTTAGGCATGGAGGTAAGTGGGCGGTCGTTTGGGAGGATAAAGAACACTGGCAGGGAACACACGGGCGCTGAAGGGTGGGGGTCGGAATGAGGAAGGGGTGATCCATGGTTGAGAACGACCCCTCGCAGGTGGGGTGACCTCCAGTCGACCACCAGGTTGGACGCTGCGTCAATTGTACTTTGAAGCTACGACCAGAGGTTGCAAACACACACCGACAAGCACATCTTCAGTTATACACAAACGCTGTCAAGCCCTTGCACTGTTCTTGGATACAAACACACACACACACACGTACGCAATGGGACTGATGTCTCCCCCGTCCATGACGCTCTCTCCTTGACGCGCGAATTCGCTGCTGCGTGCACTGTGTGCGTATTACCTCCGTACCCCTGTCTTGTGCAGAGTGGCGCCACGCCCCTGTACATCTCGTCACAAAACAACCATCCCGAGTGCGTTGAATTGCTGGTCAAAGCGGGAGCCAACAAGAACGCTTCGCGCAAGGTGTGGTCGAAGGGAGGGCGCTTGCGGTGCTTGCACGCCTGCTCTGTGTACTCGTGGTTGCTGTTACTACCAGCTTCGAGCAGCTCCTGGATTCAATCCCTCTCTATATTGTGATCCTGCCCTGAACCCCAGAAGCCCAACTCGGGTTCTTCATTGCTTTCGAACTCCTCATCTCCCCTCCTGGAGACACACGTACATTTGTCCCACCTGGCCCCCACCTCGTTACTGCACAGGACAAGGCAACTCCGCTGTACATTGCTTCAGAACGGGGTCACATCAAAGTCGTTAATTTGCTGCTGGAGGCCGGGGCCAACATTGAATCCACGTTCCAGGTGTGCAGGGGCCAGCGGCGGATGGTAGTGACACGCATAGGTATACTTGTGCCGTATCGTGTATTGGCTGACGCAGACCTAGGTGCATACGTGTAGCTGCACCATCTGTATCGTTCCGTACAGATGGTGTGTGACGGGAAGCACCACACACCAATACAGTGCACTAGCTGTAGTGGTGACTGTGGCAGTAGCAGTTGCAAAGGTCTCTACCAGACTTTTTCCGCCATTGCCACCCAATAGCGCTGGGCCCCCTTCCCCTTCCTCTTGCATGCCCGCCGTATCACCGCCACACCTCCCTGGGGTTCTTCGCTCTCCGTGTTTCATCCTTTGTACGTCACAACCTGCAGAGTGGCGCGAGCCCCATATACGTTGCGGCTCAAAACAACCGAGTGGACGTGGTAAAGGCGCTGATCGCCAAGGGTGCTAACAAGCTGATCAAGCTCAAGGTAGGTCATTTGTGAGCTTTTTGAAAGGCCGGTACATGATGCATGATAGATGATGGCCCCCGTCCTCCTTTCCCTTCCTTTCCTAGTGCGCCACCTATCAATGTCTCCATCCAAGAACCCACGAATAACTGAAATATTATTACAGGCCATCTCATTCTGTCGCCGGTCGAGTTATGGCTCATATTGATCTCCTTGCTGTTCTCTTTACACACACACACACACACATTCTACCAAGGCCCCCTCAACCCCCTCCCACTCCTCCAGGGAGGCTACACGCCCATCCACAGCGCCGCACTGGCGGGTCACGCCGATATTATCAGGACCCTGGTCGAAGCAGGAGTAGATAAGGACTTGCCTCTAGAAGTAAGCCTTGGTCAGAGCGCGCGTTGATTGAGGCGGTAGCGGTAGCGAGAGGAAGGGACAAAATGTATCTGGGGTTTACTGCTTTTCGGAGGAAAACGGGGAAGGGGAAGGGGTGTCACTCGAGTTCTCCCCGATCTGCCTGACTGCGTGCAACATGTCGTTCCATCCAAGCATCCATAACCTCTTCCCGACAGCATCGATTGCCCTACACTCCCCAGCCTCGGATTTCGAGACGTCATTCGACCGCCGTCCTCCCTCTGCCTGCCTCCACCCGTTCATTCTCCCCTTTTCATTTGGTCATTGCTATAGGATGGCGCGACTCCCTTGTACCTGGCGGCGGAGAAGGGCCACACGGATGCGGTCAAACTACTACTGGAACTCGGAGCAAACAAGGCGCTCGCAGACAACGTGAGTAAATCGGTCTTTACTGCCGCTGCTGCAACAGCCCCAGCAAAATGTTAGGCTCTAGTTCCTTTTTGGATATCTTAGGGGTTTAAGGTTTAGGGTTTTAGGATATCTTAACACCCGCGATGAGACCTGCGTCGTTCCTCCTCCTCCTCCACCTCCCCCGCCCTCCACACAGCCTCGCTCCTCTCCTCCGCCTCCTCAAGTTGCTCTCACTCCTCGCCCACGCGTCCTTCACCTGCCCATTCTCGATTCCAGCGCATTGATACTCGTTTTCATTGTCTCCCTTTATCCGGTTCCTTTGCTGCAGAACGGCAAGAAGCCCAAAGACGTGGCCAAAGCCAGCGTCTCATATTTGCTTTGAGATGGATAGAATGGAACAGCCGTGCGACAGCTGAAAGTTCCATACAAGATCGGCGACTGCACCCCGGGGGATTAGACGCGCATGCGGGCATCATCCGCCTTTTCTTGCCTTTTTGGCAACCTGATTCCAACCCTTATTTCCTCACCCACATTTTCATAGTTGCAACCAACCGCTCTGTCGCAATAGCCAGAGGGCTTGCGGCTTCACTATGTCACTGGAGACGAGGGCTCAAGTCTGGCAGGAAGTCTGCGTATTCACTGCTGCTGTCTGTCTATCTAACTGTCTCTCTGAATTTTTACGTGTAAGTTGTCTGTTTGTGGTAGGTCTGCGCCGCCTTACACCCAGGTGCCGTCTAGCGTTGTCTGCGTCCAGTGTGCACCCACATACGCCGTGATCGGACCGCAAGCAAACGGCACCGTTCTGCGCTGGCAAACAAACTATGGAAACATGGAAAGGTGATACGGCAAGCATCAGAGTTGCAGAGCTGGAGCTTAGGAGTTGACGGAGCAGGTCGGGTGGGGCATTGGCTTGAGCCACATACCCATGATCGCTCGAAATGTATCAAATCGAAGAGGACCTCTCCCATTACATCCCTCGAATACCTTCCCTCCCGTTCCGGAGTGCGAATCTGTCGAAATAGCTGAGCGGTGCACGCCGACTGCCGACCGGGGGAGGTGGGGCCAGGCGAAGGCACGCGTGCGTGCCTCTAATACCTTGTGTGTTTGTGTTGACATCTGTATGCTTGTGTGTTGAACCCTAAGTCGCAGCCCGCCACATGACTGGTGGTGGTGGTGGAAATGTGTGTATTTGTATGTGCGTGTGTGCGTGTGCGTGCACATGAAGAGCAGTGGCATCGGTGAGGGCAGGTTCGGCTGGTGATGGTGATCTTAGGCCGCAACGCAAATGCGGGTCGGGCCTACACCGAGTACTAAGGTTGCCGTAAAGCGCGTATTGGTAATATGTAAAATCGACTGAATGCAGGATGTGTGCGGCAGCAGTACTGGTGGCGGTGGCAGCCGGCATGCGTCGAACACTCGTGCAATCTTTGACTGCTGCTGTTGTTGTTGCTGCAGCGCATCAGACGCATCACCCGCTGAGAGACAGGCGCGGGGCACCTGTGCGCGCGAAGGGAAAGGATTGGGGGAAGTCGCGCACACGCATATGTGAAACAACACGTGCACATGTGCACACAATTGCGCATGCGCACGTCCTGAGCGTGTTTAGCCATATCTCTGTCGCTGTCGAGTCAACACAGCTGATAACCAACGCTGACAACACACCGCACGAATCCCTGACATTCGGCATGGGCATCTCGAGGCTCTGCACGGCGTATTGTGTGAGTGTGCGTGTGTTGTAAACCGTGTCCAAGTGCGCGTATCAGCGCGTGTGGAGGCTCCCGTGTTATACATTCCGTCTTTACGTGCTTGGATATTGCGACATTGTCCAAGCGCCCGCGCGCGCGTGCGTGTGTATATACGATGTGCATGTTGCTTCGTTGTAGGATACTGTCGTGCGCATTTACCCTTTATGCGTCAACGGATGCTACGAAGTACGAATGCGTACCCGTGCTTTGTGAGCGGTCACCCAAGGCACGCGCGTATTTGGATCATATGATCGTTGGGTCAGGCCCGCTGCCAGAAAAAAACCCTTATATGACATAGTATTGGGCGCGTTGACGTCTAATGAGCAAACCTCGGGAAGGCAGCAACGACCTCCAGGGCCCGGTAGAAACTGGAAAACTCAGTTTTAGGACGCCTATGCTTGTTGCACCGCGCGGACCACTTCCCCAGCTCGCGCATATCCGTCTTCCCGAATGTGTCTGGCTGTGATTAGCACTCGGGGTTACCCTGTGAATCCATCCTCTTACATCTTGGTCTGTCGCTGTATTTGTGATGCCCACATGCCGGTATCCATACACTTCCGTATTTATGACTCGCAGTGATGACGATTCCCGAACGTCCTCTATACACTAAGAGAGAGAGAGGCGTGTCGGTTTTCCAGTTCACTCCTGCCGTTACCCGAAGATGTGCTCGACACCGGTTTGGGCCTCGGATATGCCTTGTACGACCGGAATGTCGACAAAGATCATCAGCAAACAGCCCAATGGCTTGTTTGTGGTTTTATACAGCCCTGGTGGCAAGCTGCGAAGGCGTGAGGGAGGTAGATGGGGTGATATACCCTCGCCCCGGAAGCTCCATGAGGACCAGGGGCCGTGTGTGTTGTCGTACGCTGTATGATCTCTTGCAGCTTTTGCGTCCGTGTGTGCGCATATATATGTCAGTGTATGCACTGTCCTGACTCTGGCGTGTGCATGCTGTGCTGCTGGCGGTAATGCGGTTTTTGAATGCACCTCCCTGATGGATACACTGCGATATATGGCCGATGCCTGAGCTCACGCAGTGGGGCACCGGTGGGGCTACGGTGACGAAGGGCTCATGCAACCACCCTTACGCATCCATCCTTGCGCTGTCTCCTCCTGGCAGCCATTTTGCCGCTTCGTTCAGTGGGCTGAAGCTATGTCGGTAAACGCCGCAAGGGGAAAGGATGGCACGGCCGTATCGGGCCGTACTAGTGTTCCTGGTAGGTATGCTATGGAGAGCCCCTGAGCCCTCCACGGCCCCGGCAACTTCTCCAGCGCACGTCCAAGGGTCTTGGGAGCGGGGACCGCAGAAAGCTTTATGGTGTTAATGAGGCGTTGAAACTATGTTGATCAGCCGAGGCATGCAAGCTTTCCTATAGTACTCAACTCCCCTTGATGCAGGACGGGCGATCCGGCTCTTTCATGCTAAACCTCTACGGACGTTCTGTGACGTGAAGGAAAAACATGTCTCTGATCATTATCTACCTATACTGTAAGGGCTTCTCAAAGTGTGCAAGGCACTGGCGCCTTTTTCAATGGCCGTGCTGTGCTGGGCAAGCAGGTGGCTATCGTGCTAGACTGAAGAAAAAATCAATTACACCTTCAGCGCGGTGGTTAATTCTTGCGCCTGGGAGTGAAGCTTGGAGATAAGGATAATGTTCGTCCCGCAGTGCATTCTTAGTGTTGCTTTTTCCGTAACGATTGAAACAATGACTTTGGGCCCTCAAACAATTTTGCAGCTAGGATTAGGCGTAAACTTCCGGTAGTAGAATGTAGCACCCTAAATCAACACTTACCAGCACCCCACGGTGTCAATCTGACATACACAGCTGAAGGCCAACCATAAGCAGTGCTCCCATTTTAATGATCCAGGTTTAATAGTGTTATGCCCAAAATCTGCATCGTGCCCTTATAGGTATTAGCGACCTTACATAAATCTATGAAGGAATAAAGTCATTGGTTTTGCTGGGATTGTTCCGTACACTTGAAGTGATTTGAGCGATTATGGCACGCAATAAATTTGCAGAAACAGCTTCATAATCGGATTATTCCTGAGGTCCACATTACGTGCTATTACCAGCTACTTTACCACGAGCTTGAAAGCACAGCCAGAAAAGTTCCGATGCAGGGTGTAGACCCTATGTCATCCATGAGTGGAAAGAAAAAACGATCCCGAACCTCGATGAAGGGGCAAGGTGGCGAAAGTGTGCAACTTTTGCCAGAAGAGCGGGCGGCGGCACTCAAAGCGGCATTGGACAAACCTATGAGCAAATTGGAGGCTGCACGTTGCCTTGTATATGTCTTCAACACGGTTTTCGGCCCGACTGTAGCCAAGCGGATTATGGGTGAGGTCAGCACGACCTTGAACGTGCCCCAGTTGGACTTGAAAGCTTGGCTGCCCAGGCCGCGCGAAAAGGTTCACGTACATCGGCGCAGTACGCCCCGGACGCCTTACATGCTTTTCTTTTCGTATGCCATTGCGGAGCTGTACAAGCATAAGGACCTGCCAGTGCTGAAGAAGTTCCTTGCAGAACACGGTGACCACGGCCGCATCGACATGCAGGCAGCCAGCCAGCTGTGGAAGATGTTACCGGAAGTCGATAAGGTATGCAAAATATATGCCTTAAGTTAAACCGCATGTATGCAATTGATGGGCATTCCATTTCAGATGGGGTCAGCGACGAATGAAGTACGGCAACAATTGCCCCAACTTTCCGTCAGTTTCCCATTTGGAATGCACCACAATTCCTGCCTCCATGCTGCCTTCGATCTAGTAGGCCTGGGTTAATGGCTCTTAATGGAATGGAATGGTGTATTCATAGGTGAGAGGAAATGCAATATCCTCGCACATGATGGTGCAGTACATGTAGGGACATTTTCCATCGCAGCGACAAATGCCTGCAGCGGGCTCCCTAACCGATCCCCCAACCCTAAGTGCCATACGCGACGGTGCTGCTCCACTTATGTATCTTGCGCGGCTGGTCCGTCATAATCTAACCGTTATTGAACTAAGTGGCAAACCACACACCCAGGCCCGACTGACTGCGTGGTTGAGTCCGTTCTTGGACTCCTTCAACGGCGAGCACAAACAACGGTTCGAGCAGCGATTGCAGGAGGGAGGCACGGAGAAACATCCGTCGGGGGGGGAGCTGCGGGAGCGCTATCTCCAGTATTTGGAGGTCCACCCGGAGGCATCCTTGATTCGCCTGCTTCGTCTGGATGGCAACACGGAGGGTGGGTTTTTATTTGACCCTGTTGTGCCCCCCTTATGGGTTAGTCGAGGTTCGTCCTCCGGGCTCGGCCAGGGTAACATGACGTGTAAAGACGTAGGAACTGGCTAGGCCCGGAAGGGACGTCGAATCCGGATCAGGTTGGCAATCCAGCTGGCGGAAGAGTAGTTGGTTGGGGAAATGCGTAGCTCTACCCAAGTGGTAACCGTTGGTGGCTTTATGGACGGAGTTTGTTCAATTGGGCTCGTCATTTCCCTTCGCAAAGACTGTACCTGGGTGTTGGCTGATTGCAGATCTAACCCCTCCGGATAGCCTCCTGGGTGCGGTCCGGACGGGCAACAAGGGTGCAGGCCCCAGCACTGCTGGCCCCAGTGCCATGGACGTTGATGAAGAAGAGGAGGAAGAACGTGATGAAGAGGCATATCAGGACGCGGAGGAGGAGGAGGAGGCAGACGGGGACGCCGACGACACGGACGTGGTGGTGGACCATTCTTTGCCAGAAGCTGCCGACGGCACCGTTCCCCGTAGCAACGACAATAGTGAGAGCGAGAGTGAAAGCAGCACAACAAGCTCTAGCAGTAGCGTGAGCAGTGAATCTGAGCGCGAGGAAGAGGACCAAGCTGCATTCGGAACCAGCAGCGGGGCCCCCTCGGCAGGTGCCCTGAACGAAGAGGACAAAGCAAATGGGGATGATGAGAGCGGCAGCAGCGAGAGCAGTGGAACAAGCGAAAGCGCTACAAGCAGTGAGAGTGGGGATGGAGGCGGAGATGGAATGATGTCAGAAGAGGAGGATACCAGCAGCAGCGACTAAGATCGGGCTGCCGGTGTGGCTAATTTATAATTCCTTGAAGTTTATCATTCGAGGTTCATTAGACAATAGTGACGAAACATCAGCCGACCCAAAGTGGACAGCTAGGAAACCTGCTACTGGTTCCTGCTTGTATGATCAACACTGCTTGCATGACTGGCGCCCCAAGATGAGGGTGGCTCATGATCACCCATTGGAATGGGGAGGGGCAGGCAGTGGTAGAGCAGCAGTCCATCCACCCGTGCCTCTGGCGGAGCTAGGCGAAGGCGGCGGTTCTTGAGCGTTTTTACGGTTGATATGTCCAATTTGCCACAGGTGGGCTAGTGTGTGCAGTGTCATTGTTTTGCAATATTGCCTACCAGCATGTATTGGTTATACATATCATGTTTTGCGTTGCTGTTTATGAGGGGGTAAATTTGAGGTTTTTGACGTACGCCTACGTTATTGTTGTGTGTTTTACAGCGATATGGTGGATTTTGTCAATCCAGTCAACACTGGCTTCTACGGCCATGTTATCACGGTGACGTAATCGTGCAAATGTGATGTGTGTGTCTCCTGCAAGTGATTGTTGCTAATTTTACAGCCCACTCGATGGATTGTATGTGAAGGGTAAGAGTTCTGGTGTTATTGTGGAACAATGATGACTTTTGGTGTAGGAGGCCTGCGACCCGCGGACACAGGGACAAAACAGGGACTAAACAGGGACTTCATGATACTGTCCGGTAATGCTTCCCGTTGATTGGCAGCAAGCCCGATGATGCTGTATCAAAAACGGTTACTAAATTATGTTGCATGCCATTGGCTGACATGGCTCACTAACTGTTAAGGAGATAGAGGAAGTATACCGCTGCAATGATGTATTACAGTAGTCAGAAGAGGTCAGAAGTATAAGACACTAGACGATTGCTAGCTGTTGGGTGACTATTGCAGAGCTCAGGCACCCTAAAATACTAGTTCTGATGGCTTCTGATCAACCACCACCTGGAGCACTGCAGTCAAGTGTCTATGCAGCTCTCTACCATTGGGTAGTTGCCTAGCACCTACCACCAGCAACTTCCTACCACTTGGCGGCTGCTCAGCACCTGTCACCTTGCACCCTGCAACTGCCTGTCACAACTGCCGCCCTGCAACTGCTAGATAGGTAACTGTGATGGTTTGCACCGTCCACAACTTAACATGCCCCCTTGGTGCAAACCTCCACTAGGCTACGCCCATAGAGGCACGGCACCACTCAAACTTAGCTTCACCTAAAGCCTTTGTCATCACATCAGCCACCATCTTCTCCATGGGACAGTACCTTAGCTCAACCTCCCCACTAGTGACCCGCTCTCTGACGAAATGATGCACCACATCAATGTGTTTTGACCGTTGGGACGTCATAGGGTTGTTGCTGATATTCATCGCCCCCTGGGAATCAACCTTGATAATCATGGGAGAAGTACTGAGCTTCAGATCATCAGCCAGTTTTGACAGCCAAGGAGCTTCTCGCACCGCACTTGAAAGAGCTTTTGATACTCTGCCTCCACTGACGATACTGCCACGGTACACTGCAGTTGACTGCTCCAACTTATCACGCCACGGTACACTGCAGTTGACTGCTCCAACTTATCACAGTACCGTTCACTCGGAAAACATAACCGGTAGTTGATCTGCGGGTTGCTGTGTCTCCTGCCCAATCTGAGTCACTGTAGCCATCCAGCTGTAGCCCTTGTCCTCCAGGAAACCGAAGACCCATCTCTCGAGTGCCCGCCAGGTACCTCAGCACCCCCTTTGCCGCACTCATTGCAGCGCGGGTAGGCTTGGACATGGACCGGGAAAGCACACTCAGGGCATAAGCCAGGTCGGGGCGCGTGCTTACTGCAAGGTAGTTGAGTTCTCCCACCAGAGCTCGGTAAGGTGTTGGGTCCTCCAGCAGTTCACTTTCATCAGTCACTGGAGTAGCCCTTGTACCTATTGCCAGAGGAGTTGCCCGATCTTTGGCGTCCAGCATGTTGTGCCGTTCCGTGGTGGTCAATGGCCGAACAGCCTTTTGGTGGAGTTGCTCACAGGAAGTCTGCATCAGAGTCAATGGACCTGTGGCACCGCCGGTATGGACACCTTGACCTGGGTAATCTTGAGAGGTTGGTGGGTGAAGGCATGGCGGCAGGGGTGCGTTTTGCCACAGAGCCGGTGAACGGTGCAGAAGATGCAGGGTTGTGCGAGCCGTGTGTGATGTCGAGGCAGCACCGAGGGCCCTTCCCGTCCACTGGGCATAAGGCTGCCCAACCACTTGCTCTTATTCATCTTGATGTTTGTGGCCCAATGCCTGCGCCAATGCCAAATGGTTCTCGCTACCTAACTGTTCTGCTGGATGACTGCACTGGTTTTTTGGCTGTAGCCTTCACACCTACCAAAGAGGCGGTGAAGGACAAGGTGGTAACTATGGTGAATCAACTGTGGACATACAGTGGCTTTCGGGTCAAGGAGGTGCGATCTGATCGAGGGGGTGAGTTTATCAACAGTCCCCTGCAGGAGTTTTTCCGTACGAAAGGGATTAGGCATGGTCCTACGGTGGGGTATGCACCTGAGCAGAATGGGGCTGCTGAACGCTTGAATAGGACTCTGTTAGAGAAGATTCGTGCTCTGTTGGCCGAGTCTCAACTGCCTTAATGCATGTGGGCTGAGGCTGTGTCTACGGCGAATTATCTTCGGAATTTTTCACCAGTCTCCGGCTTGCCATGCACCCCCTATGAAGCTTTCTTAGGGGAGCAGCCCGATGTGAGTCACCTGCGTGTGTTTGGCTGTATGGCATATGTTCATATTCCCAAGGAGAAGTGCAACAAGTTAGATCCGGTGAGCTGCAAGGGTGTCCTGGTTGGGTATGGCGATGCAGGCCAGTACTGCGTCATGTTTCCTGACTATGTAGTGTCTGTGCACACTGATGTCACCTTTGATGAGCGGAATGTTGGTCTGCAATGTCCTAGGCAAGCTGGTCGTGTGCAGAAAACAGTAAGATGGCAGAATCCAGTTGCGGGTAATTGGGATTCTGATAGTGATGATGAGGATGACTGTGAACCGGCCCCCCAAACCCAGGGTGGCGGATCACCGTCCACTGGTGCCGGAGGCTCAGGGGATAACAGTAACGGCCCAGCAGGGGGTGCTGGTACTTCGGGTGCAGGCCCCTCAGTGAGCTCACCTGGTGCTGGCCCATCTGTGGGTGCTGCTGATGCCAGGGAAGGTTTTGCATCTAGGTATCCTGTGCGTGATCGCAAACAGCCTTCTGAGTGGTGGCGCAATGAGGAACCTAGGTCAGTTACAGGCCGGGTCCATGTGGCGGCAGCCACAGGGGAGTCTGAGCCCAATACCTATGCTGAAGCGATGTCTGGGGCACAGTGAGTGGAAGAAGGCTATGGATGACGAGATTAGCTCTCAGTTGGCTAATGGGACCTGGACCTTGGAAAGGCCCCCACTTGGCACCAAGCTGATTCCGTGTCGCTGGGTTTAAAAGGTTAAGCGCAACCAGGATGGTAGTGTTGAGCGGTTCAATGCACGCTTAGTAGCAAAAGGCTTCGTACAGCGCGAGGGGGTGGATTATGGTGAGCTTTTTGATACTTCCTCTATCTCCTTAACACTAACATGGGACTTGAAAGGAGCGAAACATAACCTTTTGGATGACCTAACACAAAGCAAGCACATGTGCCGGCAGACAAGGAAATCAGGGTCGTGGGGAGCTGCCACTTTCAGTTACCCTTACTGTTGGTCACAAGTTGCTGTACGAGGGGGTGCAGCTTCATACCTGGACTAGTGTGGCAGTATTGTATATCTGTAATAATATTCGCCTAACAGTAGGCGCCTGATTGGAAAATGTCCAGATTACTGGTCATCCCGGATATTAGCCGCAGTTACCCCCAGGATACCTCAGGCAGCCGAGCTCCAGCTAGCTCGAATTGGTCCTGGCTAGCTCAAGTCGGCTGCATAACCAGCAACACCAAACAATGCCCATAGGGATAAGGTGAGCAGAAGCTGCTGTTATAGAGCCGTCAGCCTCAGGCCATGCAAGAAACTGTGGCAGCTGTTGCTAGCAGCGCAGCCACAGTTTCTATCCGTGAGGGCATACACCTGGCCCCGTAGACAAAAAGCGTATGTTGGATTAAATCCGGTCTGGTTTTCTACAGGACGGACGGTGTCATAACCTCGCCGTGTCTCGCATCTAGAAGGAGATTACCTAGCTGGCATCTCCCTTGCAGCGCCGTCTAGATACTTTCCCAGCCACATCTAGATATTTTAGAACCCCACCTCCATCTCTGGATACGGTCGCAAACGAATCTAGGTATCCAGACCTCCACCTTTAGGCTCATTAATATCTGAATGAACGCTATTTAGACATGGCCCCCCTTCTTAAACAATGGACCAAAATAAAACGACATCCACAGCCAGGTCCTTAACTGCATCTCAGGCCCATTGATACCCTCCTTTTGTCCTGGCAGCCTCCAGATATCGCAACCGTTACGGTATCGTCAACACCTCCTAAATCGCGGCAGTGGCATCTATCCTTAGTTGAAGGCTGCGATGGCCTGGCGAATCGCCTTCTCCATACAAGCATGCAAGCAGAGCATTATAAATTTATCGTGGCTCACATCGAAATTTCTCTATTCACAGGACGACAGGAGTGCAATTGTGGCTAATGAAACCTTATCGGCGAGGGTTACTATCCACTTCGGCAAACAGACCAAATCCTAACAGTACAGGTATCATATGATTGCAGTCCCAACAGATCTTCCAGAGGCGAAGTACCCGAAAGCCTGCTTTACCGACATTCTAGCCGTTTTCTCTGTTCACCTCTGAAATACAAATAACAAGTATTCGGTGACATCTATTGACATGATCACGCATAAATTACATAAAAGTACCTGAAAATGTTAAGCCTCTGAATGCCTGAAGTATATCTAAGTCTGTACGGCTTTATCCAAAGGCGGAGGTTCGTCTTCACTTATCGAGCTTTATTTTCAAAATTACAGCGCTCCCTTATTTCAGGATTTTAGAGAAACCCACCATAGCAAGTTTTATACACTAACTGATTGCAGCCATGGACGATGACTTGGAAATTAAGGGTCCCGGATATGATCCAATAGCAGACGAGTTTGCAACGTGAGTAACAAGCCTGGAAAAAGTTTCGGGACAGGGTACCTAAGCATGACGATGTTGTCCATTGACCTTGCAGATATGAGGATTATTTAGATAGTCAGATTAACAGCACAGATGTATATTATCTCGAGGATGTTGAGCTGGCGCGGCAATTGGTTGAACTTGGGTGAGCTGGGTATGCGCCTATCGCCTGGGACCTCGGCGACCTTAAGGCATGGCAGGAAGGTTTGATACAGCTTGAAATGATATTTTTATGCCGTAAAATTCATCGGTGCAAACGATGGTTTCTACTGGATCCTCGAAAGACCCCCGGGACGCCATTTCAATAGCTCGGTCATTCACAACCGCTGCCCCGAACATATACTGGCCACAGGATACGTGGGAACGGGGAGGTTATCCGGCGTGAGGAGTTCGAGCAGCGAAAAGAAGCGTCGGAGCAGGCTCGGCAAGCACGACTGAACAAAAAGCCTAAAAAGCTCGCTTCCCAGGGCAAGCACGTCGAGGAATATCCGCTGCTACAGGTAAGACCGTAACAAAATGAAAAAATTAGACTGTGGAGCAATTGGGGACAGTTTAAAATTTGTAGAAGCAGCGCCCACAGAGCCGCCGAGCCGCAAGGAACAAGGGACGATTAAAAGCGAAAGCTAGAGGTATGCCGTACTGTAGCCGCCGCCGCACTTCTGAGATTGCTGCCAACTCTGTAGCGGGAGGGATAGTAGCGCTGCTTCCTTTGGGCCCCTACCTCCTTCCAGGACCCACCGGTGCCTTAGCTTTCCCCACTTATCCAGCTGGAACCCCTCGTTCTGGATAAAGGAGAACTCGCACCACTTAAGTCAGCCGTGGCACATATCGGTGCTGTTTTTGGCCGATGATGCTCCCTCCACCTGAAGTATCCCACATGCAAAAAGAATAAGTGAATAGAGGTTTGCAAGGCCACCTGAATGCCGCCTATCGGCATGCCCGCACCGCTATCAGTAGGCTGCATCTCTCCGGACCTCATCATGGTGGCCACAATGGGTTTGCGGTGCGGCCAGTGGTGGGGATGGGGGTGGGAATGAAGGATCTGCTGCTAGTCTTGTTGTGATGCTGGAACACTCTTATGTCCCCCGGAGGGCGGATGTTCATCCTATTTATTAACACAACAGACTTGCTCAGGTCAGGAAGGTGAGAAAACACTGTGTGGATGTCTCCTGATGCGGTGGTGTGCGGGATTAGTTCTAAGTGCCAAGGACGGAAGGAGGACGGGCCCCCTGGCTCGCCGTGCGATGGAGCACAGTAAGATGTCACAGGCGGTTGGGAGACCTGGGCCAACGAGACAGCAGTGCTACTTGCCGTGTCAGGGAGGGCCAGTGACCGGGGAGACACTTGCAGAAGCGCAGTGCAGGTTTCGCGCAAGTAAGCCGTGGACCGGAGATAAAGCGGCTTCTCATCATTGCAGCTGCCTAGGGAGCAGCGTAAGGGTTGAACAAATTTATGTTGCCTGTGTTGATGGATTAAAGGGTTTTTCTGAAGCGATAGGTAGCATTTTTCCAAATACTATAGTACAGCTCTGCATAGTCCATATGGTTAGGAATTCTGTGAAATATGTTTCGTATAAGGATTTAAAAGAAGTAACTAGGGATTTAAAGAAAATTTATACAGCTGCTACCGAAGAAATGGCTCATTTTGAGTTAAAACAATTTGGAATAAAATGGGATAATAAATATCCTGTTATTTCTGATATCTGGCAAAGAAATTGGTCAGGAATTGTGCCGTTTTTTGCCTTTCCTGCGGGAATTAGTAAACATATCCGGCAGTTCTTTTGCCGATTCTGGGTCTCTTTTCCTTCCTCCCCTGACCACGCTCCGCCCCGTATTTGCAGGGAGACTGAACCTTCTAGTTATATGATATATAAGATGTAATGGTATATATTATATAATTAATTCCTATCCGAGTTCCATCATCACTTTCATCGCATTCACTAGAGATTTCACAGACAGTTATTCCTCCAACCTCTCATCATGTTTTTCCCGCAGGCTCTGAAGGATCGCGAGGAGGCGGTTCGCAACGGCAAGCTCACCACCATCATCTTCATCCGCGATAAGAACTCCAAAGGCCAGGTGTGTGTAGCGTGTTGCGAGCATACAACTGCGTACCCGGGGATCTCCATTCGCCCCTCCCTCAAGCCTTCCCCCAGAGGGTCGTTCGGCGCAGCTCTGGACCCCTCACCTCCGTCTGATCCCGCAACCCCTGGGTAGTCCTCGTTCTCGTCACCTTTCTCTCCCGGTTGCTATGCACCAGCTTAGCGTGTCACGGTGCTTTCCCCCCTCCGACCCCGACTAGCATTTCCGTCCTTCCCGCCCACGCACCGACACGTTCAGGAGGTCTCCGGCTACATCGATTACGGCCACCGATTAAAGACAGAGAGCATGGAGCCCTACTTCGACCGGAAGAAGCGACTCATGCCCCGCCCCTCCGACCTGTCCTTCTACAACTGGGAAACCCAGATGTCCACATCCAATCCCACTCCCAATTTCCAGGTAGGTTCCACAACGGGGGCTGACCGGTCCGGAGGGAGGGGTGGCACGGCGGCTATGAGGGGGACGGATATGCAGGGGAGGAGAGCGGGAGAGGTGGCATTTCACTATCGCACTTGAGGCTATTCCGGGGTGCGGATGTGGCGCGAGGGTAAGCCCGGGTGAGAGCCCGGCTGACTCACACGATCCACCCGGGTGCATCCTCTCCGGGAGGGGTTGAGGGGGACTAACAATGCAAAAACATCTGCGTAAAGAGCGGAACAGCATCCCCAGGCGCAGACCTCGTTTGGAAGCCTCCAGCCGCCTACCTCGGCCCCAACACTCCTGCGTTTCCAGTCTTGTTGTTTGGTTGCTTTATGTTACACCTCTGGCCCTCAGCTGCAGTCTCGTCGTGTTTTTGCTCTCCCCTCCTCCACCCTCCCCAGCCCCGTGCAGCACCATGCTTTGTAATGCATTGCACGTGGATAACCCGCCCCATGTAGGTCATCGCCGACAATGAGGCCGGACTCCTCTTCAAGAACAAGCGAGACCGAAAGGTTATCAACGTGGATCCCAGGGCCAAGCCCGGGGACAACTCCACTCGTACGGAACTGGAAACGACGGAGTACCTGCAAGTGGTGGTGTACGATCACGTGACACGGCGGCGGAGCTAGGGGGCGTAAGGGTTCCGCAGAATGCACGTGGGAGTATTGGCGCAAGGTGGCGGAGAAGGAGTATGAGAGCAGAAAGACGCAAACGCGGCTTTAACGGGAAGGGAAGGGAAGAAGGTGGTGTTATGTTTCGATTCAGGAACATCGGAGTGTTAGCGCAAGTGGTGCAAGCATAGCTGGAGTCTTGAGCTCTGATGGGGGTTGGGAAGGGTACTGGGGGACAGCAGTCCCTGACCACCGCCCGGAAGACCCCACCCCGAATGGTGTCATATGGCCGGTTTTGTATCGGTTCCCTCGCCAAATCGACCTCGTGGTTCAGGCGTGGACTGTGCCTGGGTGGATTATGATTGAGAGCCGCACGTGTGTCAGTATACCGTTACACTGGTTTAACTAGCACGGTCGATTGGTAATCATATCGGTGTTGATGGAGGAAGGCGGGTGGAGGACGGCCTGGGGAGGGGGGAATCGCGCGGAGCGACAGGCAAAGAGCCGTGGGGGATGCAGGGCACGGGACTTATGACTGCAAGGCGGTCACTTACATCTGCACGCTACCGGGAGGGAAACATGACAGCCGCATAGCTGAAGTTGAAAACGCATGCATGAGGTCTTCAAGGCCGCGAGGTGCTTTGGAAATACAATGTTAGCTGAGCTATCGCAAACCGCGTTGCTGTCCTTCCTGAGTGTCTGGATTTATTCTCATGTGGATCTCGGCCTTGTAGGATTTCGCACACGGAAGATGGTTTCTAGTTCATGGAGCGGCGATATCATATGGTGTCGACCAGCTAGGTCTCCCGGTCAAGTGTCGGGCTCGACGTGGGACTATACGATATGTGGGATCCCACATCGCAAATTAAAATGATCCTACCAGAAACCTCAGCTCCGATCAAACAAATGATGATGTGGTATCACCCACCAAAACAAAACCGCTTTCAGAATGCTGTCAGGAACGATAGGTATGGGTTTCGGTCGGTGGGAAACCAGCAGAATGACTTATATACTGGAAACAAAATAGAGTGATTCTATGTGTTGCTAGCAAGTTGCACATGTATGAAGTTGCGGGAGAGCTAGACGGGACCAGAATCAATATGCTATGCATGTCAGCAGGTAGTCACCGATGTGCCTGAGCATGTATGAGGTTTAGGGTACCTTCATCACTCTCAAATTGTCTAATGTACATACCAAGACATACAGAAGGCTCCCTCAAGCACTATTAAATCAGCAGCTCCTGGTGGATGGATGCAAGCGTCCACATACCTGTGATGAGAAATCGCCTGATGTAGATGAATTCACAAAGGTCCATCATTCGATTGAATAGGTCCTAGTAGCATTGACGGACAAGGAGAGTACTGCCCCCATCAATCCATGCCATTGGCCGCCACCGTTTCTAGTCCTTCTCCTTCTTGGCAGAGTTTATTATTAATATTTGAAATAAGTAGAAAATGGTCCTCAGTCTACTGGCATCCCACGTATCGTTTACTCCCACGTGGAGCCCGACACTTGATCGGGAGCCCTAGCTGTCGGCACATAATCGACAAATGGTGTGTTTATGGATATGGTTGTTTTTGTATGTACGCTATCACTTCCCTATTTGACAATAAGGACTTTATCCCCTTGAAAGCGTCAGCGACAGTACAGTACCGGGCTGCTGCTTTTTACTTTGGATGTCTTTACCGCCTCGGATTTATCGGGGATGAAGATTGCTATTTCCAATCATCTGGCCATCCTAAACTCAGCAAAGGGTGTTCTTTAAGTGTGAAACCAGAGTGAAAAGGAATACAAGGTCGACCGCGGAAGTATCTGAGCAGGTTACTTCCTGGAAACACGTCTACTATCCAGCTTAGTGAAATCAAGATGCCTTTCAACACAATGCCTTTGCCGGCTGCCTTACCGACTCTCGCGGAGATTCCCCTTCAATCGATGAGTATTACCCTATTTGCGAAAGCCCAGAGATAGCTTTATATATATTTAAGCACGTAGAGTCAATGCTTATGAAGATGAAGAAGGACTTTTGCCTGAATCTGGCTAGATGTGGTTAAGCTAGAGCTGCTGGGCGCAGCATGGCTACGGAGCCAGTGTCTCAGGCTGGTAACCCAGATCAGGAAGACCCCCAAACTCTTCTCGCTCTTCCTGACTCGGTTCTTCAGCTTGTTGCCTCTCGGCTTCCATCTCCGGACAAGAAAGCTGCACGGCTGGTCTGCTGGGCCCTCCACATCGCAGTCAACCATGCGGTTGCTTCCTTCCTCCTCACGGATACCAACCTGGCGATAGTGGCATCTCTGAATCCCAAACTCTGTCAACAGCAACAGCATCTGCAACAGACCCATGAGCCACAGCCCCATCAAGCTCATCCCCGCCGTGGCGCAGCCCTGCATCAGATCTTCCCGAACTTGACACACCTCTGCCTTGCGCTGTCACCGGCCGGCGGCCCTGACACACGGAGTGCTGAGCAGCTCCGCTGCCTCATACGTCAAAGCCTTCCCGCGCTTCGCTGCCTACGCTGCCTAGACCTCGCCCTCGCCTGCCGTGATGTTGCACTGGGACGTACGACCGAAGCAATCTACGACACATGGGCAATGATTGTCGAGGGTCTGCCTGTGGGCCGCCCGGTGCAGGTGCTGCTTAATCCCCCAACTGCTTTATCAGGTGTGACGGCAGGACCTGGAGTACGAACGGCGGCTACCCCCGCTGCCATTGCCGCAGCTACAGCGGCGGCCACTAAAGCCAACGATTTCTTCCGCATCCATCGCGATTGCAGTAACAGCAACCGCAGCGGGGATGGTTGTCAGAAGACAGATGCCAGACATGGTGGTGGGAATGGCGGAAACAGTGAGGCTGTGGACCGGGGACGTGATGCTGTCACGAAGACCAGCAGCGACGGCAGCAGCGGCAGCTCCTGCCTCTTGGCCGATATGCTCACTCTATTAGCCGCCCGTCGGCCTGCAGCGGAGGTACGGCTGGTGGCTGCACCGCTGACCAGCAAGCGATACGACAAGCCACGGATACCCTCTTACGGGGAGCTGCTGGCGGTGCTAGCGCCCAGGGATGCGTCATGGCTGCGAGCGGCGGGGTCTTACAGCGTTACCTGTGCGAGATGTCCGGCAGTGACGGGACTGCTCCTTGGTCCCGAGAGCTTTGAACCTGGCGGTGCCGCTGTTGCCGCCGCTACTGCTACTGTTACCGCTACTGCTATTGCTACTGCTACTGCTGGGGCTACAGTTGTGGATTGCGATAGTGAGCGCGGGAAAGGTGGCGCCAGTGGCAATGCAGCGGTGGCGTGGTTGCCGTACCTCGCTGCGGCCAATGCTCGCACAGGCGCCTCCCTCCAGCACTTAACGCTGTGGGAGTCCTGGCCGCTGGAGGCGTTGTTCTGCCAAGCAACACCTGGTGGAGCAGGCGGAGGGGGAGCCAGCGGTGTGCCCCTCATGCCGACATGGTCATCGTCGTCGTGTTTGTTGGGGCTGCGGCGACTGGTGTTGTCGGATCAGCAGGTGGGAAGTGGGGCCCTTCAACGGGAGACGTGCAACCCTTCCTCTTTTCGGAAAGTGTTCTGGCCGCGAGGAAGGGGAAGGGGGGGAGACGAACATCGAAACGCTGGTGATGATCGCTGACGAAGCCAGGACTAATCGTCAAGGATGACTGACTGTTGTCCTCGTCCGAGGCTGCTGCCGACGCGGAGACCCAAAAAACGTAAACCAGGTTGCATTTCTACTTTCTCCGCAATTAAATATAGTAGCTGCAAAAAGACATATTAACCCAATTGGCTGTAAAAGGTATCTAGGGTTAAAAATGAATACCTGAACGTTAATAAGTGTAAAAAGTATAGCAATTCCATAAAAAGCGCTAACCAGGAAGCATGTAGAAATTCAGGAAAAGTACAAAGACCTTCTTGATCAGATCGGATTGCACTGATCAAGGCTTCACGCTCAAACTTCGGAATTTCATGAGTTCCCTCTATGATAGGAATGCCTTGTTGAACTACTGCTCCGTCTCTTGTTAAATAAATAGACAAGGCCGCGAATAAATGCAGGAAAAACTCAATCGAAACCGTCATAAAGTATACTATCGGCCTTGCTGCTGGCGGAGAAAGAAAAGCGGAGAAAAAAGTTAAGGAAAACTGAGCTGGCCGCTGGTCGCTATCATGCGCGTGCTCCTCCCAACCCCCCTGTATAGCATCAAACTAACGCGCCTTGACCCGACCGACCCACCAACCCGACCCGGGCTAGCACGACGACCGAGCGACGACCAACCAAACTAAGCGCGGACCCACGCGAACTCACCTATGGCGGCAGCGGCGGAACCGAAGCAAACCGCAAAGATGTGCACATGCAGTCAGCCAGAACGCGCGTTATAGCCGAAATGCAAGGTTGCGCACAGCTACACGAGGTCGTGGCAGGAAGAAATGATGCACCCCAGGAAACTGTGCAGCTGAAATTAAGAGGAGAAGTAAAAACGAAGGAAGCGAAACACAAATTGGGAAAAAAGAAGGAAGGATTTACAAACGGGAAGAAAAGTACGGCACAGAAGTACGAGCAAGGGGTGGGGCAGCAGTTATCCCATGGGAACCGCGCAAGTCAAGTGGAGGACAGAGGAAAGGGAGGGGGAGGAAGGAGGAACGTGATGTTATACAGATGGATTCAGATGTTAAATCATGTTCGCTGTTGGTGCCCTGGCAGTTTCCAGTCGCAACGCAGCTCCTCCACTGCCACATACTCAGAATTTGATTGGCCCTCTCATTGCCCCGTGTTGAATACCCTGCGCCATATCCTGCATGCCCATCTGCCAACCCTGGAATACCCTGACATACGGCAACCCTACGGTAGGCTGTGCTGGATCGAGATCGCCTGTGTGCGGACGCCCTGGCCCCGCTGGCCGTCTTGACCCACCTCACGCGCCTAGAGCTGGCGTCGCTGACGGTCAACGCAACGGCGATGATGGCGGCGGCGTCTGAGAGACGGGGAGCTGCCGTACACGGAAGTAAAACGCGCCGTGGCGGTGTCAGCGGCGGCAGTGGCGGCAGTGGCGGCAGCAGGAGAGCTATTCCGGGTGGCGGTGGCGGAACAGCGATGATGCGCGGCGGGAAAGTGGTCACATCAGCGGCACCTCGGGCAATGGCCGTTACGTCGTTACCTCAAGTACGATACTGGAGGGATCATTGGGGCTGCATGCCTCCAATACGCATATTGCATGTGTATGTGTCTCTATGTTAGCTGTTGACTCCACACCCTCCGTCACGCACATGCATGCACATCCGCTCTTGAGGCTTGCCGCGGTAATTTGATCCACCACCAGACGTCCATCTTTCTTATTATATAATGTCCAATTTCACTTTACAAACCGGGTCCGTTGTTGATCGTACCATCTGTACCAACCGTAACGTCATGGTATTGCACTTTTCTCACACAGGTTCGGCACCTGAGCGTCTACCACGCGTTGCGAGTTGTGTGGTCAACGAACGGCGATGTCTACCACGATGATTACGGCAGCGGTGGTAGCGGCAGTGCGTGGCATGGTGGTAGGGGTTGCGCCTCCTCCGCCGCGCCGATGGCGGCTCTGTTCCCGTCTCTCCGCCACTTGTCTGCCTGTGTGACCGCTGGGTCCCCCGGTAGGCCGGCTTCGGAGCGCTGGGGCTATCTGGCGGGTCTGGGCTCCAGTCTTACATCGTTGCATTTGCGGGCGGTGGCTGCAGAGGACCTTTGTCTGCAGGTGAGGGTAGGGATACTGGAGTCATCGACTTATCTTGCGAGCAATGCTGCGGGTGGCGTTAATGATACCTATTTAAACTTCATGAAGTAGCCAACTGAACAGAAAATAGCAATAAAAAACGTTGTTCCTGGGCAACGCGGGGCAACGCGTCAAAAGGTTTCAGCAGTTAGCAGGATAGAACAGAAGGGACCTAACGGAAGCATCGGGTTATGTACTCGTGCCACCCATGCCGTCCTTAATACCCCACCCCCCAGGGTCGCAGTGAGGTGTTGGCGGCGCTGACCCAGGTGACCTCCCTGCGTCTATCAGCGGACAACGGCAAGGTAAGCCGCTGTTGAACGTACGTGACGCGATGTGCGGACTTCTCTGCCGGATGAGACCGACGATAACTCCCCTCCTCGCGACCCCGGGCTTGGGCCGCATTGGCCCGCCCTTGTTTCTCTCCCGAGGGATGCCATGCCCTTTCTTTGCTCGTTTCACCCCCAGTCAGGGGGTCGTCGTCCACTGCCGTTATTTCGATCCGACGCGGAGTTTGCTTCCCCGCAGCTCAGCTCTTAAAAGCACATGTTTCTCTGCGACGGCAGTTAACTCCAGTTCTGCATATTTCCTTCAGGTCGACGGCATCCGCGGTTTGATGCGAACCATTGCCTGTTTGGGACCTGGCCTGGTGGCGCTGCGTCTGTCTCGACTGGCTACTCGAGGCACTGATCCACGAGCCGCGGAGCTTGCGCTGCCCCGCCTCACGCGTCTGGACTTCCTGGGCTGCTCAGGCGACTTGATCGCAGCGTTCGATGGATTGGCGCTATCTGCAGTGCGACTGCGACGGCTAGAGGCGAGTGGGGCCCCACCTACCGATAAGGCATACTGCGTCTCTCTTCGCCTCTCTTCGAGGACGCGTGAGGTTTTGAGTTGGGCCTCTCGTCTAATTCCCGCTCTCCCGGCGCGTATGTTGGGCCTGCTTGTGATCCGAACCCCCTTCCCCCTGGGTTGGTTCCGGTTTCATGAACCACCATGACCACGACAGGTTCGCGAGTGCGCAACCATCCGGCCACCGGATTTGCAATGGGCAATCGAGCGCCAGGTGAGAGACGGCACAGGACCCAAGTGTGAGGGCGGGGAGGCCAGCATGTAGCCCGACCACTTGCCTACCAAAACTTCGTGCAATGAGGAAGACTGGGCCTGACAACAACAACAATGACAACCTGTTCCTATTTTTAACGTTTTGGCGGCATCTCTTTCTGGACAGCAATCGCCTGGAGCCTTCTCCTTTCTCTGCCCCTCTTCCGCCCGATTTGGCTTTGTCCCTTCCACTATGTTTTTATATGTGGAATTGTCGTTGTGACCCGACCCACCTCTTCATCCTGACCCAACCCACTTCATCCAAGAGCCTCAAACCTGATGAATGTTTCCATCCTACCCCCTCACCCCACCCCACACACATATAGATGGGTCTGCGGCAGCTGGTGATTCAGGACTGCCCAGGGCTGCTGGCGGGGCCTCGGGGAGCTGGCGGCCCAGCGGCGGCCCTCCGCGCCCTTCTGCGCCCTTCACTAAGCCTATCCTTCGCCACCACGGACTCGGTGGAAGTCCGGGCGCTCCGCCAAAGCAGGCGGCGAGCAGTGGGGGGCATCAGTCTGATGGCGAGGGGAGAAGGAGAAGGCAAGGGGGACGACGCCGTGGGAAGGTCCGCGGGGATGATGCCGGAGTCATTATTGTGTCAAGGACTTACCGCAGATGATGTTGAAGAGCTTTAGGGTACATTGGTCACGACATGGATAAATTGCTTGGGGGTTAGGGGGGATTGAACCTCACGCACATACCTATTGAACGGTGCTGCTCCCGGTTAAGGTTCCTGGGGTGCGTTGATGGGGTTTGTTGATGATGCTCTTAACTCATACAGCGCAAGCTGATGAAAGATGCGGATTGCTCTGGATATAACGGCTGAAGTGAATCGAAAGCTGTAATGGGCCGCAGGAAGACGACAGACCGTAGTCGGGGGCAAGGCAGAGGGGTTACCTGCAGCCTGGGCAAGAACTGCAGAACGCGAAGTAATGACTTCCCATGTCATGTGACAAGTGTGGTAAGTAATAAACATGGTTTTTATAATAGAAAGAAGCTGCTGACAGCTCCAAAGCCGGAACGGGGCGATAATACCTGACGATGACGATGATACCTCTTAACCGTAATGACCCATGGGCCATATAATTGCGGGAAAAGAGTTAATAATGGAGGTATTTGTCACAAACATACTCCACATAAATGCGTTGTTATATGTGGAAGCGATGTGTATAATGCGGGGCTTATATAAGATGCTTCTTGCAAGCAGGCGACTGTCCGGTTACACTAAACAGCATACAAACTCATAGTCATAAGACAATGTTGTAAACAATGTTTAACTTATATTGATATCAGCTTGCTAGTTCGGTGCACATCGCTGCGACAAGAGTCAAACCGCTGTTTTTCTCAAGAATGAGCTTTCCTTCCCGCACATGTGCGTCTATCATCCACAGGGTTAAATACAACTCAAAACGGCTTCCATATTTCTTACTTTGCACCCCATATCTGGGTCATTTCAGCCTGCGGTCACGAGCTCCAGCCCGATGCAGAGGCGTAAGCCACAATATTATCGAAACACTGGCTGATTCTCCTGAATCGCCCTTCTATTCGCTCAGACTTGCGGAGCACCAATATGTAAGAGGCGTATTACTCCCGCTTCCTGCCTAGAGGACCCAGGGGTCCCGCCCCTGACTGATCATCACATCTATCTTTCCAGTCCACTAGTTGATCAACTTCCCTCAATCGCTTCCCTGTCCGAAACTTCCCACTCCTATTCACTCCCTGTCCACCATTTATTGAT
The DNA here is from genome assembly GCA_030268105.1 of Volvox africanus. Lineage (NCBI taxonomy): Eukaryota > Viridiplantae > Chlorophyta > Chlorophyceae > Chlamydomonadales > Volvocaceae > Volvox > Volvox africanus. The sequence goes on from BSDZ01000044.1 coordinate 90,167, forward strand.
TTCCACATTCTATCCTTTCTCCATCCCTTGTGGGCTTTCCGTCACACCCTCATGCTGCCAGCATTGACTGAACGAACCTTAGGTGGCCTCAGCCAACACACACTTGGATGTCATTTCGCACAGAAGTTCGCCTCCCACCTCGCGACCCACATCCACATACATTGTTGTTTAACAGCGGAGCTAGAGCGACTTGAAGTACGGCCGTCGGGATGACATCCTTCAGCTCCGTGGGAATCCCCGGATTAAAGCGTGTCGGCTGTCAGGGTTTTGGTCTCTGGCTTTCCCTTCCCCCCGCAACAAAGTCTGCTAGGATCCTCGCCGTGTTCTACCCGCCGTGGTTATCCGACCTTCCCCGTACGCCTCTATTGTGTTGCGCCCACCGCTCGACTTAGGCTGGCGGATACGCACGAGCGCTACGGCGGCAGGCGGGCCAACTGCGCCGCCTTAAGACTGACCCATGGGCCCTGGCGCTTTCCGCTCCTCCCGAAACTTCCCACTCCTATTCACTCCCTGTCCACCATTTATTGATTTCCACATTCTATCCTTTCTCCATCCCTTGTGGGCTTTCCGTCACACCCTCATGCTGCCAGCATTGACTGAACGAACCTTAGGTGGCCTCAGCCAACACACACTTGGATGTCATTTCGCACAGAAGTTCGCCTCCCACCTCGCGACCCACATCCACATACATTGTTGTTTAACAGCGGAGCTAGAGCGACTTGAAGTACGGCCGTCGGGATGACATCCTTCAGCTCCGTGGGAATCCCCGGATTAAAGCGTGTCGGCTGTCAGGGTTTTGGTCTCTGGCTTTCCCTTCCCCCCGCAACAAAATCTGCTAGGATCCTCGCCGTGTTCTACCCGCCGTGGTTATCCGACCTTCCCCGTACGCCTCTATTGTGTTGCGCCCACCGCTCGACTTAGGCTGGCGGATACGCACGAGCGCTACGGCGGCAGGCGGGCCAACTGCGCCGCCTTAAGACTGACCCATGGGCCCTGGCGCTTTCCGCTCCTCCCAACTGGGCGGCGCTTTTCGCTGACGCTGGTCGACCGTTGGTGGTTGATCTGGGTTGCGGTGCGGGAAGGTGCATGCTGTTGGCTGCGGCAGAGGCGAAGCGGCGACAGCTGCCACACGGCAGGCAGCAGCAGCAGCAGCAGCAGCTGGAGATGGAGAGGCACGAGGAGGGGCACCAAGGCAAGCGGGTTCAGTGTCGTGTAGCGGCGGCTATGGCGCCGGCGCCGGCGCCAGGGGGTGCGATGATGGCTGGGTCGGAGGTGGAGACAGATTTTGTGATGACTATGTCTGTGCCAGTGCCACCAGCCGCGGTCTCTCCACCTCATGGTACGGTGGCGGCTTGGCAACGGCATGCTCGGGCGCCGGAGAACATTGAGACGAACAGTAGCTATGGCAGCAGAAATAGCAGCGGTACTAGCACAGGCAGTATTTATGGTGGCGGCACTGGTCAAGAGAACAGCAGTACTCGGGGCAACGTAGTCGGCCGCGGCGCCAATGTTTTGGGGGTGGATGTTCGGTTTGCAGTAAGTTGGGGGGACGGGGAACATCGATTCCATAAGTACCCAGGGGTCGCACCGACCCCACCGTCGTCGAGCGACCCCACCGCCGCATACCGCATATACCTCAGGTGGCTGTTTGTTTGCACCCAGCTCGTGCGGGCGAGGCATGTGGTCGTGGATGCGAGGGGCAGGGTGGGACGTGACGACCTTTGGCGGCCTCCCCAATGGCTATGCGGCCTCAGGGGTGTTCTTACGAGGACTGTTGTGTCTTATCGTGGGGCCGCTTCTGTGGCGCCGCTGCACAGATCGATGTGTCTTCCTTCCCGCGGCCTGAGCTGTCTGTCTGGCTATCTGTCAGTACGTCCTCTCTTTCGGAACTGCAGCCTGTTAAAGCCGGCCGTTCGACACACCACGCCTGACGCTGTAAGGGTTTAAGTTTAAGAGGCCGCTGATACAGCATAAGGCCCTATGGCCCAAATTCCTGTTAGCAGGGATGACCCGGAGATCTATGTTGTACTTCAAAGTAAGGTTGATCCGTATTCTGGTACTCCGTTGTGTCTGCACCTCCTTTCCCTGATTTCCCCTAGCTGACCTCCAGAGCCAGCGCCTGGGCGCAAATCATTGGCGTTAACAGCCATGCCGCATTCCTGTGCGCCAATGCCAATGCCAGTCTCGTACCGCTGCTGGGATCGTATGGTAGGCGTACGACACTACCCTCGGATGCGCGGGGTGAGACACAGCACGCCGCTGGCACAAGTGCGAGTGCGGTCACCGCCACGTCATCAGTAGCGGCCAGCCAAGGTGGCGAGAGCGAGAGGGGCCGACAGCTCCTCGGCAGCGGCGGCGGGCGGGTTGCACTCGTGTGTTTGCAGTTCAGTGACCCACCGGTCCGTCGCGCGCAGCTCGTGGGGGGCAGAGAGCTGGTGTCGCAACTGGGCGAGGCGCTGGAGCCGGGAGGTGGGTCAGTGCGGGCGGCGGAAGTGTGTTGGCGGAGTGTTGCAAGGGCCACCAGCGGACTGACGGACAAAAGAGGATTGCTGCCCACAGCTGCCCACAGGGAGGTAATGGCCAGTAAACCCATTGTTGAATACAGTAGCTGGGAATCGCCAACCCCAAACCCAAAGGGGCACGGAGGGTGGAAAAGGCCGCAGATATTAGTCGCGAGGAGGTGGTGTTTGGCCGCGTCGTTGTCGTTGTAGCCGCCTCCACACCAAGGGCTCTTGTGTGTTTTGGTGGCAGCGCTCTTTGATGCAAAAAGAGAGAGCTTTCCATGACGCTGTTGATTGTCTTGTGAAGTATGATTTGTTGCAACTTGGCGGGGCTGCGGGTGCAGGCCACTCTTCGCACTCATGACCTTGCCGCTTACGCTTCTGCGTCCCTCGCCTGCCCTCTCCCGCCCTGCTTTACTCCCAATCCCCCGCTTCTTTCCCGCCGCGCGCCGGGACACAGCTCTTGTATGGATCCAGTCCGACGTGCCGTACATTGCCAGCTCTTTCCGCAAACTGTTCTGGCGCCACGGCGGCTTTGCGCCCAGTGCGCGACATGCTGCGACTCCCGGCTCCGAAACCACCCAGATGCGGCACCGGATCGCGGTGGCGGCGGTGCTGCCAGGACATATATCTAAGTCGCCCAAGCGCAACGATCAATGCGAAACTTTGCAGGGCGATGCAACAGAAGATGTTGTGGTTTCGGAGGCAGCCACAACCGTCGCCGCCGTCGCCACCGCTAGTGTTGCCGCAGAAGGCCTTCCGCTGCTGCTCTTAGAGGCAGACCTCGAGACGCACGAGGAGCCCTGGCTGACGGAGCCGCAAGTGGCAGCGGTGGTGGCTAAGCACCGCCGAAGCCGTCCTTTGGAGAACGGTTTTCGCAAAGGGGCAGCTAACGGCCAACGAGGTTTTGAGTGCTGCAAGGCGTCCAGCGATAATCTACAACAGCAACCAGGAAAACACGGCCACCACCAACAACAAGAAGAACAACAACAACGGGGTTGTGCAGGGGGAATGCAAGAGAGGGAGCACGAGCAGAACGGCGGAGGGATGGACGTGTACGACATTACAAATGCAATTAGTGGCGATAGCGAAGAAGCGGAAGGGATCGCGGGTGGGGTTGGGGATGTGAGTGGAAGTAGTCGTGATGGTGATGGGGCCGGGGACTGCAGTGATGGTGGCAGGAATTACGACATCGGGGTGGACGATGGGGATGAGCAGGATGGCTGGCAGGGGCTGCCGTGGTTGGCCTCGAATCCGCTGGGGGTGCCGACTGAGCGGGAGGTGTATGTGGAGCGGGGGGGGCGGGGCATATATCGACTGCTGCTGGTGAGGGTGAAGCGAGGAGGTAAGGGTGGCGGCTGTGTGAGGTCTCATTAGGATGCCATATTTCAGGTGTCCCAGGTCAAATGGGGGGAAGGGGGCTATGGCGGGGGAGAGGCAAAGCAGCGGACTTCGTGCAGGCTGAATCCGGTGGAACGGGATCAGATAATAATCGTAACGTTAGGCAATCCATTTATCTGCCGGGACATGGACTTAGAAAATAAGGTGGGAATGTGAACACTTATCATTTCGGGGGCTGTAAAGAGTCGGACATGTGCTGCACTGAGCAGCGCAAGGGGGGGGGGATCTCCCTCCTGCTCAACGTCTCATTGTTTTTCCGATACGATAGGACCCATGGGTCCAGGGGTGACCATTTATAAGGTTTTCTTACCAGTTACTTGATGGATGGATGGAAGGATGTTCGTGCTGCTACTAGTTGACCCACATGACCAGCGCCACCCCTCCAGATCGCCAGACTGGCAGCCACCCGATTTGCGACAAGCCCACTCCTTATAAAGCTCACTGTTTAGTTTTGTTACATTTATAAAATGGACCTTTAGAGCAGTTTGCAGTCCCCCGCAATGTTAGTGGAGTGTAGCTGCTGCGGGGCAGAACAACTCCTACAGACTGTGGACTGTGGAAGGAGAGGACCCGGCAGAGAACGGAACCCAGTAGAGGAGCCACGTTGCCGGCAACATTGTTGGCATAGGGTGTCGCTGCTGTAACAATTCCCACGCGAATGCTAACGCACGGGAGTTGGACGCCCTGAAGACGACCTCTTACCTAGAAGGAATTCCTAAATAATTTCATGAGTTACACAGCAGAATGTCATATGGCGATTAAGGGATCTCGAGAGGTTCCGATACAATAAACATACAAAGTCGTCCAGGTTTCAAGGCGCGCAGTCGCATGCACGACACGGAGCGGCCCTCGTATCCGCACATAAGACAGAGGAGATTGAAATTTGCTGGCTGAGTACGCATCATTATCGCGTTCGCAAATTCCTCATAATTCAAGTTCACTTCAACCGACTTCCAATTTGCCGGGACTGGTAACAAAAGCGAAACTCATGTAACCAATTTCGATGGGCATCAATTCGCAAGGGCACATAACCTGTGAGTTTTAGGGCACAGAAAGGCGTCCCAAGATTCGGGCGGCTGCCGTCTCGTAAAGTACCGTAACCCTAAGTCCAGGAGACCTAGCCAATTTAGACGAATAAACCGCAATTCGATTAGTTAAGTTTTAATCATGTTGAAAATCATACATACAAAATATTAACACATCAAGGAAACGGGCAGAACCGATTCGCGAAGATATACGAATATATTCACGAAGTTTTGTTCCAAGGCGAACCATTGGAGCCTCAAGCAGGTGCCGGACAAACGGCGTTGCCTAACCAAATTCCTAAGATGACCTTTCAAATTGTTTCTGCATGGCTGCATGAGGCGGGCATTGCCGTAACGGAATATGTAAGGCCCAGGAAGGATACCTTATGTGAAGGTATTTAATGCGGCCAATTCTCAATTATTGAATATATCATTCGTTTAATTCCCTCTAATCCTTTGATTAACGAAGTAGGTGGACAATTTCGCAACTCTACAGTTCCGGAAGCCCTATCGGAATTTGGCCTCAAGTGGTTGACTTACAACTGGTTTGTATCCAATTGGAGAGAAGTCATCAAAACTTAGCTCCCCATCTTAATTTGGGTAAGTCTGTAAGGCTGTTAACGCCGACAGAACCCTTTCGGTTCCGTGACTATCGACTCACTCATCGAGCTGGCGCGGACTTCACTCCCGCTACGCATGGCACACGAAATAAGCCCTTAATACGAAATTTAGCATTTTTGTGCCATCAGCGGGTGATTGTGTGAAACTTTGACGTCTCGGAAGTTATGACTTGTTTCCGGACTCCGTTGTTCTGCCCCTGTCTGTCCACAGTCTTCGCGAGCTACTTTAATTATGGAGACCACTATGAAAATGACATCGGCCTCCAGCAAGGTTGTTGGCCGCCAGGTCCTTCGGTCGATGGTTCCGAATCCCAGGTATGCCTACAAGTTATATATAGGTGTCATTTTTTTGCATATCGAGTTTGCGGCCATGGCGTAATCATAATCCAATGAATAATTATATATTAAACCAAATCGACTCGACTCGATGTCGCTATGTACATATGGTACCGGTATACCGCATGGAAGCGACCCTGTATGTCCTGTGCTTAACGATGATTTTCTGCCGTTCGGATTGCGTCTTGTAACCTCGTTTTTCAGTCGTGTCACGGGCAAGCGTGTCGTCGTCTATGCGGCACCTCCTGAGGGAGCTGCAACAGCTCCGGCACCTTCGGATTTTAAGTCGTCCGACATACCGCCACCTGTCGCAAGCAACGCCCAGGGTACGAGCAACATCCTACCGTTTAATGCACCTACGACGGCAGCCAGCAAGCCTGTCACCCCTAAGAAGGTCAGAGACGTTGCCACATAGTTGGGTTCCCGCCTGCCTCCCTTGGTCACGGGATAACGCGCTTGATTATCAGAGCAACGTAATTCATTGCAGATGCAGAAGCTTTTGGCATGACTTGTAATGCTAATTGCAATGCAAATCGACGGTCTTATCGACAGTCCGGGATCGGGATTGGGTTTTTGTTCGTGAAATGTGCCGTTTGAACAATATTCGCCATTCAGCCGCCTCCGCGCTCCGTCCCTCCCTCACAGGCACCCATGGACGGCAACGAGGCAACTGCTCACATCGCCTACGCAGTCTCCGACGTATCCTTCATTTATCCCATCACACCCGCTACCGTCATGGGTGAGCTGGTGGATCAGTGGGCAGCGGAGGGCCGCACCAACGTGTTCGGCAACGTCATGAGCGTCACTGAAATGGAGAGCGAGACCGGCGCGGCAGGTAAGGGAAAGCCGCATGCAAACCGTGTGTTAGTTATATTTGTCGTTCGGCTTCCCTCCTGAACCTAAAAATCCCCAAGCCCCTAAATTTCTAATAAGTTGGGTGTCCTTTTCTGCGGCATGTTGGCATTTGCGTTTTGTGTACCTCCGGCTGCCCTGCCTCCGGTTGTGATGTCTCGTTGTGGCATCCCCTTTTCGTTCATGCGGAACAACAGGTGCGCTTCACGGCGCGTTGGCGGCTGGCAGTTTGGCAACAACCTTCACTTGCTCCCAGGGTTTGCTGCTGATGGTGCCCAACATGTACAAGATTGCGGGCGAGCTGACCCCGTGCGTGCTTCACGTGACGGCTCGTGCGCTTGCGAAGCATGCGCTGTCCATCTTCGGCGACCACCAGGATGTCATGGCCGTGCGACAGGTGGGGTCTTATCTTCCCTCAAACGAGTTGAAGAATTATGTGCATGACTGTTGAATTGGGTAAAGGAGGCGATGACTTTTAACCACACGAGGGCCCCAATGTAACTAGGCGGGCGTAAACGTAACCCTGCATCATATGTCAGGTTATCTGCGAGATAGTTTTCATTTGGGTACCGAGGTGATGCCGGTTCTTTCCCATGTTGACCCATTCCTTCCCGTCTTGCCGCCTAATTCTCATCGCAGTGCGGCTGGGCCATGCTGTGTAGCCACAGTGTGCAGGAGGCTCACGATTTGGCGCTGGTAGCTCACCTGGCCACTCTCCGCACCTCCGTGCCCTTCGTGCACTTCTTCGACGGCTTCCGCACAAGTCACGAGATCAACACAATTGAGATGATCGATAACTCCTCCATCAAGGAGTGAGTTTCTTGTGTTCGGTTAGGACCTGGTGCCGCTCCTTATGTCGAAGAAGCGTGTGGCATGTCCTGATTGATTGCCGCCGCTGTTCTAAATTTTTGAAATGCTCGCACAGGTGCTTCACAAATTTGATCGCATTCTTGACGGCCCCCTGCATACACGTATCGCGCATTGAACACTCCTTCAGGTTGTTGAGCAAGCCTGTGTATGCGGATGCGATTCGCCACCACCGGACGCGCGCGCTCAACCCAACCCATCCGCACCAGCGTGGTACGGCTCAGGGCCCAGATGTATACTTCCAGTGCGCTGAGGCCGCCAACCCATTCTATGACCGGGCATACGAGCAGGTGGTGGAGGCTATGAAGGAAGTTTCAGCCGCCACCGGCCGCTCGTACAAGCCTTACGAGTACGCTGGTGCTCCGGACGCAGAGAAGGTTATCGTGATTATGGGCAGTGGCAGTCAGGCCGTGGAGGAGGCGGTGGAGTACTTGATCGCCAAGGGACACAAGGTCGGAGTGCTGAAGGTAAGGTTTCACAGCAGCTGGGCAGCAGAATGGCAGTATCGACGGATCATACTTCTTGCAATAATCCCCATCGGTCCTCGCAACCTACATATCGGTCCTCACGCCCTGTTGCTCGCACCGCATGTAACTTATGCTATTGGTCATGCGTCCGCCAAAGAATAAGCTATTAGGTTGGACTCGAATCTTGGAGTCTTCGGTTAAGCGATGAGGCATTGATTAACCTCCTTTCGTTGCTATGTGGCTTGCGCACTCTGCCCCCTCCGGCCCACCCCTGTGCTCAGGTCCGTCTCTTCAGGCCCTGGAAGCAGGAGGCCTTCCTGGAGGCCATCCCAGCCTCCGTCCGCAAGGTGGCGGTGCTTGATCGCACAAAGGAGAGCGGCTCCTCTGGCGAGCCCCTGTACCAGCAGGTGGCAGCCAGCCTGCACGAGGCGGAGCTCGTGGACCCCTTGCTGCCGTGAGTTCCTGCTGAGGAATTACTTACTGGTATAGTTACTGAGTTACTGAGAACAGGGAAAGTGTACGATGAAATGCACAGCTGGATTGCTAAGTCTCTAGCGTTACATAGGTGTTGTGCGTTGAGTGCATCGTCTGCAATTTTACACCTGGCCTACCATTCCCTTTTTGTGCTACTATCCGCAGGCGCCGTTACATTGTCGGTGGGCGCTTCGGTCTCGCGTCCAAGGAGTTCCTGCCCTCGCACGCTGTGGCCGTCTTTGAGAACCTGGACGCCGAGAAGCCGCTCCGCGACTTCTCTGTTGGCATCGTCGACGATGTGTCCCGCCGCAGCTTGCCGGCCGCGCGACTGCTGCCCCCAGGTGTTTCGACGCTGCCGGATGGGACGTTCGAGTGCCTCTTCTGGGGTATGGGCTCTGACGGCACAGTGGGCGCCAACAAGGAGGCCATCAAGATCATCGCGTCCAACACCAACTTGTCCGCGCAGGCTTACTTCTCATACGACGCGCATAAGTCGGGCGGTGTAACGGTCAGCCACTTGCGCTTTGGGCCGAGCAAGATCCGGGCGCCGTACCTGGTGCAGCAAGCAGACTACATGGCCGTCAACCACCAGTCGTACATGGCCAAGTACGACACAATGGCGTGCCTGAAGCCTGGTGGCGTGATGGTGCTCAACACCACGTTCACGACTATTGAATCCCTGAGCAAGTACTTGTAAGTGTGACCGGAAAAGGTTGGGATTTGGGGGATGGTGTGGATGCAGCTGAATTCGTTGCAGCTTGTCCATTTGTACCTGGTACAGGGAATGGCCGTTTGTACCTGGTATACTGTGTTGATGGGGCTTGTGCCAGGATTGATGAACATGTTACTAAACGCCGGAAATCCGCGTGCAGGCCCACCAAGGTCAAAAAGGAGCTGGCTGCGCTGAAGCCGGAGCTGTACTTGATTGATGCTCTGAAGGTGGCAAAGGATTCAGGCCTTGGCAAGCACGTCAACATGGTTATGCAAACGGTTTTCTTCAACCTGAGTGGTGTACTGCCTATGGAGAAGGCCATCGCGCTGCTGAAGAAGTCCATCAGCAAGGCCTACGAGCGCAAGGGTCCGGAGGTAAGGTTTGGTACCTGCGTAATGTGTTTTTGTGTGTACTTGCAGCAGAAGTCGCAAATCATTGGAGACCCCTATCACGTGAACATCTGAAGAAAGAAGATTACTGTTGCTGAGGCTCGCTAAGGTAGAATGATGCACATGTTGTGGCGGCGTTTTATTGACCCCCAATTCGAGAAGGGGATAGTGTGCAGAAGCGGGCGGTTTCACGAATTGAGGTTTCCGTTTCTCACGAGCAAGGTGCCGCCCCTCTTCATCGACCGCAATGCAGGTGGTTGCCAAGAACCACGCCGCTGTGGATATGGCCATTTCAGCACTGAAGCACGTGGAGATTCCTGCCGATTGGGGAGAGCTGGATACCCCTGTCGTTCACCCTAACCCGCCCGCCAAGGTCCTGGCCGGGAGCCGCTGGGAGTTCATTGAGAAGGTGGCTCGGCCCATGCTGGCATTGGAGGGCGACAAGCTGCCGGTCAGCGTCTTCTCGCCTGGTAGGACCCTCATCTGTGCTGGACTATGCACGCCGCTACGTACTGGGAAAAGGACCCGCCTTTTGCTTGTTGCTGCTGCAGCTGCAGACATACGCATGTCTGTTGTTGACGTGTATTAGTATACTTACGATATTTTCTTGTCCGCGTAAACCACCTTGTAATAAACCACTGCTGATATAAAACCCTATAAAACCCTATATGACTACCTTAACGTACGGACCCTTCTGTGATGCGCCTCCGCAGAGGGCTTCGTGCCGCCGGGCACTACGGTCATTGAGAAGCGTGCCATCGCCGCACAAGTGCCAGTCTGGAAGTCGGAGAACTGCACTCAGTGCAACATCTGCGCCTTCGTGTGCCCTCACGCCGCCATCCGCCCCTCGCTGGCTGCCCCTGCCGACCTCGCGGACGCGCCCGCTACATTCGGCGCCATCAACGCCAAGGGCCCCGGCCTGCAGGGTCTTAAGTACCGCATCCAGGTGTCACCGTACGACTGCACGGGATGCGACCTGTGCACGCACGCGTGCCCGGATAATGCGTTGGAGTCGAAGCCCATCAACAGCGTGCTGGAGGTCGAGTCCACCAACTGGGACTTTGCCAGGTTAGCCCTTTATATTTGGGCTTGTTGGAGCTCGCGGAGGTAGTTTTCATTCCGTGTCAGGTTCACAATTTAGGTTGCGTCTCTCTCTTAGACTGGTTTGTTATTTGTGCCCTAAATTAGAGCATCATAACCCGGAAAACTTGATGATGAACGGACAGGATTACAATTTCCGAAATTTGCCTATTGCTGTGCCGGTGCTGTATGTGATGCGCAGTAAGCTACCGGTCCGCAGCCAGCAGATGGACCGCACCAGCGTCAAGGGCTCTCAGCTCCAGCAGCCGTTGATGGAGTTCTCCGGTGCCTGCGAGGGCTGCGGAGAGACGCCGTACGTCAAGCTGCTGACCCAGCTTTTCGGCGACCGGCTGATTATCGCTAATGCCACGGGCTGCTCGTCCATCTGGGGTGGTTCGGCTCCGTCGAACCCGTACACCACCAATGCGGATGGCTATGGCCCTGCTTGGGCCAACTCGCTGTTTGAGGATAACGCTCAGTTCGGCCTCGGTATCGCAACTGGCACTATCCAGCGGCGTAAGGCCCTGCACCGCCACGTGAAGGAAGTCCTCTCAGCCCCTGCGGAGACAACTCCGATCAGCGGCGCTCTGCGCGATGCCCTCACGCGGTATGCAGTTCAAATCGTAATATTTGGGGGGGAGGGGCGACAAGGAATACATGTATCACCTAGCTGTTCGGATAACACCACCAGTAATCACATCTACTTGACAGCCTATATCTGAATGGAAGCATATTTGAGCATATAAAACGACTTCATTACTCCCACGCTCAGCTCCCTGAAGTCATGTCGTAAATACTTAGGGTTTACCCAAGGACCATACCCCTCGCAAACCCTAACTTGCGTGTAGGTGGTCTGAACATTTTGATGAGCCTGAGGTTGCCAATGTGGTGGCCAAGGAGTTGCAGCCCCTCCTGGAGCGTGAGAAGGACGTCACTCCCGCCGTTGGCGTCTTGCACGGCGAGCGTGACATGCTGCACAAGCCGTCCACTTGGATTGTCGGCGGTGACGGTTGGGCGTACGACATCGGCTTCGGTGGTTTGGACCACGTTCTCGCGTCGGGCGAGAACGTCAACATCCTTGTGCTCGATACTGAGGTGTACAGCAATACCGGCGGACAGCGCTCGAAGGCTACGCCCATGTCTGCCGTCGCGAAGTTCGCTGCCGGTAAGCGAAATCGATTGCTCTGCCGAGCTGAACTTTTGAAGCGCTATTGTATTTCTGCCATGTTCAGTTGCATTGTGCTCATGCCTAGGAGGCCAAGATTGCTGATTGAAGCTTAAGCTTTACACCTGTGCTGCCGGATCGTTTTCTTTCTTTTCTTTTGCGCGCAAACAGGTGGCAAAGAGCGTCCCAAGAAGGACCTGGGCGCCATCGCCATGAGCTATGGCGATGTCTACGTGGCATCCACTTCGCTGCACGCCAACTACGGCCAAGTCGTGAAGGCTATGACGGAGGCGGAGAAGTACCCGGGCGTCAGTTTGTTGCTCTGCTACGCACCTTGCATCATGCACGGGATTTCCAGCGGCATGTGTTCCGCCATCGACGAGTCGAAGATGGCTGTGGAGACTGGGTACTGGCCCCTCTACCGGTACAACCCCGCCGTGAAGGAAGATGCGAGCCACCACCGCTTCCAGCTGGACAGCAAGAAGCTCAAGGGCGACATCAACGAACTCTTCTCGCACGAAAACAGGTGAATTAAGGCTGATATTTTTATATCTAGTTCGTCTAGGTTCGTACTAGTTCGTTTGTACCCCCGTGTACTGGGAGATGCTCTAGTTTTTAGTTGTGGTAGAATCGGGCGTCACAGCAGGACTACTTGCCTAAAGCATTGTTAACGAAGCCGTTGCACCATCTTTTCTTTACCGGATTTACAGGTTTCAGATTCTGGAGAGGAAGGCCCCTGAGGTTGCCAAGCACATGCACGAGGTGATGGACGAGTCTGTGCATGAGCGCTTCGATAAGTTCAAGAACCTGGCGTCCGGCGGACCGGGCATTGCAGTGCACGAGACGCCAAAGCCACAGGAGCAGCAGTAAAACGGCGGATGGCGGAGTGGGCACCAAGTAGGCGGTGGTGCCTCTCCCTGTAATAGGTCTCATCCTGGGTTGTCATGCGGACATCGCTGTTTTCAATTATAAAGTTTGCTCATTTCCAATGAAGGAAGGATTCTTTTTTCAATGCATTGGGAGATTCGTTTGTTTCGGGGCATCGCATCTTAGGGCTGGAGAATGACGTTGGGTGTGGGGATCGCGCTTGCCCTGTTGGCAAAGACTGCCACACAACTCCGCTGCTTCCGTGTCCTAAAAACAAGTACCGGCATAGCGCATTTTTTAGATTAGATTTGGATGTGCTTGTTGTGTATGATGGGTCATCCCCTTGCTGTGCGTGCTGCTGGCCATATTAGCCGGGTATAGTGGGGGCAGAATGGGATTGTTGTTGGCTTGGTAGCCTGGTGCCCCGTCCAGTTCCGATGGGGGTATAAAAGAAGAGGTCGATCAAGGTGGTGTGCATCTAACCTATGGATGATATTCTCTGGACCCTTCAGTGCGTGTGATGAAGCGGGATGACATATGGAGAACAAGGATTAAGTACGTGTGACAAGGTGTCGCGGCCCTGATCCGCACATTGCGGACGTGTATTTTGCTGCTGTTTTGCGATGTTGGCGCACGTACTGGATAAGGTCAGTGAAATGTGTGACCATTGACTTTTGTCGTAATGCCCCGAGTTTCGGTGGAATGATTTGAAGTGGATTATTTTCTTCCAAGGGACCTCAATAGGGTTTTAAGGAGATCTGTCTCAGCTTTGCGCTAATTGTTAATGTAAGTTAATGCTTATTTTATTGGGTGCTGCCCTGTGCAAGTACCATCAGGAGGGTTAGGGAAGGGTACACAGATCCGGCGCAAGACTTGTAAAGATATGATAATAAAGATAAACCCTAAATGAGGTTTGTCATTTGGTCTGTAGATGCGTTTGTATTTTTTAAATCACGTCAGTAATTGCCAATCACGTCATCCGTTCAGACGTTTATGTTTCGAGGAATTCTGTATCAATTACACACCGAGAATGTAGCACAGGGTGCATGATGCAGGGACGGGACTACACTCTCTTCTCCAAGGGTAAGGAACCGAGAGAGGGTAAAGCGAAATAACGCAGGGACGGAGGTGGTGTTTGGGACGCTCCCTGTTTTACCATTCTTCCACTCTACCTGTTTTGCCACCTGTCCTGCTCTCCTTTGGTCCCTCCCTCTTTTTCTCGCTCCGTCCTTCCATCCCTTTCTACCCTCCCACGTACCTCGCTTGCTCTCATGCCGTGAGGGTTCTTCATTGGGGTTCAAGGGATTCTGCAGAGCCCTAATGTTTCTTGGGTACCTCCCTAGATAGGCACTGGCGCCTGAGCCCAGAGCGAGCAACTATCAACTTAAGGGGCGCCTGTGCTGACTAAGATTCCAACTTCCCTGTTCGGGTTGACCCACAAGGTTACTAGGCAAGCATTACTACAGCATGACGGTGCAATAGAACTTCAAGTTTCCTAAGATTTAAGTGGCTGAATATATACGCATTGTCGCACGGATAGGTTTTAATTTTCATATACACCGCGAGACCACGGTGCTGTTATCCAAAGTTTCGAACTATTGGACATATTGGACTATATGGGCAGAGTACGTGGCAGTAGATAGTAGTGTACGTATGTTGAAATTGAGGTACTGTAGGGCCTTGCAACGGCTTAGTTTTTTGACAACTTGTAGACATAAACGGCTCTCTAGCGAAGAAGAGATGAACAAACCTTCAAATTTGTTGCGTAAAGTAACTCGAGCCTCAGATAATTTCCATCGCAAAGTCGTGTTCATTCAATGAATGAGCGCCGTATTCCAGAAACAGGGTCGCCAATATAAATGTATGGCAAACCGCAGACACCACGAAAAGCTTTCAAACAAAATAACCAAAATGTCCACTGTCAGCAGCGCAAGTTTGTTAGGGCTGGGTTTGCCTCGGCTAGTAAACGAGCGACAAATGACGCCATCAGTACTTTGCCCCACGGCCAGACTATCAGCTGGTGGCATCCGCCCCCGTATGATATCTTACGTCCCAAAGCTTGGAAATGGCTTAGTTTTTAAGCCCTGCATGCATGCTGTTTTCCAAAGAAGCCGCTTTAGGAATCGAGGAAGGTTGCGACAATCGCACCAGACAACAGCAACATCATCAGGCGCTCATCAGCCTCAGCAACGTCAAAAGAATCCATCAGACCAGGGCGATGGCCCGTCAACCTCGACGACCGATTTGTTCGATTCGCAGCAGCCTCAGACGCCCTGGCTCGTGCAACTACTCCAAAAATTGAAAGCACCACGATGGCTCATTCAGTTTGTCCACAAATACATAGTACCGCAACCTACGGCGCGGACCGCGGCTTTGGCTCGCGTTTTATGGATCGCCGTAGGGTTCATGACAGTGGCGCTTGGGAGGGAGCTCTTCTTTCCCAGTCCACGGATGACACCGCGGGAGGTAAGACCCCCAAGAATATTTTATGAGTCCACCTGGCGCTGGATTTATTGGGGATTAGGGTGGAGGTGGTTTAGGGAGGTGGGGATGGTGTTTCGGGGTTTTGGCGCAAGGTCTAGGCGGGTGCTGTCACGTAAACCACTCTTCGAAACGCACATGTCTGTCTGTCTGTCTGTATGTATGTGCATATGCCTCCATTTGTCTCGTTCGAGATCCATATGACGCCGTCACCGTAAAGATGCTTGGAGTCTGGGGAACTTATTTTGCTCCGGAACCAGGTCCTCTACTCGGACTTCGTAACGCTTCTCGATGCGGGGCGGGTGCGGGCGGCGAGGCTGGAGGCGGGAACCAGCCGCCTCTATTTTGACGTCACAAGACCGCAGCCACCGCCGTCGGTGGTGTTACCGCAGCAAGGATCTGTCTCATCAGAGGTGGCAACGGCAGCTGCGATGGCAGCGACGACTACGTCTCCACCTGCGACGGCATTGGCGGCAGCGTCGTCTGCCGCGTCCGCCACTGATTCTGGGACGGGCGCGTCAGCAGCAACACAAACGTCGGCACCATCAGCCGCCGCCGCATCCGCATCTGCGAGTGTACGGCAGCGATTCTTGAAGCAGTTTTACATTAAGCTTGCGGATAAGCAGGACATATTGTTGATGGGGAAGCTGCTGCAGGTGGGCCTGATGACGTGGGGAGGGAAAAGGGTCGGGTGGGTTTATGTTTCCCTGCACCAGATGAGTCTCTGTGTGTGTGTTTCAGGCGTTTTGATGTATAAAGTTAGTCGGGAGTTTCGCCCCTCTATCGGTATTAAAATTGACAAGGTCAATACAGAAATGCGGAAAGGGCGGTGCAGGGGGTCGGACCGCATCCTCACCGAAGTGGTGGTGGGGGCAACTTGATGTACCGTATGTGCTCGAGAGAGGCGCACAGTCAGTCAGTCAGGCATCCTGATAGAAGCATATATGAATAGGAAAGAAGAAGCAAAGATGGAAAGGAAGAGACACAATTGATTAGAAATTAAGGGCGGGTGTCGTGCCACCCCTAGGCGATCCCGGGACATGGCAGGTGGCGGTCAGCGATCATTAAAAAATATGTTTTTCTAAATATTGTTTCTTTTCGCAAAAAGACCTTTAATCGCCCTTCAATGATCAGGAGGTCCTCCCTGGGTCCCTGTCACCTTCCCCGGTTCGGACCTTCTCGCTGCACCCGTCCCCCCTGACGCTAATGATACACGCACGCGCTCCCCGCGACCGTCCCCCCCTGCCCCAGGCGGGTGTAGAGTTCTCTGTTCTGCGGGCCTCCTTCACCGCGGCCGCAGCCAGTGCCTTCCTCACCGCGCTGGCGTTATGGCTGCCACTGGTGCCTGTGTTTTGGTTCTTGCGGCGTGTCATCGACCAACGGCAAGGCGCCGGGTGAGGCAAAGCCCCTTCTTTCCCCCCTTCTCTACCCCCGCATGCCTCATTGGGTCGACCATTGTCATGATCCTCGTGATCGGTCTATGATCGTATTTTGGAGCCTACTTGCACATTCGTGACTCCGCTCCTCGGCCCCGGGACTGAAGCGGGTATTTCCCCTCCTTACTTCTCCTTACTCCTCTTTACCCCTCTTCCCCCCTCCCCCATTTCCGTACAACGTGTTGTAAGGACAGAGACATTGCGGTTCTGTTCTTCAGGTTCCACAACTGACTAACTAAATACTTTTGTCAGCACTTCTTCGCCCCCACCTTCCCTCTCTCCCATCTCTCTCTTCCTCTGCTGCAGTCGTGCTAAGAAAGCGTCAAATACGGGAAATACCCCCAGTACGACATTTGCTGACGTGGCGGGTGTGGATGCAGCGAAAGCGGAGCTTCTCGAGGTGATTGGCAGGGGAAGGCGGAGGGTGGGGCCAGGGAAACGAGACGGGAGTTATTAACCACCAACCATCAACTGTCATCCACCAGCACTACCGGGGCAATGCTGTCAGCCGATTTCTCATTTGTCGCCGTTTGAGTTAGCATCTCCTCCCCCGCGCATACACACACACACACATTCCACCCGGAAACACTTGCTCCTGGTGGGCGTACGACATCGTACCCGCAGGTGGTCGCCGTGATGCGGCAGACCAAGGGCAGCTATTCGAAGCTCAAGGTGAAGATGCCGTCTGGAGTGCTTCTGTGTGGCCCCCCGGGAACCGGGAAAACGCTCCTGGGTAAGTACGATGTGGATTTCGGCAGGTAGGCCCTTGTGCCGTTCCGCGTGTGTGTGTATGTGTATGTATCGTATAAAAACCCTAAAACCCTAAATGTTCTCCGTCAGTTCTGTTTGCTTCCACATCTTTTAAGTCCTTCGCTCCCCACGACATTTCCAACTGCATGTACGATAGCTAAGGCAGTTGCGGGCGAGGCCGGCGTGCCGTTCTTTGCCGTATCTGCGTCTGAGTTCGTGGAGCTGTTTGTGGGTCGAGGGGCGGCGAGGATTCGTGAGCTGTTCGCGGAGGCTCGAAAGTCGTCACCTTGCGTGGTGAGCATCCGCGTGCGTGTATGTGGGGGAAGGAGGGGGGAGGGATGAGGGGGAATAAAAGACACCTGGCACTGTTTGTTGTGAAATCATGGCGTATCACGGCGTATACCCCCTTTACTCCTCCAGGGGTATTGTTTATTCAGACACATCGGATTTTGATTTGTTTTCAGTTTCGATATTCGTCGTTCGGCCCTTCATCCCCCTCCACTCCACTCCACTCCACTCAGGTATTTATTGACGAGCTGGACGGAGTGGGCAGCCGCAGAGGTATGGGCTACAACGACGAGCGAGATCAAACTCTCAACCAGCTACTAACGGAGCTGGATGGGTTCGATGGCCGACCGGGTACGTGGTTGGTGGTTGGGAGTTAAGCAGCACAGGGAGACGGGTTGTAACACGTATGCCAGATTCTAAATGGTCGATTGTACCGAGAGTTAGTTAAAATGGTTGTTATGGGATCTCCTAAACATTTCATTTTCTTTACCAACCTTTTGAGGTTTTATCCATTGCTTCATTTCCCCCTCCCTCTATCCTCCCTGTCGCTTTCCCTCTCCCCCCGACCTCCCCTTTTTGCCAGGTGTTTTGTTCCTCGCCGCCACAAACCGCATCGACGTCCTCGACCCCGCGCTGCTCCGACCCGGCCGGATATCCCGCAAGGTTGTCGTACCGCTCCCCGATACCGCCGGCAGAGCGCAAATCCTGGCGGTGCACTTGCGGGGCATCCCGTTGGAAGCGGGACTCGAACCCGCGACTGCCTGCGCCGCTCTTGCCGCTGTCACTGAGGGCTTCTCCGGCGCCGAGCTAGCCAACGTGGTCAACGAGGCATCAATGCTGGCGGCGAGAGACTCCAGGGAAGAAGTGGGGCTGCGCGATTTGCAGGCGGGCGCGCAGCGGACACGGTATGGCGTCAACGGCAGGAGTGGTGAGCGACCTGGGGGGCGGATGACTATGTTTCTGGCCGTACTAAGGAATTGTCAATTCATTGAGTGAAGCTTTGAATGAAACTTTATATCAGAATGCAGAGATGTTCAACCAGGTATCCAACTTTGGTGGATTCGTATTTGCGGGGGATACGAATGCTCACTATTGGATGAGTCGTATGGGAAGATGAATACTTGTTATGTCCAACGGAAAATGGGGGTAAGGGAATCTATTTTCAGGAAATATCGTGAAATGGGTTTTTAAGACCCCGACTGACCCACCCTGCTCTACGGTTCTGTAGCACGATTCCGTCGTACATCCCCAAATCTTAACCAAATTGAGCCAGGAAAAAGCCTGAAGGCTCTGTATAGCACTTTCTATTTTCTGTTTAATATACATGGTGACAAATAGGGCACATGAAATCCAACATAAACCCCGACAACCCCACCTTCACCCCCCGGCCTCCACTGACAGCACAACCACCACCACCACCCGGCTACTGCCATCCCCGCATCCACCCCTGCCAGCCACTGCGCTACGAGATGCACCGTAATTATCTGCATATTTAGGTATCATGAGCGCTCGTCTTCAATGTTCTGGGCTGCCGCCATGGGGATGTCGGCGACATCAACTCACATCCTAGGTACCTTGTCTGTACCATAAGTAGCGCAATCCAAAGAGGTTGACGAAAGCAATAAGTCAGGATTTATTCACCCTTCGCATTTTGTACCTCGCATCCCTGAGTCCACCGTTCAATGTACATGTACATGCAACCCCTTCTCTTCCCCCCCCCCCATAACCCACAAACCCCACTGAAGGCGGTGGAGCGTTTGGTGGCGGTCTGTGGACGGAGAGGCTGCAGAACTGGGTGGTGGACTCGGTGGCGAGTGCGGCGGCGGCGGCGGAGCGACGACCAGTAAAGGTCGGGACGGGATCCGGATGAGCGCCGCTGCGGAGATATCTGAATCGCCCAATTGCTGGCCCCTTATCCTGGCAACCGAAAGAGAAGCCCTACCCGAACCCGATGCCGTACATGCCGGTCTCTGGTCTGATTGCTGAGGTTTGGTTTACCTGGGCTTGCCGCTAACCTGGCGCAAGTAGGGGTCGAGGGGGAATGTAGGAGTTAAGGGCGAGGAGTTGGGGAATATTGAGGTTATAAAAGGTGGTGGGGAGCGGGACCCTGCACCGGTGATCTGATCTGGTCAAGCTCGTTGCAATACGACCTTACCTCGCCAGATCTGATCTTTTGGATAATGTGATTCGGAGCAAGTGTGTGTTTGGACAGGTCGTGCCTGGCGTGACGTGCGCTGAGTGCATGGGAGGGTGGTAGAGGTGGGTGGGATAACAACGGAGAACGGACATGGAGATGAGAGGGGTTAGGTGCCCTCATCGTGCTGTTCACGAGGGGGTTTGAGCTGGGCTGGAGCGGTTGGGTGCTTGGACGAGTTGTGGTCGGCGCAGAGGGAGAGGTGGCAGAGACAGCGGTAGAGATGTGGAGAGGAGGAAGGGGAGGTAGAAAGGGGGAGAGAAGAGGGAAGAGGGAAGTGGAAAGAGAAGGGAGAGGTGACATACTTAAGGAATGGGACCGAAGCGCGATGTAGAGCTAAACCTCGGAATGGAAGATATCTGTCTGCGCGAGGAGAGGTATGAGGGGATGAACGAGGGAGGTGGAGATCGATGGGGGTCGCGGTGCGTATTAGCGGTGGTGACTACTCCGAGGGCACTTGGTGCTGACCCAGGGGCTGGGGCTTCGTGTGGCAACGTGACGGTAAGGGGAGAGAAGGTGCCGACGAACATGGGTCCGGACACAGGCACACCACTAGTGACCCGCGTCGAGTCCCCTCCATTCAGGCTTAGCGTCGTTGCTGCTGATAGTTGTGATGCGATGCTTATGCCGGCAGCTGACGTCGGGTGGATTGGGCTCCGTCGTTGGCACTCGCCAGCGTCCACCAACGCACAGAAATGAACCAACGAGGCTAAAGTTGTATCACGACTTGGGATGGTCACCAACACGAACGTCAGTAAGTAATATTAGGTGTGAGATGTGTATTACATTGCGGTAATGTTGTCCTGGAATAGGGTTTTAGTCCTGGAATAGGGCTGTGCTGAATTTTGGGTACAACTGAGACTGTCCCCGGAGCGGGATTCGTCTTTTCGGCGGTTTTGTATATTTTATCTTTGGTAACTCGAAAGCTCTTTTTTGATTACGGCGAACAAAAGCTTCTTCCTGGCAAATGCTAAGAGACCGCTCACCTGACAGGCCGCTCACCTTTAAAGCGATTAGTATTATTATTAAGATGAAGCTTTTAATGATACAACGGTAACAAAATGTCAGCTTGTCTTACCATGCGAAACCACAAAATGGTGGGGACCATTGCAAGTGAAAGAGAATTTCGCGCGTTGGTCTCGGAGCCCATTAAGCTTCAACGGGAGCCTGTATTTGCATAAGGCAGATTTAGAATTTTACCTCGTTCATGTAATAGTCTAGCTAGGATGCTGGTATTTAATGATAAAGTCGTGTGTTTAATGATCAAACGAATTCAGTTACTACGCTGAGCATCGCGGGAGGTAACTGACAGTTATCAAACATGTGCATGGGAAACGTGTTCCTCAGCCCACTTGGAGAAGTACTCGTGTACTAGTCCATTTACTAGTACTACATTTGCCCTTCCCGACAGTGCAGTAGTCGAATTTGTAAAAGCGCTTAGGATTTTGTCAAGGGCCTCTGGATGGCTGTGCCTCAAGCGTGATCAATGATTGAGCATCCTCATTGATAGCGGTTGAAGTGTGATATGGGCACCACTATGAAACGTGGAAGGTGTGGCGAATCTGCAACCCTGAACGAACTCGCATATATAACTGTAAGAACACTATGTTGGCACCCCGTGGCTGCATTGTAACTCTGCGAGAGCTGCTTATCAATTCTGCTGCACCATACGGCGCAGAAAATGATGAAGGTCCTGGCCCATGTCAGTGAAATCGTTACAATTGGCTGCACGACTGGCTTATAAAGACATCAGCACCACATTTATAGACGATAGAATGCGTAAGTATCAAATATGGGATTAGTTATCTCATCACGGGGCAGGCAGGATACGAGAAATATAGTCCCATGAGTGAGATGGGGTACGGCGCTCTGCTGCTGGACGAGCGAGCGAGGAGTGAATGAGGGCCAAAGGAACGAACGAACGAAACGCTAACATGTGTGCGGGTACCGTCGAAGACGTCGCCATGTCTTACAAACACGCTTAAGGAGTAATACTACCGTGCGTGGAATTTACCAATGCAAATATCTCCCAGCGTATGACGACACTGGTACTTAATTGCTTGACGGAGCCATTTCGGGTTTTCTCGCCATTCAGATTATCAATGTCGGTGTACACACCATATGCATGCTCCTACTCGCTCCTACTTCAATCGAACCGGCAGACGATGGAAAAATACCATTTGATGACGACATATGTACGGCATATATACGACATCTGTTGACATCCAAGGCCCAAGATCCTTCTAACCACTGATCAGCTAACGAATGTACATATGACTTGCTTCACTTAGGGCATACACTGACCAGCCACTTCGCTAAACTTCATTTACTACATGCATCCCGACGCCCAATCCGATGCTTTTCTTTCTTCATTTCCCACGTCTTAAGTACCCTGCATATCAATGTCTACCAACTCTTGCCGTATTTCTCGTACCGTACCTGTCGTACACTGCCTTCCTACCTGTCTGCCGTACAGTACTTTCTACCATGCTTGTTTAGGGATTTTTCATCACCAGGTCCTAGTACGACATCCAGCCTCACCTCCAACATACATCGCCTGCTGCATGCCATCCTCTGATTGATATTGCGTGTCCTGTCGTACGTATCTTGTCTGTCGTACACTCTGTCGTCTGTCCTGTTTGTCTGCTCAGATCCTAACATACAATATGTCTAGTTCTGGATTGAAAATAAATCTGCTACAGCTTCCATAAAACCTGCTACTGCTGTACTACCACCACCATACAATGTCTTCCCCTATTTCTGCCGCTACCCGCCAACAAAGGCAGCAAAATGGTGCGATTAGCAAAAGCAGCACCTGACATCGATGGGGCGAAAGACATGCTCCACGCACAGTGAGGATTGGGTGGAGTGTGTCATGATATTGCGGTCTGAAGGAACACGTCGATCTTTGGCATGGTGCACACACTGGTGTTCGTACATTTGTACCCCATACATATGCGTGGTGGAATTCCGCTCCTCCGACTGCCGTACATATGAATACCCGAGCAAATACGCAAACACGAGCAGCCTCGTGCTCACTGACCGATGGGTCGACACCCAACACCTAACAGCGTCAATGATCTGGGTCGCCAAAATCCGGATCTATAGAACCTCTCTGTACGTACCGCTCCAGTGTTGACGAGAGCTCTGGGCGAAGACAGCTATCGAGAGCCAGGGATGGATGGATGGATGCAGTTTCTAATGAGGAATCTATGTGCGAATAAGAAGTCGATTGATGCTCCGAAACCGCGATCCAAGTGAACTGCTCACAAAAATGCAGCAAACCATTGCTAAGGGCGACCGGTGTTTGCTCACCCACGCTCGTCGAGGAGATAGTCGTCTGAGCACGACCAGCGCCGCCACCGCCATCACCACCTCTCCAAGCAACACTTCACATTTGTAAAATGCGCGCCACAGCACGAGCATTACTAAGGAATAGTACGGACCTGCTGGGATCAACTATGCATCTACCTACTACAGAGATCCGTCAACCGATATCTAGCAAACGTCGTCATGCTCTCCCATGCATCCCTGAATCTGACGACCCCCACCACCACGATACATGCTAGCCCAAACGCCAAGCAGTTCCGATGTGTACGAACTGACCTCCTCAACTTCCTGTGGGGTGTGCTGTCTCCGAGGTTCCGCTCCCAAAGAGTCCATCGTACCCCCTTGCCGCTGTACTGCTGGCGCGACGCGGAGAGAGAGAGATGTTTGGGTTCCGCGATTCGGTGACTTCGGACTCCCACCGCTCTTATGATGCTTCCCGCCGGCATCCTGCTACTACCCGCGCGCACTTCCGCCTGTCCGTCTGTCCTTCTTGTCTTCTCGCCCCTCCCTCCCTTTCGCCCACCCTCCCTCCCTCATGTCGTACTCCGATTATCGCTCCCCATTGCGAATGAATTAAACATCTTACCCTCATCGCACCACAGACATAGTCGGTTGGCGGAAACGGTCACTAACAGCCCTACAAGTAACATGATACTGAAATAACGGACTCGACCTTCAGCGTCCGGCTCTCCGTTCCAAGCCCCGATCTCCCCAGCTAATTGGTGCTGTTGAGGGTTGCCAAGAGTCCCGTGGCCTCAGAGGACAGGGATGTACCTCCTCCGATTGTTCAAAAGGAACGAATACGACAATCCTCCTCCTCCTCCTCCTCCTCATCATCATCATCATCATCATCATCATCATCATCACCATCATCATCATCATCATCATCATCACCATCATCATCATCATCATCACCATCATCATCATCATCATCATCATCACCATCATCATCATCATCATCATCATCATCATCATCATCATCACCATCATCACCATCATCATCATCATCACCATCATCACCATCATCATCATCATCACCATCACCATCACCATCACCACCACCATCATCATCATCATCATCATCATCACCATCATCATCATTATCATCATCATCATCATCATCATCATCATCATCATCATCACCATCACCATCATCATCATCATCATCATCATCATCACCATCATCATCATCATCATCATCATCATCACCATCATCATCATCATCATCATCATCATCATTATCATCACCATCATCACCATCATCATCATCATCACCATCATCACCATCATCATCATCATCACCATCACCATCACCATCACCACCATCATCATCATCATCATCATCATCATCACCATCATCATCATCATCATCATCATCATCATCACCATCATCATCATCATCCAACCCGACACAAACTCGTTCACAAGACGCCCCATACCATTCCGTCAGACACACAGAAGATGAGGGCCGGGGTGAACAAAGGTCTGGTTACGCTTTCCCCCCTAACACCCGGCACCCTCATCCGCACATCACTACCACCTCCTACTAGCTCTCAGCAGCTCCGTACTCTACCATCCCAGCTACCCCCCTCCCCAAGCGCGATTTCACGTGTTGCTGTGCTCTGCCGGCAACCTCTGAGGTCCGCTTCATCATGCAGGCCCCTGAGGCAGGTAGGCAGGTAGGCAGGTAGTCTTGAGGAAAAGAGCGCTGAGACTGGCCGGGGAGTTGCAGACGACCAGCACATGTGGCGAGCAGATGTAACCGCTTGACCGCTTGACCCGCCTCCAGAGGACCCTGTGATGGGCACCCCCCTGCGGCTGAAGCCTGAGTGGGGAGTGACGCTGACCTTTCGCTGCTGTTGCACGCAAACACGCGGGACTGGTCATCCTGGACATAAACCTGACGTACGTCGGGTACGTCGTCTGTGGCCCGCGCACGCAATCACGCTGGGGCCGAATCCTCCCTTCGTGCGCCCCTCGCAAATGGCGTCAACGCTGTTGTAGGTGAGAAGAGCATCTCGCACACTTCAACAACATGCAAAATATGGAGAGCAGAATCGCTCCAAATTGAGACCTCGGCCCTCCGGGAGCGGCAGCAGTGGCCGTTACCATGGCCCGCGCGAGGCCAAATTTACTCGCTTCCGTTGCCGTCCGATGCCCGGGATTGGGCTCCGCCCGCGCTTGCAGTCCGCTAAATTTAAAGCCATCCAGGAACATGAATTAGCCATCGGGTGGCCGCAGCGACCACTTCCTATGACGGAAACGGCCAACCATAAACTGTTATGTAGCTGGCTCGCCTTAGATACAAATAAGATAATATACTGTTCCAATGGCTGAACGAAGCGATATATGTCGATATTATTATCCCCTTGCAAGGAAAAAATTGAGCGCTGCATGCGGTGGATATGAAAGGGCACAAGCAAAGCGGTTGTAATGTAAAGGGAGCGGCCACCCACTAAAACCGGAACGCAGAAACCCCCTACCTGACCGACATATCATCAACAGAATATAAACTCTTAAGACGGATCATTTGTACGTGCGACTTGGCTGGGCTGTAAGGCCGGGGGGTAACGACGTGCTGGACATTGGTCCGCGTTTTCCAGCTGTTGAGCCCCAGCAGGGCGCAGACCTAAGCTGCAGAGGCTTGGTAGCAGCCCATTCGGTACTGAGTGTTCGAGGTAAACAAGTCAGTGCTTGCCCGTAAAAGGACTACCATGTCTCAAATGAGCAGGTGTTAAAGAATCGTAACTTGAGACTTCTGCCACTCACCAGCCTTTATAGTGGGCAAATTCCTGCATAGCTCCATTAGATGATAGTCATTAGCGTTTGGACCGGTTTCCATAGCCCAATGAACCAATTAAAAAGCGACGGCGCACTTCCTTCTGAAAAATCGATCTCGTCAAATAACAATTTCTTATTTATGAGCACATCAGGTAGCAACTGATTGGGGAATCAGCATGTAGGCTGAGCTAATCTTCCCTATCCGGCAGACGAGCGCGCAAGCACAGGTAAATTGGATGAGATGTACAGTTATTGCGACCTACTAATGAACATAATGTGTTTCATAATAATAACGGCATGAAACGGTATTCAGTGATGGTGTACGCGCTCCCGTAATACTTCAACGGTAACATGAGTACGGACTAGCAGCATCCTAGTTTCGACAGGTGCCAATATTGTCACCCAGTCACAAACCTCACTGGGGATCTCGCCGTGTTACATATTATTAAGAATATGAACATATGAAAGTCGTAATTGGGTTATGTTGAAGTTGTGAATATTAATACCTCTTAACGACGACGTTTCCGACAAAAATCTCTCATAGATGTAACGATGCCCTCGGCATGCAGCACTACCTCAATTCAGATCTTAAACCAAAAGGCCCAACTTACGATGCTACGTAAATGCTTTTTTGAAAAACAGAAATCACTTCAAGCGCTTGACAAGCACCAAATCTTGAACTTGTCATATACAAGGAATTCATGACTATTTATGTATTGCATCGTGCCGTAAGTCCTGACGAGGGTCCTGAGAACTGCCATTAAGGTTACAAGGGAACACTTGGTCCCACGCGCCCTTCCATGAGCCTCATACCATGGTGTGTATCAAAACATAGCATACATACAAACATAGCCTTCCGAGCTAGTAAAACAGGCAAGCAATAAAGCTCGCAGCTCCAACGAAAGCGAGGGTATATAACGGTGAATAGGAAGTAGGAAAAACTAGGTAAGCGTCCTGCCTGTCCTGAAAGTCGAGTCACAATCCTCCTTCTGAACTCTGACGTGGAGTGGAATGTAATTTGGAGTGAACTTGTGGGAAATCATATATCAAGGTAATAAATAGGATTGGCATCGCAGGTACCGTAAATTGCAGAAGTATAGTGTGTGTAGGATAGGGGGGTACATCACCCGTGGCTACTAACCTGGCAGTCCCTACCTTCCCCGGTGTTTCGGGGCACCCTCATCCAGTCTCCCATGCCGACTTCTCCGAAATCAGTGGTTTTCCCAGGTTCAGCACCCACCACCAGCATCCAGCGGAATCTGCCGAATTAACTAAGGCGTCAACTCCGCTACTGGTCAGCTCGCAGGTCACTTTCATTGGGGTCGTCACCGTCCATCGACATGGGGGCACCCTGCCCTTAACTTTAAGGTCTTTGGCCCGCTCTCTGTCAGGGTAGAACCTGGAACTTCAGGGGCATATTAGTCGTGCCATAACAGTCGTGCCTGAACACAGAAGTATGTGTACGTAGCATGCCGCCACAAATACCAACCTTTTTGTCGAAATTGGATATCTCCTGGAGGTCACGCACCTCTCATTCCTTCCCAATTCCTATCGCTTCCCTAAGGAAGGGCATACCATAAAGCACTCAATGCCGCCGTACTGTATCACTGTACCATCCGTACCCTGCCCAGGCGATGCGAAGTCGAAGAAACGCCTCACCTACCTTCATGCCGTTTCATTTAGAATGCGTAGGAATTGAGATAACGAAATTATCGGGATAAATAAAAACTGGAACAACAAACAACCGAAAAGGGGGCCAAAGGCGAAGTGACCGAGGGTGAGTCATCAGGCGGGCGAAGCAAGCAAGATCGGATGCGGGGGCTGTCGAAGGTTGGGCAATGGCTGGTGCTCATATTCATATGAACATGCTCAATCGGTCATCACCCCCGCAGAAATAAGTGGCACCAGACGTGGTTGCAATGCAACTTCCATTCCCCCTATATTTCCATCCCCCCTATACCCTATGTATAGACGTTTCAAAATCGCTCAGATGAGCCAAAGCGGGCACTGGAGGACTGAGGAAACCTTGACAGAATGGAACCGTGGTGCAAGGCGGGCTAAGTTGGAGGCCTGATACGTCCCGATATGCGGCGGATAACGTGACATTGATACTCAGAAGCACAGGTGGTTGGTCGTGGGGCAGCGGAACGACGTGCCAGGGCGGTTTTCGCCCGGAGAGATATGTCCATAAGTGGGGCCTAATTAGGCAACCGCAAGAGAGCGCAATGGAAACGAGACAGACGGGCACAATGACTTACTGATTGCCTGAAACTTAAAAATGTATTTAAGAATGAGCTTTATTGATGAGTGTGATGATATTAATTTTGTCAAAGCATTTTCTAAGTATTTATGGCAACTGTAAGAAGGCACCACAGACACATTCAGACAGGTAACAACGCCTATACCAACGAAATTTTGCAACGGGAAACGCGTGCCTGTTTAAGATAGCATGCTTCTTTCTCACTTGTAAAATATTTTCTTCATGCGGAAATACGCAATCCTGTATGGTAACCTGTAACCCTTTACGTAAACTCCCCTCACAAGTCTAATTTTTCATGGGGTTGCTTTTGGGAAACTTCTTATAGTACCGAAACAATTTTTAAGTAGTATGTTGTTGTACATGTCCGTTTGTCGCCGGTCAGGGCCGTGGTCCCAGGCGGTCCCCGGCCTGACAATCCTAGACCTGCCTCCACCGCCACTCATGGCCTACTTTGATATTAAGCAGCATATCCTTATGAACCTGTCTACATGTCTGTGTCTACGTCTGCAAGTGCTGCTCCACATCCTCGTGCCCCGGTGTCATGTTGCCTGGCTCTCTTCTAAGAATTTGCAAATTGACGAGGGACGTACAGATGATGCAGATATGTCGGATGCGTGATAGATTGAACACATGCTAGCGGACAGGGAGACAGACGAAACCCAGTAATCAGTCACTGTCGTTGAAGAGCTGCCAGGCCCAACATGCAAGGGACCACATAATTCCCGTTACCACGTAAGGGAGTTACCCACACCGGCGTCACAAAGATGAAAGGGGCCACGCCGGACCGACCCAAACGTCACGGTCAGACGTACGGAAACAAATACACCGCGTTCTTTCCAGCCAGGGACAGTAGCCCCGCAGTATGTGTCATCATTCCGGCCAGTCATTCAACTCCAGAGCCCTCACCACACCGCATACACCCACCCACCCCACCCCGGACCGCTAGTGGATGTGGATGACGTCATCGGCTCCACTCCGCTGCGCTGTGCTGTCCTCTTCTCTCCCTTTCTCTTGTGGACACCGCCTGTTCCTCCGCCCTCCCTTACCCCCATCCTCATGCTGGGGACCGCCACGGCAGGGGAATGATCCTCCTTCCCCCTCCCCTCCCTCCTGCGCCGGCGGTCATCTCTCAACGTCTGAAGGCGAGGGACATTTGGAGCACCCTTCGGCCCCTCCCCCTTCGCAGTCCGCGGATTTGGGATCGAGCATGAACGACTCCCAACCCACGGATCCAATTTCTTTCCCCCTCGCAACGCTATTGTGAATGATGACATGAACAATCGACGCGTTTAGCTCCACATTCGGTTTCGGGTTTTCGATCTGAGTGCCGTACCCAAGCCAGCATTCGGCCCTCGGCACACTGCTATTCCCTGAGCTGTCACTATCGCGCCAGACCGACCACCTTGCTAACAAAAGCAGTTACCAGGATATCCAGACGACGTCTCCGATACGTCCGTCTCTCCAGCTGAGAACTGAAGACACGTCCCTGGAGCCCGGGCCCCACTTCCCCAGCATCGGAGACCGATTCTTCGCTCCCCCAGCACCGCCTGCCTTCATTATATCTCTACCTCAAAACAGTTAGCTACCTCCCCGGACCTTCTTCCCCCCCCTCCAGCCCGCCCATCTGCCAGCCTT
This sequence comes from Volvox africanus, assembly GCA_030268105.1. Classification (NCBI taxonomy): domain Eukaryota; kingdom Viridiplantae; phylum Chlorophyta; class Chlorophyceae; order Chlamydomonadales; family Volvocaceae; genus Volvox; species Volvox africanus. Next base: position 120,078 of record BSDZ01000044.1, read on the forward strand.
TCCCTTCTTCCCTCCCCCCGCCAGGCTCGACGCGACCTCACAACAAAACCCGCATCTACTCCCGCCTAAAGAATGAAGTACGACCTGTTCGACCGTCCACAATGTCGTCATGTGCCCGCTATCACCCCCGCGAACCTCATCCGCCTGCGCCTCAGTTGCTTTCCACAACAACAGCGGTCGCCGTTTTCAGCCGCACCACCGCCGTTCCTGTGGCCTACCAGCCAGGACAAGGTAGGCTGGTAGACAAACGGAAGCCCCAATCAGATCGTTGGAAGGTTGATCACCCGCCGTGCACTCTATGACCCCGGCTGCAACCGCTTCTGCAACAGATTTTGAAGCCCGCGGGTCTAGTCGTCGCCAATATAGTAGAAGGTCCCCGCCTCCTTCTGCTCCCGGTCCTTCGTGGACCCCCACTTGTTGATTCGGGGGCGGTAGTTGGTCGGGTCGCGGCGGAAAGTGATGTCCAGATTGCGAAGGAACAAGTTCATACCTGGAAGGGAGATTAGGTGCAGAGGAATGCGTGTGTGTGTTTGTCAGTTTTGGAGTGTACATGGCTTCATTGAGTGCTTAAGATTGGTATGGTTGGTGATACGGGGAAGGGGGGGAGGGAGTACGGGGACACAATTTCGAGGCCATACGCCATGCTATGCGGATGTGTATGTGTGTGTTTGGGAAGTACGATCCCAGTACGCGGCAAAGACACAGCCTTTACGTGCCTCGATACAAGCGCGGGAAGACAGCGGCTCATGACAAGGCAGATGGTAGGTGGGAGGATGGGGGGGGGGGGCAAAAAACTCTTTTTAACTCAGCCCCTCCCAGACTTTGTGTGATCTCCGTGCCCATACCTGCTCCACTGGATTTCCATGTACGAATCCCCCCTCCCCCTCCCCCACCTGGGCCCACCTCCTGTGTTCCCCCGCCCCCACTCCACCCACCTGTCTGCAAACTTTGCGGAGTGCGAGCAAAGGCGTGTTTCGATGGCTCTCCCTCGTACACGATCACCCGGTCAGCCATGTACGTGGCCATGATGAAGTCGTGTTCAACGATAAAGGCCGTCTTCTTTGAGTGCATGATGAAGCGCTTGATGACCTGGAAGTTAATGGTTAGATCGGTAGTTATGCCCGTTGTAACGGAAAACGTTCTAGTTAGGTAAGCTAGGAAGCTAAATTCAGTAATGAAATTAAAATTAAAAATAATAAAATAATAAATAATATAATAATAATAAATACGTTCGGTCGCACTCTGATAAAACTACCCAAGCGCCACACCATAAACTATTTTTTCCAAATGCGAATCCACTGCGTCAACTTCCGACCGCATTTCAAATGTTGCAGTTCCGCCATACCCGCCACCCTGCTTCCTCTCCCTTCCCCCCTCCTCACCCCCGCCTAGCAAGAGTCCGTTCTCACTTTCGCCGCCATGATGCGCTGTTCGCTGTCCAGGTAGGCTGACGGCTCATCGATGAGGTAGATGTCCGCCGGTTGGCCCAGCGCCAGCGTGATGGCCACGCGTTGGAGCTCGCCGCCGGACAGGTTCTGCACCTCCTGGTCCATCAGGCCCTCGATGTTGAGGGGCTTCATCACGTCCGTGTTGAACTGGTTATGGATGCGGGCCGGGCGGGGGTGGCGATAGCGAAGGTTGGGGTTGGGGTTGGGGTCGGGGACAGACAGAAACGGAAGTAACATATAGGTTAAAACCTAAACAGTTAAGCGACAATGGGAAAATACGAAATAAAAATCAGCAAGTTTATTGGAAGATAATCAAACGGACATATTCATTCTCTCAGCCCGCTATAGACTTCTCGGCCCCGCCCGAGGCAAACCTAAGAAAGCAGACAGAAAGACAAAAAAACACATACCTGCGGGTGGATGTACGACTCCCGGATGCGCTTGTGCAGCAGTTGCCGTACCGTCCCCTCGAACTTGGGTGAGATCTTCTGCGGCTTGTAGCTCACGTTGAACTGCGGCAGCTCCGCGACCTCGCCGTCGTCTCCCTCAGCCAGGTCGGACGGGAGGGCGCCCTACGAACGAGCGTGGTGTGGTGTAAGTGTTGGGGGAGAGATCGGGGTTGATTGTTGAATGTGTATGTGTTTTGTTGCAGCAGGTGTGAGATACCACAGCACATGTGTGTTGGGAGGGGGATTCGTCTCAATTATTTCGCTCGTATCATTTTGGGGGGTGAGCTCGTGCTTCTTAAACTCCCTCGGCCCCCCCTCTCTCTCACACACACACTCACTCACCGCCAGCATGCGGATGAAGGTGGTCTTCCCGGTGCCGTTCTCTCCCAGCATCACCAGGATCTCGCTGTCAGTGAACTCGCCCGCTTCAACCTGAGGGGGGGGGACAAGGGGGAACAGGTGCACGAGTTGTTGGCGACTACAAGATGCAACTGCCACTGCTGCTGCTTGGTGGGTAGAGGGGCGGAGAGCGCGGCGGATGACGGGAAAGTGAAGATATCATTCAACTCTGAAGAGGTACCCCACACGGCCCTTCACCACACGTCAGGCCTCTAAGGGTTTAGGGGGGGGTAAAACCCTAAGTTGCGATGTTGCCTAAGTTCCCTCCCCTCCTCGCCCATTTCATTGCACAACTCCACTCCACTCCACTCCCCTTCCTTCGCCTCCTCCTCCCTCCGACCGGCGACCGCGGCCCGCTGACTCACCTCCAGTGTGAAGTTCCCTTGCATCTTCTTGAGCTTGGGGTATTTGTACCGACTGAATTTCTTGACCACCTCGACGGCGTCCATCTGCTCCGTAACCTTAGGGGCAAAAAATGGGGAGGGGGGACAGAGCCGGAGGTGCCGAGAGACAAGTTGAAAACGAGGTGAGGTGAGGTGATGAGATGGCGGTAAACCAGCCTCGCCCTCCCCCCCGCCCGATGCGAACACAGACGTCTGCTTATACACAGACAGAAACGTACCTTGAAGCTCAGCGAATCCTCGCGGAAGCGCAGGTTCTCAGTGGGTACGAAACCCGCCAGGAAGATGTTGATGCCCTCCCTGGAGAGGGAGAGATAAAGGGGGGGGCCCAGGAGTGGGCCGCAGTGCGACGAGGGACAACATAAGTATTGTAAGTATTGTAAAAGACCCCCCTGAGGACGATGGAAGTAGTGGAGGGGAGGGGAAGGTATCCTTAAAATTACATCCAGAAAAATCAACGGAGCCAAGATCCATCAGCTTCCTGCGTCTCCGAAACCCCAAGTTGCCGGATAGTGAGCGGGGAGGGAAGGAGGCAAGATGATACAATATGATGGACAGCAGTTTGCTCCTTTCCCAAGCCGTACAGCTCTCACTCGTGGGCAGGCCCTTTGCCCCAAGGTTTTTCCGTCAGTTTCTTTATCATAAACTCTATAATCTACAGGGATAGATTGGTCAGTCTTCGTACCATAATGCAGCAGGTTTACCATTCCTATACCAGGAATAACATCATGTGCATAGAGTGATGCCATGCAACTATCTCATTTTCATCGGTGTGGGGTTTTTCCTCTATAGAATCATCTAATATCAGAACTCCACATTTAGCAGTCTGGTGCTTTCTAATTTCCGGCTTGACATACATCCATAATTCTTTACCTGACGCTGAACGGCAGCGTGACAACGCCGTACGCTCCTGGCTTGCCGTACAGGCAGCAGATGAAGTCCGACAGGTAATCCAGCACGGACAGATCGTGCTCCACCACAATCACAAACTTTGATTTGTCTTCGTCCAGCAATGACCTGATCACCTGGACATAGGGAATACAAAACAACACACCACAACTTTCGAATTCCATGTAGACTTTCATGCAATGGTTACCGTCTCCAGCGTGCCTTGGCTCGCCTGGGCCGTACAGACTCCATATACTCGTACGGTTTGGCAGCTCTATGCGTGATATAATTCAATGCAATCAATATCACCGTTCGCTCATCAAACACCCTATCCCCTGTATTACGTGATGTACGAACCCTAAACCCTGAGGCAACCGAGTGCTCAACAAAGCCAATAATCAACCCAACCATTCCACTCTACTACTCTCGTATGAGATGTGACCGACTCCGCCGATTATCCCGGCAGTATTCCCCCTTTCACACATACAACCAAAACACACATGCATACCGACACACAAGTACACACAGAGAGATAACCTAAATTGAAAGATATGAGCAAGATCCCACTGACCGCGTACATTCAATCTCTCCCCTACCCCGCCACACACACAAACACCCTTCACCGCAAGCCCCACCCCGTCCCCCAAAACCAACCTGCGCCGCTTTGAGTCGCTGCCGTACATCCAGGTACGACGATGGCTCGTCCAACATGTAGACGTCCGCTTGCTGGCAGGCCACCACCGCAATGGCGAAGCGCTGCAGCTCCCCTCCGGACAAGTTCTCGACATTGCGGTCCGTCACCTGATGACATTCCGGCCGGCGATACCGGAGTCACCCACCACCCCCATCCAGTACGGGACGAACAGGGGGAAGAGGGGGAAGAAAGAGGAGAGGAAGAGGGGTACCCGAACGGAATAGGGAATCCCAGTACTTGTTTGTATTTGCTGGGGTAAAAGACTGAGGAGAGGCGGAAAGATGAAACTCCGGAAAAATTGTAAGTGATGGTGGCAGTGGTAGTAGTCATTACGGGGGAGCGTGGATGACTCTTTGACACACTTTGGGCAGATCATATGCCCTGACCCGAGCGAGCGCATTTAACACAACACCAAGGGAGAGAGGGCGATGCCCTGATGACAGGGCGATGATGCGATGTGATGATTCTATAGAACAAGCCACCACTAGGGAAAATCTGTTAAAATAAATATGCCGTGTGGTATTTCACAAGTGCACGTCGGAATTGTGTCGGGGAGCAGAGAACGTCGCTGTCGCATAAGGCCCGTGACGCACACTGAGGGCAGATCGCTTTGGAACCCGCCCTTCTGTCTTCCGGGGTTTGTTGTCGCGTCCCAGCGAAACTGTGCATCGGCGTTGCGTTAAGCGCCGAGCCAGGTTAGAAAAGGACGCACCCTTCCCCCTCCACCACTTGCCCTCTCCCCCCCTTCCCCTTCCCCTCCTCTGCACTCGCGCACGAGGCGGGTCAGGGGAGTTAGGGTATTAGGGTTTTTCCGAAACAGTCTCACCTGCTCCAGGTCCAGGTCCCTGAGCAACATGGCCTTGACGTCCCGCTGGTCCTTCTGCTCCAACACCGTCAACACGTTCCCGCGAACAGCCTAAAAGCTCCAGGGAGGACACAGCAGGGGCAGGAGGAGAGACATCACCAGGAGGGTGGATACCATCAAACCAATTTAACCAAACATCAAGATGAGCAGGAGGACAGTCCAAGGAAGGAAAGGAAAGAGCACGGCAAGTGATAAGAGGGGATGGTATTCAGGGGCTAAGGACTCCCGCCGCACGTGGAACGTGATGTTTCGCTGGTTTCGGATCATTAGGGTGTTTGCCGGGTAGGGGTGGGGGCTAGGCATATCTGGAGATCGGGATGTACTCCGGAGGTATGTACTTTTCAGGGCTGCGCCGCGAGGATCAGACAACCATTTTTTAGCCATTAGGATACGAAAAGTGAGGAGGGTCACTTGAGCATGAATGCGTGTCCGTACAGCAGTGAAGGTGCTAATGGTTGATTGTGTATCGCGGACGTCACGGAGGACGTCGGGGTATACCCCACCGGGCCGAAGGGCGGTAGCCGGGCACAAGAGGCAACCCCTCACCGCGATCGAGTTATGAAGCCCACTACTTTGGCGTCCCAGCGAAACTGTGCATCGGCGTTGCGTTAATGCGCCGAGCCAGGTTAGAAAGGACGCACTGACAGCAGTTGCAGAAGGCGAGCTAGTTCCGTTCCCCTGGTTAACCCTTACGTTCATGATCTAATACATTCTGGACCGCTGGTAAAGCTTGAAAACCATCGCCATGAATGTGGTGTACTACGCCCTGCCTTGGAATGCCGCACTTCCCAAGGAAAACATGCCGTACCTTAGGGATATGGTCGACGTATTGGGGCTTGATAATGGCCTTCAGGTTGTCCTCCAGGACGCGGGTGAAGTAGTTTTGGAGCTCCGAGCCGCGGAAGTACGTCAAGATCTCTTGCCAGTCCGGGGGATTCTGGATGAGGGGAAGTGGACGAGCGTGCTTTACCGGGCATCAGCGGAAGGGCGAGTGACGAAGGATGATAAAACGGAATTAACGGTCAGGTAAGTCTCCCCATCTTCCCAACCCTCTCCTTTTCCCCTTCATTCCCGTCCCCTCCCCAAGGCCTCTAGTACACGTTATTACGGTTTCTGTTGCCTTAATATAATGCCTTATATTTTCTGCTTCCATTCGTGGCGGCCTTGGCGGCTACTAAGTTCGCGTTCAAACGTTTTCACCTTCCCTACCTCGGGCATCGTCCTCAAAATCCATCGCGGCTAATGAAATCATAGTTCATCATAGTAGCGCCTCTACAGTAGCAATACCATGTCTCATTTATTCGTCTTATTCCCTCGCCTTCTCCTCCCTTTTCACCCACTTACCGTGAACCTGCCCAGATTGGGTTTGAGCTTCCCCGCCAGCACCTTAAGGGCGGTGGACTTCCCGATGCCGTTGGTCCCCACCAAGCCCAGCACCTGTCCTGGTCGGGGCATGGGCAGCCTGGCGGAAGGAGGAGGGAGGATGCAGAGGATGCAGCGTGAGATGACCACCTGGACTAGCGTTTTATGTACATGAATTAATTTTAAAAGATAACTGACGGTTTAATTGCTGGGTTGGGAACGACTGAAACCCCGAATTTCAAATCAGGATTCCTCAGGGATTGAGGCCATCATCCGGGTCAGTGGGGGCACGGAACAAAAGGAGCAACCAGTAAATCCGAGACCGAGGGGAGGGCGTATGGTCCAGCCGTATTTAAGGACGACACGCCTCCGTGTCCCTCTCCCTCACCTGTGTAATTTGAAGGAGTTGGGGCCGTATCGGTGAGTGGTCTCCTTCTCCAGGTCCTTGGGAAGGTTGATGATCATGATGGCCTCGAAAGGACATTTCTGTGGTCATGCACAAGTTGAGTGGAGGGGTGACGAGGAGTTGACCGGGGATAGCCACCAGAGCCGAGCTCGTCTGCAAAACCCATACACTTGAGAAACAGTACGTGAGATGACACAGATGAACGCCTTTCCTCCCGCCTACTTCGTGCGGTCCATTATGACAACGGAACGGAGACTGGGTACAGGTACCAGATCGGGAACCAGGGGAAAGCCCGCCCGTGAGGGGTTGAGCCTGAGAATCCTATTCAGGCGATTCCTACAGGACGAGTCCCTGAATATGCCGTGTAGTATCAAGTAAATTGAAAAATCGAAAGACAACAAGATATTGGTAGTCGTGCGGGGAATGGTGGCTCCCGGCCTCAGTCTCCTGACGCTTTCGCTCATGTTTAAATGGTGTCCCAAGCGAAGGGCCCGCGTGAGAGAATTTGGGCGCTTAAGTGGGTCTGGACTGAGGTCGTGCTGCCGCCGTCACTGCTTCTGCTGTTGCTGCCTCTCTGCCGCCGCCAGTACCATCACCACCAACAACCACTCCAGCTGCAGCTGCGACAAACCGCTGCAGCGCGGTGCCGTGTTTCAGTTTGCTGCTGCTCCAGATCTCCACGACAACGTTGCCACCTGGTTTGAAGAGTTGAGTTCCCACCCACGGGGGGAATAAATTTTTATGACCCGTACCACCGGCGGTTGTAATCATGAACCCGCACTGCTACGCCCGTATGAAGGGGAGCCCCTCTATAAGGGAGCCTGGGGCGAATCCGCCCTCATGATGGCGCTGCTGCTGAGGCACTGCTGCTGCTTCAGAAGCTGCTGAGACCCCAGCTCTGGGGTGTGGCCGCCACGTGACCCCAAGCCTTTCCTCCCGCATATGCACGTGTCTGACATGACCCCCCATCGGCCGTTGATCGTGACGTGGCAGGCAACAAACATACGTCCGCACGTGTGTCTCAGTCTACTCAGCACTGCCTCGGCATTTTATGGAGCACTGCGGCTGTCGCGACTGCTGCCATTCAGGTAAACCGATCTCCCGCCAATGCTGATGCAATTATCGCTGCACGAATGCTACTGCGGGTGCCTTGCGATGGGCATTGCATTAGGAGTTCATGACGGTGCACTGCCGGCCGACGCTGCCGCCGTTGGAAGGCTAGCGCAGCGTAGGCTGCCACGTGGCTGGCAGTAATAGGCAGGCAAGCAGCCCCGAGAAGGTCAAAGCCGAAGTAGCCATAATCACGTTGTCTGTTGAGGTTGCTGAGGCTGCTACTGCCGCCAATGCTAGTGGGCAAGTTGCCAGCTCGTTACTGCAACGAGCGCTGCCAGGCGACTGAAGCGATCTGGACGACATGGATTGGTGTCATGACGTCCGTGCCCGCCTCGTGCCGACCCTGACGGTGTAATGGCCAGCCGCGTCCAATCACAGCGAGATTGGACGCGGTAAACCACTGCAGTGCCTCCTGGTTAATAATGCTGCCGCTGTCAAGCGTGTGCCCCGAAGAAATGGGCTGCGCCCTCCGCCCTACACCGTCGCTTTTTCCCCACAGCCGTTCATTCCCTTGTGCAGCTGTTTGCCCTTGCCAGAGTCGCCGCGACAGTCCGCCGTCACCAGGTGCTGAGCATACTGGTGTCGCTTTCGATAGGACAATTATATTGACAGTGGCTCGGATACAATTGCTCGTTGCGAGGACTGTCGTTGAGTTTCTGTCGGCATCTAGTCCATGTCTTCCCCGAAAAAAACACGTACAGGGCTCACTTTGGGGAAGCTGCTAAGAGCAGCCAAGGCTAAGTTTACAAGACGTAAGCTAAAAACTTTGGTTTAACAATGCCAGAAGTCGTCTTAGTCCGCTGCAGAGGAGGTGGTCCCAGGTCAAAGGCCAGCTCTTAAGCACCTGGAGGATGACGGCCCCGTTCGGGTCGACCTCATCCCCTTACCTTCACACAGATACCGCAACCGATGCAAAGTTCCTCCGAAATCAGCGCAATTTTGGTAGTAGGCAAAACCTCAATGCAAAGCTTGCCTGCGGCGCGTTGGTAGATGGATGGAGTGTCGGCGCTGTCATAAGCTGGGTAGCTGAGCCCCAGTTACTTACCAACTTTGACGACGGGGCAGCTCTTCTTGCATTCCTGTCGGCACTTCTTGGGCTTACACCTGCACCGGCAATAACGCGCGTAATTGACGAGCCGCCTGAGTACTCGCCCGAACGACACTGCTAATTGCCAAGTAGTTCCGAAGTCGATGTCTAGCGTGCCGTTAAGTACGTACTTGTCCTCGCTAACGATGGCGATACGCGTCAGCGTCTCCTCGCCGCCCTTGCGGTCCTCGCCCTTTTTGGGCGGCATCCTCAAACAATTGCTGAACTACTTATGTGCTGATATTAATAATCATAAAATTGACAAAAGTTGTTCAGTCTTATGCGCAGCACCGTCAACTAGAATTATTGCCCGACCACCAGCTTAGAGAAATATTTGAGCAGCGGCCCGGGCAGATGCTGGTGCGTTATGCCCGTAACCCGCAGGGAAAGAGGTCGCCATTACGATAGGTGCGTGTGAAGAAGGCAACGCGATGCCGTATTACGATGTACGATGCTGACTTTCAAAGGATTCGTTGCACTCGCTCTAACTGCACGGATGTGTTATAAGTTGCTTTGGTATGCTCTATAGTGAAATTGTGAATTATCTTGCTGTTGGATGGAGTTTGTTGGGAATCGTGCGCAATGTTTGTTATAAAGTCGTTAGTCTGTGGACGTATGTACGAGAGCGTGCCCTTACGAACAGCTGTCTGAACTCCTGGGTGGATACAAGTGAATTCGGATTGAGGGATACGTGGAAGCATGTTTAGAGGCTCCAGACGATTACGGTTCCGGGGAGGTTGGCGAGGATCACCGCAAATACTCAAGTCGTCACCCGAATACGATATGCGGAGATTCTCAGAAGTATACTAGCCCTGGAAACTTTCATCCGGTCGGAATTAAGTCAGGGCACACGCTCGTCCCCCGATCCTACGGCAAACCTCACTCGAATCCATACGCCATATAGTTCCCCGCCGTCACACATCAAACATGACAGGTTGATTGAGGTTGGTGGTGCGTTACCTCCGGAAAAATATGCGCATGTAGTGGAATATCCCAGGACAGTTTTTCACAGGGGTTCACCCCTGGTGTTTTGGTGATTTACATATATGGTCACCTCCAACCTTACATGCAAGTACAGTTACCCTGTTGGCCATGTGATGTGTTGTGAGGTCGCACGAGCTTGTAAAGACAGGAGAACTGCGATATGCGGAGGATTTCATGTACGATTGCAGTGTGTTTGAACTATCACAGCACACGATTCGCGCACCGCAGAAACATGAAGCACAAGATAACGTAAGCGTTACAATATCTTTATCTTACTAAATTTATTGCTTATACCGTAAGAACGTCCTGTGCACACACACTGGGCGAAACAGTTTCAAGTGAACTTAGAGGCGGAGCATAGGCATTTGATTATAAAAAGTACATTACTTGTTAGAAATTTTTCATATGCAATGTTTTCGCTGCCGCGAAAGCGGCGTGTGGACATCGAGGACAACGGGACGAGCGATGAGGATGAATGGCACGTGGGATACGCGGAGGACATCGATGAACAGCGAGCGGAACTGCTGCGTCGCTTGGATTCCAAGGCAAGACCGTCTAAGGACCTTTGTCTAAGTATGGGATGGGCACGCCTATCCCTCCCCGTGTAGACCATATCAGGAATTCACGGTATACTGAGGCAGCTAGCTTTTTATGTCGATAGATTATATACGTAGTATACATGGCTCAAACATTAGTCCCTTCCTTTCCGTTAATACCACACAGGCCGCCGGTCCCACCAAACTGGTCAATCCGTGGGTGACTCCTATAGGTACGACACACATTCCCCAGTCGACTCCAGATGTGTGAACGCTGCTACGATTACGCCCTTCAACTGTGCTCAATCGTGTACTCCTCTTCCGCATTCCCCCCTTGCAAACGTGTTCGTTTATTTCAGTTTGCCTGATTGCATCTCTTGGTATCCATATTGCGCGGCTATTGCATTCCCTAATGCCGTGAGGAAGTGCAGCTCTTATGGGGCCCTCCCTCTGCTTGCTTAACACCATGAACGATAGTTGCTCAATATAATACTAGTGGTTTCATTTGGCGATTTGGGTCACGCTGGATTTTCTTCGTAGGAATATTAAAACTTTAAAGCCCTATTCCTTGTTGCATTCAGTCCTCCTTTGCGTGATGCAAAATGCTGTGTCACTGATGTCATGCTGTCGTCCCTCCGGTCCCTATCGCTTCCGGCTTGGTCGCTTCGCATAAAGCAGGGCCGTCTCCGGACGATATTCCTCATGGCGCCCTGGCTCTAGATGTCAGTGTGCACCATCTGGTAAGGGGCCATTGGGCGCTAAGAAAACCCGGAGACCTGGCCTGATGCAGACCCGAAATAAACTGAAAGAACTCCCACTGACCCAAATCGACCCATCATTGCTGTGAAGCAGCACCCTGGCGGTGAAGATGGTCGGGGATTAAGCCGTCTGATGGCTGATGGTTGCTACGGAGACTTTGCCGCTACCAATGGCGATGCCGGCAAGAGCAGCTGTGGCGATTGTTATGATGAGGACGTGGTGTCGCCGGCCGGGTTAGGGGACCTGATGGGCCGGCAGCAGCAGCAACAGCAGCAATCGACGTCAGAGTTGCTGCGGCGCGACCTCCAAGACCAGCAGCCGTGGTCAGCAGTTGGGACCGCAGCGGGGGGGGTACTGGCGGCGACTCAGGTGGGTCAGGTGTTGTTTGAGGTGCGATGCTGCATACTAGGCATGGGACATGGGGAATGAGTTGACAAGGGGCGGGGTTAACGATGGGTCACAGGAGCCCCCTTTTTCGGTTGGGACAATTGCCTGGACGATCAGAAACTGTCTTGGACTTATAACGTCTGGACGGAGGTGGAGATTGGGGGTGGGCCTCAGCGGCAGGGATTAAGGATGTTTGGTAAGAAGTGAAGGTTAGAAGCGCGGATGAGCAAACGAGTCCGCCAGTCGTGGAAAACATACGGCGTTGTCGTTGGCAGCTTGGGGGCGGGCAACGCAGGAGATTCGAGGTTAAGGACTGCGGCGTCGCCGTCATCACCGGACTCCAGATGCAAGCACTGCCAATGACGTCCACTGGCGTACCACTAAATATCGGTAGGAACCGCGGTTAGATTTCTTGTAACATCTGGGTACACCCGCACAGGGCCTCAAGTGCGGCCCCAGCGGCAGCAGCGACCACAGCGCGGGCGGTGCCGGACCCAGTGCCCTGCAAAATGGAAGAAATGCAACGACTGCGACGACGATGACGCCCGTGGCGGCTGCCAGCGGACACGGTGGCGATGGTCCTACGGATTGTCGCTCCATCGGACATGGCGGCGTCGGCGTCGGCGTCAGCGTCGGTGGGGAGGGCGGCCATACTGTTGTCACAACCGTGGCGAGCCCGTACGCCGCGCTCCTGGTCACACCAGGCGGCGGTGGTGTGGAACGTCGCGGCTGCGGTGGCGGGCAGCTGGGCTCTGTCGCTCCTGGCCGGACTCTCCCGTCGCCTCGGGCGCCACGCTTAGGCCCCAACTGGAGCAGCAGCTCCCGCGGCGCGCAGCGGACGTCGCGTGGGGGACTTGGTGGCCTGGTATCTCTTCCTCACCCTGGGAGCTCTCAGAAGAGCAAGAAGGCCAAATTCGTTATCCGCGAGTCGCCCAACCCTTCGCCTGCCACTGCGACCGGGCATCAGCCACAACCGCGGCACCCGCTCCCGCATCATCACCAGCATCACCAGCACCAGCATCACCAGCATCACCACCACCACCACTATCACCACCACCAGCATAAACAGCATGAAATGACCGATGGCATGTCTCAAGGGAATATGGCTTTGGCAGGCACAGCGGGCGGGAATGAGGGTAGCGGCGGCGATGTGGCGACGGAGGCGACCCGGCGGGCAGGGCCCTCCGCCGCGATCCATCAGCCGCACGAGGGCATAAGTGCCGGAGGACTGGCGGGTGTGTTGGGGGGTTGGGTTGGATGCGGTAGAGAGCGGCAGACGATGGATCGACGGTCCGGAGACTGGTTCCGTTACTTTCCAGTCCCATGGAAGACCCCCTTTCCCGCGGAAGGGAAGGAATCCGGAGGAGGGGAAAGCAACGAACCCGAGTTGTTCTTTATGAACCTCTGGCGCCCCCGTCTTCTCCGTGCTGCCAGTCTGCTAAGGCTCGCTGGGGAAATTGCAACGTGATGCCCGCCTCCTCCATCACTGACCTGCCGAATTCACTATCGCACTCTGCAGTGACCTTCGCGTTCCTAACTACCGAGAAACCCTCCTCTTCTGTTTGGCCCTCAGTGCAGCCCTACTGGGTTGTGGACCTCCGCCTCCACCGCCAGGCTCCGCCGCCAAGGCCCCCATCGGCAGCACACCAATCGGCCGCCACCTGCAGCGGGTCGTCGTTCCCGCGCCGCTGACCGCACCCGGCAAAACCCGCAGCGCCAACACAGCCGGTCGGGCCGTCGGCGATCTTAGCGGCAACGCCCGGCCCGCACCCCTCACCCCCGGCCCTATCACCGCCGCTGCCACAGGCAGGACTAGCCAGGCCAGGCCGCACGCCACTCCGCCAGGCACTCCACCGTTGGCGATGCTGGTAGCGACGGGCGCTCCTGACACCGAGTGTGCGATGGCGCCAGCTGATTTCTCATGTAAGCGGGGGCCGGTTGCAGCTCCAGCCACCACACCACTACAGACCACGCGTGCGCGTGTGAGCTCTGCGCCGCCATCGCTTCGGGAGCTGCTCCACGCGCCAGCGCCGCTACCGCCACCAAGCTCGGTGCTTCGCGTCACGGTCGCAGTCGCCACTCCGGGGTCTGGTCGACGTGAGGAAGGTTGCCTTCGGCGTCTGGAGGTGGTAAGCAATGGCGAGCCGCACAGCGCACTCCTGAGTCCAGGGCAGGGTGAGGCGGATAGCAGCATTCACCCATTGCATCGACACCAACAGCACCAGGCTGTTAGAGAAGAACAATTGAAACTGCCGCAGCCATTGCAGAAGCAACAGGAGCAAGATCAGCAGAAGCCGCATCAGGAGCAGCAAGAGCAGGAAGGGCAGCACGACCGGGATCGCTCCAATCCTCGGGACCTTATGGACCAACAGTCGCACCGTCAGAAGGAGTTCCTGCAGGGGCTGGGGCGGCCGCCGCCGCCGCCGGCGCTCACTATCGGCCGGCGCACCAGCGTCGGTGGCGGCCGAGGGGGACCTACGAACGGGGGGGGCCTGCAGGGCCGATTGCAGGTAATAAGGCGGCGGCGTGAAGCACCAACCATAGGAAAGCTGACGGAGTATCGCGCTTCGACTCTTTATTCCGAACTCGTTCGCTCTCCCTCACCCACTGGAGGATGAGGTTGCGGCTTTGCGCGCGTGGTAGCGCATAGGGCCCAAAGGCCAACGGAGAGGCAACGGGTTGTGGAATGGTTGGGGTTAGGGCTGGGACATGCCACCACATTCAACGCCTTTTCCATGCAGCGCTTCTTAAGGTTTCTTAAGAGCTTTAGGGTAGGCTTAGTTTTTCCTAAATCCTAAAAGCCTTTTCCATTTCCTATTCGTTACGTGCTTTATTACTTTTTAATAGGGATGTGGCAATGTGGTTTGACCTCCCCCCATCACCAGGCCGTCCTGGCCAACCTCAAGATCGCGTTCGACCGGGAAGCAGAGATCGCCATGTCCTGTAGACCGCAATCACCACCGTCTGGTAAGTTATAGTGTACAACATTCTTTTAGGGTACAGTGCAGGGTAGTTACATTCCCTCCCTTCCTGAACACCGGTCTCCTCGTCTTGCCTCATCGTAGGAAGCCTTTTGGTAGAGGTGTCCAGCCGGACACGGGAGGCACATTTGACGAAAGCGGTCTGTAAAGTACGGCAAAGATATGATGACGCCGCTGAAGGTACATCAGCTGCAGGCGCTGGGCGCCGGGTATTGTCTGTGCCGGATGCAGCGGCGGCCATGGCGGCGCAGCCCCTGTTGCAGCCGCAGCCACGGGTAGGTCAACAGGTGCACGTGTTTCTAGACTCAAAACGTGGCGACTGGGGCATTGAACCAGGGGATAACCTGCTTGTTCTGCAGCCGTACAACGTGTTGCGCCTCTCAAGGAATGGCGTGCAGGCGCCTGTAACAGGGCCTGATGCACGGACTCTTGCGGAAGGATCGGGAGGGTCAGGACGATTGGAAGGAGGCTTTGGTGAGGGCGAAGTTGGTGTGGCCATACCGTGCAAAGGCGGGGTGGATTTGGGGTTGTCGGGGAGCAGCGGTTGGGTCAACCGGACTGCAGCGATGGAGACCGGGTGTGATGGCGGCGGGCAGGGGTGGGGAGAGACTGCTTTCTCAGGGGCGGGGGAATCTAGTGAGGAGCTGGTCGTGTTGGCGCACGTAACCCGCAGGTACGGCAGTGCTGTGTCATGATGTACGCATGACGTTGCAAATTCCTCACCAACGGCCCACTAACCTGGGTGCAGAGTGACCCTGCTTCTCCCTGGTTGAGGGACGCCCTCATCCACTCCAATCGATCTGAACATGTATTCGATGGGTTCCGCACTCAGGTTGGCTCATCTAGTATGTCATACTGTTCGGATGTTGTGTCAGTGGAAGCCAAGATCCTCAATATAACTGTGCAGCGGCCAGGAAGGGCTGTCAGGTGGGCTAGCGGCAAATGGTGTACACAGAAGAGCGAGTGAAGAGTGCAACTCCTCAACAAGGGTGAAGGAGCTTCTCAGATGGGGGCAACACCTGGTTCCGTAGGACACAATTTTTACAGCTCAAATTCTAATTTTACTTGTCACACAAGGAAGCGAAGAAACGGATTCTGTCACTTTACACCCCGATCGTGATACATCACATCGTCACATTTCACAGCTCAATAAACGCAACGGACATTACGTGGTGGTCTGGAGGAGGAGATGCCGAGCTGCCACAGCAGCCGCTGGTCTAAAGCACACAAGCTTCCTACCCACTCCCCTTCCAAACCCCTAACTTTACCGAAAGCACCGCGCATTTCTACCATCTACACCTCTCACTGAGGCCTCCCGAGGCCGCCGTTCGCATGAATTCTTCTCGAGCCATGGCAATGCAAAAACAGCAAACCCACGGACTTGCGCAGCGTCCAGGCATGGACGTGGACCTCCTCTGCACGCCCAGAGCTGTGAGAGCACACATGAGCAACATACCAGGGGCTTCGCGCCTCATCCAAATCCAATGTCGGCCGAACGTCCGCCCAAAGGAATTTGATTTATGTTGAATGCATGCATTACCCAGCAGACGCGGCACGGATGAAAGGGATTTATTGGTAAGCCGCACGCATGTGCATCCGGACGGCGGAAACTTCATTGTAGCGATGGAGATGGAAGGAGCCGGCGCCGTGCGTCGCAATACAGACGCAGCCCTTCACCCGCCCCCCTACTGCAAATCTCGGTCCTCTGGACCCGGCAAGGCGCCATACGGGCGCATCACGCTAGCTGCATGCTGTGTAACGCCTTTTTGATATGACACTAAAATCTTCAAATCAGTACTGCACACATACGAACAAGGCAAGAGACGCGCAAAATTCACGGACGGATGGCGAACACGCAATGCGATGCGCGCGACTTCTTCAATGCGCACGGCTTCTTCAAGCACTCTGCCGCTGCAAGCGTAATGCATGAGATCATCCCCCGCCATGCGCGACGTTCACAAGTCCGCCTTTCATTTATCAAACCCATCGTTGCACATTTAGGCACGCTCACATACGTACACATACCCCACACCAGCGGCCGAATTGTCACCCCCTCCAATGCTCCGCTGAACTTCGGGCGATGTGCAACCAACAGCCCAGACCCTCGAACAGTTAGAGCGACAAAACCAGCAAGCGCGCCATGAACACAGGTGGTGCGCAACGCAGCCCGATAGCACACTTGTCGCCACCGAATCGGAGGCGAACAGACGGGCAGGGGGAAGGGAAATTATGCCAGAGCGTCAGCGGCTGCAGCATGGGCCCCGCCCGCTTCGCTTTGTAGAACACCATTGCGGCCACCACGGCCGCGGCCGCGGCCACGTCCTCGCCCTCTCCCGCGGCCCCGACCTCGACCTTCGGCAGGAGGCGCAGCCACACCGCCCTCCAGGTGCTCACCACCATCAGCGGCACCCTCGCCGCCCACCGCCTCAGCCGTCGCAACCGCGGCACTGCCACGTCCGCGACCACCGGCACGCCGCCGACTCCTGCAGGTCAATTAAGGCAAATCCACGGAAACGATGGGTGATTAGCCTTGAATACGTAGCTAAGTAACTTGCAGGCAATTGGCAGGATGGTTAAGCAGCAGCATCGTCGCAAAGGCTGGATCTCGACAACACAGAATCAGGGAAACGTTTCCACCCTGATCGCAGAGGCTTGGAATTATGGCGCCTCAGCAGTCTCATCTTGGCCAAAACCAACACCGAGAAGCTTACTACAGTCCAGGAGAACAAATATCCCTAAAATCCCGATCAATCGGATACTTGGTTGCTTTTAACACACTGCCTGCACGTTGCACGTATGATGGTCCATTGCAACTTCCAAAGTCGCGCTGTCGTAGGGGGTAATATAAGCTCACCTGCCGCGACCGCGACCACCCTCGCCACCAGCGGGCGCCGGGGCATCGTTAGCAGCCCCATCCGCCACACCTTCCACCGGCGCAACCGCGGCTGGTGCGCTGCGCCCGTGGCCCCTGCGGTGCGGAGACAGCAACCAGCAAGCCAGTCAGTCAAGACGTATTTCTAATGCCTTGGAAGGAGATGTGTTAAGAAACTACGTTCGTTAAGCGCGCTGTGTACCTTATCATCTCCCACATGCACGGAAGCATGCACGGCCTAGTACGTCATATCTTTATACATGACAAATCCCGGTCATCTCCAGATATCAACACCATGGACCCCCATTCCAAAAGAAAGTCTTCCGTCTGGGTCTGGGTGGCCAAGTGCAATATATCCAGACTTTCTTTTGGAATAGGGGTGTTGATATCTGGAGATATAATCCTCCATAGTACGCTCACCTGCCCCTGCCCCGGCCGCGCCAGCGGACAAAGCCGCCACCCACACCTCCTCGGCCTCCTCCTCGGCCCCTCCGCATCGAACGATCTTCCAGCAGCTGCTGCTCCACCTCGTCGAGCACTAGCTCCTCACTGGCCAAAGTGGCGCCCTCGCCACCTCCTGCAGGAGCGGCCGCTGCGCCACGGGGCGGCTGATCGGGCTTGACCTGATCAGCCGGCAGTGGAGGCTGGTAGCCGGGGTGGGCGGTGTCGGGCTGGTCTAGCGAGAGGGTGACAGTGAGGACAGAGACGTTGCGGGAGACCTACAGGGGTTGAGACCGTGGGATCGGACGTCAGGCTGAGTAATTATTGTTGTTGAGCTCCCCGCAAGCAGTCAGCAACTAAGACAGCCACGTCCCAGTGGGATGCCATGAAAAATTAAGGTCCATGAAGGACACCAAAACTGGAACAGGCCGTCCTAATTTTTAGTATTAACATGGTGGGTCCTCACCCTCCTTCACCAACCCCTCGAACTGGGTTATTTTCGGCTGACCGTCCCTAGTCCCGCTTCCGTGAGCTCACCTGAATGAGATCCAGGCCATCTTCATTGGGCTGGTATTCGTCAACAAAAGTCATGCTGGAGGTCTCCGAAAGCTGGTGTAAACCAGCTACGCGGCGTTTGAGCACCTCGGCTGTCGACGTTTCCAAATTCAATTTCAGTAGCAGTTTCAGCCCAGAGCATCAACATACTTAGAAAACGAGCAGCAAGGCCGCGAGGAAAACCAACTTTGAGCGCGACAGTTAGTCAGCTAATTCATACCATGCACTACTGCAATGCCTTGAATAGCAAAACCTAAGGACTGCATGATAATGTATACTTAAGCGTTTCAACGATAGCGCTTTTTAATGTACCGGACAGGACTTCGCGGGACTCGTACCCGGGGGCAACCACCGCTGCTAGGCCCGTGGAAACGTTTACCCGCGCTGTGCGGGAGCCATATCAGCATATGATTGGCAAGTAATTCAATATGGGCACACTGTACTACACCTTCAACACGCACTTGGCCGCAAAGTCTACTTACCAATAGCCACCGTCTTGTTGATGGCCCTGCCCATAGCCTTCAGCACAACTGTCCGGTGCCCTTTCTCACGCAGAAGGCTCAAACCAAGTGAAACGTAAAAGCGCGTTTGCTCTGTTGACCGTACGCGGACCTGTCCGAGGCAACGTGATGCGGCACGGACGGCGCGGACCCAAAACAGGCAGGCTGACTGAGTGAGTCACCTCAGCGTAACAAAAATAGTTAGCCAGCTGATGGAAGCTTAACATAGCAAACACGAACTTCCCAGTCCCATCACATCGCGGCCTATGCAACCCGGAAGCGCCAGCCGCACCTCATTCTCCGCTGCAGGCCCGTCATCGCGGGGCTTGTGAATGCGAGTATAGTTTTCCATGTCCTCCGGCAACTCACGAGGTACACCTTAGCCCCGTGAGAGACTACCGCAACGATCCCACCTCTGAAGACTGCAAAGGAATGCAAAAGCTGATACCGCAAGAAATATAAAAATGCTCTGACGGGTTTCTAGCGTTATAACTCAATGTCAGCTGTGACCACCAAGTGTATAGGCAGATCTCTACTTCTGAAGCTAGTTTCTTAAAGTATGCTGAATATGTAATGAGAGCAGGGATAGGAAATATGTTATATCGATTTTAACTAGCTGTACCGTTGTCGCAACGCAGAATGAAGCACGGCGCATTTACGATGTACGGGCTCAGTCAACTTCCGAATAACCCGAAACCGATATGTCGGCGATACTTGGCGTGGTGTTCCTTAGCTTTTGATCATAAAAATGGATATCCGGGCAATGGATGCTGAGCGTCTGCTTCAAGCCTCAAAGGCGTACTGCCGGTGGCCGAACATGATGCCTGTGCGCTTGAGAGGCATGGGCACTGGCGCATATACTGCTAAAATTTTAGGGGGATTTGAGTTTGATCTGGGCACCATCTTCGTCGCCTGCGAATGCGAACGCTGTGCGCAGAAGCCAGCGCTCGTTGGAGTTGACGTGAAGGAGGAAGAAAGTAAGATCATTATTACAAATGGAAATATGGATGGTGAACTAATTGGCTTTCGGCCTCAGCGCGCGAACACGGACAGACTCGCCTTCGTACGGTTTGGTCCCAAGGGTCGTCGTTCCCTTCTCCCATCCCACCACGAAGTGCACGGCGTCACCGCCTTATCTTGCCGCTAATCATCGACGAAAATATCATAATCTTCTTGTTATGCTAAATTGCTCCTCCGTCACAACCATAAAAGGTGTAATTTGTTGTGCTTCTCGCAACCGTTACTGGGCCACCTGGATTGCTGTATCAGCGTAACGGATGATGTTGCTTGCGGCGCACAGAACTCCATATCCTCCACACGAGCTTTTCGTTGTACACCCTGGTACCCGTTCGTTCGTTTTGGCTCCTCAGAACCATTTGCTCTAGACATCCCGCTTGCGTTCCCCCTCATAATGTCCCCAGGCAGCATCATGTCCGTCTTGGAGTTCGCGATCCACTGCGGCGTCGTAGACCTCATTGAGCACCGGTTGTGCGAAATGGACAGCGAGACCGTACAGCTAGCCGCGAGCCGCATGCTGCCGGAAATGTTATTTGTACTAGACGTTCCAGAAGGCGGCGGTGCGGCCGCGGCCGCGGCAGGCAGCTGCGACGCTGGTAGCTGCACCCACTCTTTTGGAGTTCTGCCCCTCTCAGATTTCCTGCGGCAGGTTCGGCCAAGTACGGCATGGGAGGAAGACTCGTCTTCATCATCGCCACCCTGTCCCTATCTCCGCCTGTCTGTTTGTCTGTCTGTTCGTCTGTTCCCTCAAACCATCTGTCTGTCTGTCTGTTCCCCACCCATCACCACTCACCCACTTCGACCAAACCAAAACCCACCAAACCCCCGGATCCACGCCTGAAGTCCGCGGAGGCGGCGGGAGGACCCCTCCTGGAGGGCCGCCAACTGGGGGTGTTCGTCTTCACAAGCCCCGCTGGAGCCATGACCGCGAAGGACGTGGTTTCGGAGGGAGCCGCAAACCAGCTTCCAAACACCGTGGCTGACGCCGGCGGCAGCGCCAGCCTATCCATTGGCAGGGGGGTGGAGTACGACGCCGAGACAGGTAAGGCATGTTTGGCGGTACGTACGAACCGAGGGAGGTCACTGCGTACACCTGATCCGTATCTCAGGCCAGAGCTTTTGGTTTCGGAGGTCGCATGAAGGCGTTTATTGAATAAATGTTTTTAAGAGTAATGGCCAAGACGACGGCCAGCCGATCCGTCGGTCAGTCAGCTTATCCTGGTAGCCGTGAGTTTTGCGGATCTGGTGCCGTACCATTGGAAGAGCAGCACACCGGCCACTGGAAAGCCGCCACCATCATTCCATGGGTTGCTTCCCACGAACGGATCCTGCAGGTGCTCTCCGCGTCAAGTACGACACGGGGCCCCTCCTGGAGCTGTGTCAGGACGAGGAGGAAGAGGAGGGTGAAGGGCGCAAAGGGGCGACGGACGCCTGGATCCATGTAGCTGTGTGTCACGTGGTTCTGGATCCAGATCTAAATCCGGATGTGGAATCAAGTCGAAGGGACGTGGATGTGGGAGGTACCGGCCACCACGCCGCGGCGTTGGCGAGGCGCGGCTTATGTGGGCCCTTCCGAGGATGTCTCGCGGTGGGTATCGAAGCCCTAAACGTTCACAATCTTGCCAGACATGGGAAAAGCCGTACATGAGCCCCCTAGCTGCATGGACGGGGGGAGGCCCCGGTGTCCTGCGCCGCCCACGTGCCCGCCGCAGAAGCCCCCGCTGCCCCAACCCCCTCCCCTCCCCTCCCCACCCCACCCCACCCCACCCCACCCCACCCCACCCCACCCCACCCCACCCCTCCCCACCCCGCCCTGGGCATCACCTGATGCACCCTCCTCAGGCCGTGCCCGCACAGTGGGACTCTCCCCGCCTCGACCCTCTGCTTCAACGTCACCTGCAACCGCCAGTGGATAACCCAGATGCCGTACGCTCTGCAGCTACTGCAGCTGCCACCGCTATCGGGGCCCTGCCACCTTCACCGGCACAGCCAGCGAGTGGAGCAAAGGAAGGAGGTGCTACTGCTGCTACTGCTGAAGTTCCAACAGCAGCTACAGCCGAGCTTGGCAGCAAGGATAGTCCGGCCACAAGAGGGGCGGAGGCCGCAGATGTAGCGGCGACGGCAGCGGCGGCGGCGAGCGGTGCGGAGGAAATGGATACGGACATGTTGGACTCTGGATCCAGGAACATGGCAGGGTTGGCGGTCGAGGGATTGACGGCATCGCTGACGCTGGCAGCCCTCAGCGACGGTGACGACGGGGGAGGCGTCGCCGCTGCTGCCACTGGCCCCGTGGCGGCGGCGACAATCCCCACGGGGGCTGTGGAAGCGGATGTTGAGATGCAGCTTCTGCCGAATGAAGCTCTGGAGAAGGCGGCAGCTGCCGGTACGGACTCTACGGCAGCAGAAGTACAACTGCTGCAGCTGCGGCTGCAGCAGTTGGCGGAGCATCGGATTGGCGTGGTGGGGAGCTCAGGCGACAGCGGCGGCTGCAGAGGGGACTCCGAGCGCGGTGTGTACTCAGCAGTGTCGGCGCCGGGGGAGGGGGATGTAGCAGCACCGAGCAAACAGCGGTCAGCGTCTGTGGTGGCGGAGGTGGCGGAGGCGGAGGCGGCGGCGGAAGCAAGGAGGACTGGGCCGGACATCTGCCGGGAAGCCGCACAGTCAGCAGAAGGATCCGGGCAGTCCGTTGACGGCGCGGTAACAGTCGTATTAACGGACCAGGCAAAGGCAGCAGCGATGGAGGCGAAGCGCGCTGGACGGGACGACTTCAGAGAAGCGGAGCTAAGTGCCCTTCTAGAACGCGCAGTTCGGTTTCGGTTGCGGAAAGCAGCGCCGCCACCACCTCAAAGGGAGGAAGTCGGGGGAGGTGGGCTGGGGCCGTCAGAGGCAGAGATCCACAACGTTGAGGGACCGATATATGCGGACGGCGAGGAGGAGGAGGTGGAAGAAGGAGAAGGGGGGGAGGAGGAGGAGATGGACGCGGAGGTTGTGGCGCTGTGCGGGGCAATCAACTCTCTCGATGAGGCTATGCTGCAGCTGGGGCTGCGGGGCCCCATTCGCACGAAGATGTTGCTGTGCGTCTGGATGATGAGATCGTGGCAGGTGATGAGGGGGAGGAGGGGGACGAGGGGTGCTCTACATGGGGGCAAAGCTGAACTGCTGACGGCGTGAAGGTCCTCTCCTCCCCTTCCTGGAGTGGAAGGGCAGCTTCACAGAATAAGGTGGGATCTTGACACCTCTGTCACACATTGATGTCAGCCAACCTTCTGATTCGGTCAGGTCAGAGCACTTTTCGCATCGCCCTTTCGGCCCCCCCAGGTGCGGTTTCTGGAAGAGGAGCTGCGTGGATGGGTGGAGCGGCGGAACGCAGCAGCGGCTGCGGCGGCGACAACGGTGGCGACGGTTCTGGAAACGGGAGCGGCATTCCCCGAGGACCGTTAGGGGGCCAGCGGCAAGTAAATGAAGCGAAAGAAATGGTGTCACATCAATGGTGTCTTTGGACGAGATCTGGCGGGCGACCTCGCAGCCAGCGCATCTGCATCTGTCGGTTGCGGGAATTATGAACAGACGGAGCATCGTGACAACTTCGTGATTATTGACAATACAGTGTGTAGTAATCTTAATCAGCTAACGGTTGGTATTTGTAACGTGCAACGGTGTTCACAAGAGTCAGCATCTGCTCTCCACAGCTTGGCGCCGAGAGCCTCCTGGGCGCATCTTGGCGAGCCGTAGGAGTGACGGAGGCCCGGGGGCGGCACGTACCATAGGCACCTTCCTGGGCCGGCAATTCGGCCAAATAGGAAACTTTGGGAAACGCCGAAATTCGGAAAACTTAAACCCCTTTTGCAAATGTCGAAACAGCAAAACCGCGAAGAGAGGTGGGCCATATTCGGAGTCGAAGGTCGGATTCATTCATTGGTACTGGGTACGCATGTACGGTACGCACCGAGGCTTTGCCGTCTCCCAAACCCACTTAGCCAATGGAAGGGCTCTGAAGCCCCGGTGGGGTCCCCCTCCCTCCCTGGACATTAATCAAAATCAAAATCAAGGGGTTTGCATACTTATATAACTCTTCTGCATATTTTCATATTTGCGGAGACCCGTTCAACTCCAGATCTCCAGTGTCTGACTCTATCCGTCTGTCCGTCTGCCTGTCTGTCGGCTTAACCTGCCCTGGGGCCAGCCCGGAAGCCCTCAAGAGGTAAGCCACGATGTGAGAGACAAAAAGGCTTCTCTACGAAATCTACGGATGGATTCGCAGTCGGAATGGCGCCAAAATATAGATAGCCATTACACGAGGAGGTGGCTGCTGCTCATTACAACCAACATAGAAGTGCCTTCAGCGTCCCCTCCCCAGCGCCTGTCCTTTATCCCACTACCGCAGCACTGCCACCGCCACTGTCGTGCCCAGCGCCATCCGACTCCCCGTGCCCGCTGCCGCTACTTCTACCCCCCTCGCCGCCGGCACCTGCCCGACCTGTGTGTATCCTGTCCAACACCGCCATAGCCTCACTCCGTATCGCCTCCAGCCGAGCAATCACAGCGGCATTTCCCCCATATGAAATACTGCCACCTGCACCACCAACATGGCCACCAGTGCTGTGGTCCGCCGCAATGCCGTCCCCACCCCTACCTGTGCCAGCACTTGCGGCCTCGTCAACCACCTGCAGCTGCACCACCATTGACTGCAAGGTTGCCAGGAATCTCCCCGGCCTGACCCAGTCAGGCTGGTTGGCGTGGAAGGCAGTCTGCGGCTTCTGCCTAGGTGCGGCACCGTCCCAATCCCGCTCAAACGCGGCAGTGAGAAGTCCGACTCGCCGCAGCGGATCGCTGACGGCCACAAGCTCCTTCAAGAAGGCAGCGCAGCGCTGCGGTACGTTTGACCGCACCGGTTCTATGGGCTGGTCAGCTCCCGCGTTGAAGCGGGCCTCCTCCCGCAACAGCCGAACCTCCTCCCGCAGCAAAACCAGCCGGGCCAGGAGACGGCGGTCCGGAATCTCGGGCTGCTCTTCCATCTCATCAATAAATTTGGAGGCGGTGGCAGCGAGGGTGTCCAAGTCGGCAGCTGGGACGCCGCTGCCTACGGCAGCAGCTCCGTCGGCAGCGGCTCCGGCCGCCGCCGCCGCCGCCGCAGCACGCAGCACCCCGACCCGTTCGTCCTTGTCCACGTGACGTAGTGCGAGGTCTAAGACTTGCGCGGCTGAGGGCATGCGGCCAGCGACTTGCCGTAGGACTTCCTCACGTATGGCGGATAATAAGCGCTTCAGCTGTGCGTCCCCGCGTTGCTCGCATGCATGGATGAATCCGGACAAGGTGGTTAGGAAGTTGGTGTTGAGGAAGTCTAAGCGACGTGCAACGGCATCGCGGACGGCTGTTAGCTCTGTTTGATCGGTGCGGTCTTCTTGAATGTATGCCACGGCCTCAGAGATAAACATTTCGCGTGTGACCTCGTTGACGATTTCGCCAACCATAGCGGCCGCACGCTCCACATTGGCCGAAATTTCTGCGCGTTTCTGAAGTGGATCAGGTTGCGGTGGTTGTGAAGAGTTGCCAGCGGCTGCGGCGCTTGGCAGTTCGCTGGTGCGGCGTCGGGGATGGGGCTGTGAGGGACATTGCCGGCGAGTCGGCGGCATGGAGGGAAGCGGAAGGGAAGCTGGTCGTTGAGCCGCCAAGCTATGACGAAAGAGCTGATAGTTAGGTGGATAGAGGATGGCGTGATGCATTCTTTTGCCAGCAGCACGTCTAGTTATTTCGCCTAACCTAGTAATTTGAAAGTTGCAATGAGCCTCTTATTAACTTCATCAGGTGCAATAATTACAACTTTTACAAGGAATTTCCATTAACCTATCGCATTTACAAAATAGTTTAACAGTAAAAATCCGGAACCAACCATTTCTTGGTTCCGTAATTGTATTAATGAGTACGCCGGATCGCCTGTCAAACAACAGGACCCAGGTTGCTGAGGCACTTGCAAGCTGCGTCAAAACTGCGCTTAAAATTCCGGATCTAGTTGCAAAGGACCAGGGCACCTCGGTAAGGTGGAATGGTTGCTATTCAGTGAGATATTTGGGAACCTTGCTAATTTCACACCCTTCCGCGAGGACAAGATGCGGATAGTTCCTTGCCTTGTTATGGGTATCAAATGTCCGCACTATGAGAGCCTTCCCCGCCCCTATGTGGAGCGCCCCCGCAGATAACGGAGGTGACTGACGCTCTCATTGCCCGCGAACAGATCATCACCTCCACCTGCAACCTCACGGAGCTGCAGCTAGGCCGGGCCGTGGACTCGTACGCTAAGTCGCTGGAGGCAGCGGCCGCACCTCTGAGGCAACTGTTGGCCAGTGCAGCACGGCTGGAGGCGGTGCTGGCTGTGGAGGAGGCGCGAACCAGGCTCAAACGCACCCACCATCACCACCACCACCAGCAGCAGCGGTCGGGGACTGACTAACAAGGACCAGGAACAGCCCCAGCGGGTAGCTGACGGATGTGGGCCGCGGGCGCTTCTTGGGGGTCTTAATGCATCCACTTGACGCGATTGGGAGTGTTCCGTTCCCCGAAGCGGTTCCACTGGCCGACGTTTAGGCGGCGTTAAGGGCGCCGTGGCGCACGTTTTATTTACATCAGCATAGCGACCAGCACCACAGTCCCCTACTTTGGCAGTGTGTCAGAGAGTTCAAAAGGCTTCCTCTCGCGTTTCCCGCCAAAATGACATGCATGCAACTAGTGACGAGAGAATATTCCTTCAGTCCCCCTTGTGAGATTCTGAATCGTCGCGAAGAGTCTCACTGACATCGGCCTCATTGATCTCAGTGAAGCTCGCGAGGGTCACCTGTACGGCATGGTGGGGAGGGAGGGAATCGAGATGGCGGCAGGGGCCAGCGGGGACTTAGCCAGAGCGGCGGATGATCCCGGGGAGGCTGCGCTCCAACCGCCGTACAGTTTGACTGTACGGCGAGTTTCGGAGCTGCTTGCAGAGGGCCACTGGGCGCAATGTGAGCAGCTTCTGGACAGCGAATTGAGTTCTCCGCCATCAACAGCAGCGGAGGCACGGGTAAGTACGGCGTCGCCGTACAGTCTTGCCCCAAACGGTTTGCCAGTGCCGTTACCTGTGTACTGTATATTGAATGGATTTGTTCATGACGAGAAGGCGATGTACGTAAAGAGAGAGTTCAGTTACTGAATTGGTACGACGGTTTGGTAGTTGGCGCTGCTCATATTTGTCCTCTTGCTCTTATATTATTATTATTGTTATTATGATTATTATTGTTATTATCATCATCATCATTTTATTATTATTATTATGATGATGATGATGATGATGATGATGATGATGATGATTAAATCGGATCCACGATGTTGTGAAACGGGGGTAACAAGGGATGGGGAAGTTGCAGTTGCGGTTGTCGTTGGAAAGTTTCCATTGTATCGTACAATTATCCCGACGGCTCACAGGACCTCCTACGGGCCCTGGTGGTAGCAAAAGTTCACCGTGTGTCGTACGACATGGCTTCGACAACTGCTTTCGAAGAAGCCGTCGTAGCCGCCAACGGTACGTGCAGGCGCCATGTTGGTTGCAGTACAGATGGAAGTGGTTGGGATGGCAACGGCAGCGGTTCTGCTGCGGCCGCAGAAGAGGTGCTACGCTGGGCAACGGTGCGGCTGTCTGGCAGCGGCGGAGGCGGCGGTGGTGTCAGGTTGGCGCCGCCGCCGCCGCTCAGCAGCAGTCAGGTACGGAGCTGGTTCCGTCGACTGGCAGCTCTCGTACATCCGGATAAATGTCGCACAACACATGCCGTACCTGACGCCGTTGCTGCTTCGGCATTCAGGCTGCTGCAAGAGGGCTGCGATGCCTTGATTGCTGATTTAAGAAGAGAGGAGGAGGGGAGACGTGATCACAGCGGCGGCGGCGGCGGCGGCGGACGGAAGCGCTCCAGGGAGGCCTGTTATGACGGTGGCGGCGGCCGCCGTAGCGATGGTGGCGACAAAGAGGCCGACAATGATGATGATGATGGCGACAACGGCGTGTGGTGGGCGGAGTGGCGGCATGGCCGTCAGCCGCCGTCGTACGGCAGCGACTGGTGGTTCCCCAGCACCTGTCCCACCGCGCAAGATGAGGAGCCGGCTCTCTGGGATCTGAGTCTCGCGGTGCGTCAGGGCAGGCGGTGTCACCCCCTCGAGGGTAGCGGGCAGCAGGCTGGGGCGTCTGTCTGTCCGTCCCTTTCCCCCTCATGATGACTCATCCTCCATCCCTGTACGTATTACGGGACGTGTTATGGTTCGGTGAGGTGTACGGATGTTTGACAGCTGTCGTACAGGTTCCTGTAAATGGTGGCGCCCGCTGTGTTCTCCTCCCCGTCCTCCCTCTCCCTCTCCCTCTCCCTCTCCCTCTCCCTCTCCCTCTCCCTCTCCCTCTCCCTCTCCCTCTCCCTCTCCCTCTCCCTCTCCCTCTCCCTCTCCCTCTCCCTCTCCCTCTCCCTCTCCCTCTCCCTCTCCCTCTCCCTCTCCCTCTCCCTCTCCCTCTCCCTCTCCCTCTCCCTCTCCCTCTCCCTCTCCCTCTCCCTCTCCCTCTCCCTCTCCCTCTCCCTCTCCCTCTCCCTCTCCCTCTCCCTCTCCCTCTCCCTCTCCCTCTCCCTCTCCCTCTCCCTCTCCCTCTCCCCCTCCCCCTCCGCTTCCCTGGCGGCGCCTCTGGTGGTATCATGGTGGATGGTTGGTTAGTGATCCTCAAAAGCAGTCCCAGGCCACAGGTATTCGTGACTTCCCGCCCTCCCCCTTTCTGTCGCCCCCCATCCAGGAGCTGGCGGCGGAAGTGTCTCTCCGCCAGTCCTCAGTACTGCGGCCCCAACCGGGAAGCACCGCTGCCGTACTGCCCGTACACATCCGACAGCGGCGTCTTCGAGTGGCAAGGAGCGTGCTGGCCGAGCGAACTGCCGCGGTCGGCTTCCCCTCGGCCGCTGCCTCAGATGGTATTGACGCTGCCGTCGCTGACACTGACGGCTCCTGAAGATTAGTTATCAATATGCAAGGCAGGCTCAGGCCTGTAGGCGGCAAACAAGACACGACAAAGTGGCGTTTGTTTCACCTTTCGCGAATGGATGACTTTCTTAGGGGCATCCAAGTGTGTGTGTGACAAGCAGGATTGCCATAGCTATACATGCACACTCCGTCGTACGTTTAGCCATCTAGGTATGTTTGGGAGAAGGGGATGGGATGTGGGGGGGGGAGGCGGCACACTCTTCTTGCAAGTTCACGATGTGCGGTGAAACACATAAGCCAAAAACTGTTTGAGGCAATATCGTGTGAAGGTGTGTTCAGCAGCGGCAACATTTCAATCAGTGTATGGGATCCTCGTAAAGGACGGTGTTTGAGACAGGCGCAGCACAGGATACTACACCATGCATGATTGTCGGTCCTGCCACCTGACCAACTCCCTCACTCAAGCCATGAGTATACGAACTACGCAGGCTCCTAGCAGTTATTCAGAAGCAAGGAAACACCTGTAGTATCTTGGAGATATCTCTAGTAATATCTGGGATGACCAGGAACCTGGACTTGTTCGGATTGGTAAATCATCATCTGTACATGACCTGGCAATTATCACACAAATTCAATGTAGCAGATTATGTCAGT
The DNA here is from genome assembly GCA_030268105.1 of Volvox africanus. Lineage (NCBI taxonomy): Eukaryota > Viridiplantae > Chlorophyta > Chlorophyceae > Chlamydomonadales > Volvocaceae > Volvox > Volvox africanus. Next base: position 149,849 of record BSDZ01000044.1, read on the forward strand.
ACTTAATCATATTCCTAAAGACATTCTATCCTCAACATACCAAATACCAGAAAGATAGAGCTGTCAGATGAGCTTATTATCAGCTATGAATGGATATCGTTAACTTGGCATAACAGGGGGTTAGGGGCTGTCCTGCACTAGTTCTGCCCTCTGACAAACCTCTTCCTGGAGCCCAAGCTGTTAACATTTGTCGGCTGTTATGAGCTTTCAGCAGCTGTGGGGACATGTCCAAAATGAGCGCGTGATGACAACAGAAGATGTTGAAGGTTGTTAAGGAATGACAGGCTCAGTGTGCGGAAGCTGTTAACTGCTTTTGACATAAGGTGGCTGGTACGAGGTGCCAAGAGGGATGGTTGAGAGCAGTTATGAAAACACAGTTCTATGTTGTTACTGTCTGTTTTCCTGAACCCATTCTTTGTTTGGTTACAATACCAAACTGCTATTGAAGAATTTCGGGTGCAGTTGAGAATCCTTGAGGAATAATCTTGTTATAGGCTGTCATATGCTCTTATTTGCCTATTACTGTCTGACTTTTGTTCTTTTTGTTCTCAGTTGATGTCAATCTGCATGTCCTAGTGATTATATAATATCCATTCATAACCCTCAGCATTGAGGTTACATAGATAGATGCATGTACTGCTGAATTCCAGCCAGCACATGGGCCCAAAACATACACCTCATCAGGAACAAACCATAACCTATATATTACAGCAGAACCTTCAATTTACAAATTGATATATACTTAAATCCCTTGGCATACTCCTGTCTCACGCTGCACTGCCGTTCACACCACTTGCCTAGCTACCGCTACCAAGCACTACTGCCTCACACTATTGCCTCCCTGTTCCAGACACATCACTCAGAAGTCAATTAAAGCCAGCTTGACATTGCACTGCATCATTGAGTCCTTCCATACATCTTTGGTGCACCTGCGGGCGGATGAGGGCTCACTCCCTGACCAGCAGGGAGGCAGGGAGGCAGGGACCGAGGAAAGGCGGCAGGGAGCCCTACCTACCTACCTATAGGGGGTTCAACAGCTGTTAACATGGCATAACGGGCGGTTAGAGGCTGTTCGGCGATGTTTGGCAGTTTACAGTTACACACACTATAAGTTGGTAGGGGAGGCAGGGAGGGTGTCAGGATGGGAGGAGGCAGGAGAGGCAGGGAGGGAGGGGGCGGGGGCAGGAGGGAGGGAGCGGGGGCAGCAGGGAGGAGTCCATTACGGCGTTCATCCCCTGCACACATATGGTGTCCGTTTTTTTAACTGACTATGGTATGGGGATTCCCACATGGATAGCACGGGCAACATTCCATTTATCAAGCACAAAAATTGGCAAAGTAGTTGGGGGATTAAGAATTGGCAATCCAACTGATGCACTGCATGCACCCTGCACTCCGGCCACAATGTGGTTTTACAGGTACACGCACTGCAAAACCTCTTAAGTGCTGTCTGAGCCGTCACACCAATTATATACATGATGCACTATGGGCACCCTGCTCTCCATGACTGGTTGACTCACCTGCATAGGTCATCATGCTGCATGGGCCAGCACCAGCTACGATGTCTGTACGATGTCTGCATGGTAACCCAAGGGTCGCGAAATATGAATGACAGTGATCCGTCAGCAGTACATTGGTACTGAGTACATAGATTGCCGGTAAGAAAATATGTAATTTAACGGGTATTGAGGTGCAGAGGATCCTTCGGGAGTGCAGGCCAGCTGTAAACTGTAACCGGTTCCCATCCCCACAAACTACCAATGATTGTAATGGGATTAATTTGACATGCCAGGGTAGTTGCAGTGGGTGCATAGGTGGGTGGGATGGTTTGGGCCCGGTAGAAGCGGACAGAAGCAGTGCCATGCAGGTTCCCCGAGTTCCTAGCGATAGTGAAAGGCGTTAACCAGGAAAATCCCCCTTCCCCCCCCACACCAGCGTGGGAGGGCTGCCGAGAGATGTGCTGCATGCCGGCTGTGTGCGCGTCTTCGTTCTCTCGCCCATGCAGAGTACGCATCTGGCGTTGTTTGTCTATCTTACTTACATAGCCGAACTAGGTTGGGCAGCAGTTGCAATTTGCACACACACACAAACGTGCATGCGCATGTGCCACCGATCTCCCACCAATGGATGTGTGTTTTCCTGCTGCTGCTACTCGGCGCATGTGTAAGTAGCTACACGCCAACTTGGAATGACACGAAATGACATATGACGCAACACGACACAGCACAGCACAGCATGTGCACATAGGTATATTACATCGACAAGTTGTTTATTCCGGTCCCTGTCGGTGGATGGACGGACAGAGCACGGCAGCATGACAAACTAAGCAAAAGTACAGTGCCGGTTGAAGTTGATGTTGGTTAATATTTGGTAAGTTCGTAATCATCAGTATGCGCGCGGGTAAAAGTGCGGATAGATGCAATAATCGGTCCTCAGCGCCGTACACAACATAGCACAACATGCAGCATGTTTGCAGTGTATCTAGTGACTGTGCAACGGCCACCAAGACACATTTTGGCGGCACTCCTCTTCTTGGAACATGTTACAGCCCTTCATTGGGGTTTGATGTTTGGCGGCGTAGTCCAGCCCGCAAGTGCACCCATCACGGCCACCACCACCTCTCACTGCCGGCACATTTCCCCACCTCCACCTCCTGCCACCTATACACACACACTGTGCTGACATCGGCAGCGACGGCAGTGGCGATCTAGTACAACAAATCCTGCTAACTACAGTGACGCCGCCGTCCCGTCCTCCTTGATCCTCGCGGCCGCCGCCGATCCAAGGGCAGTACTCGCCACTGCCGTCACCGTCGCCGTCGCCGCCACGGGCACCACTCTTCCATCTTCGCCGTGCGCCAAGCCCTCCGGCAGGTCCATTCCCCCCTTCGCGTACGCAGCAGACACCGCCTTTCCGGATGAGGGGGTGGACGGAGAGGACGAGAGGCAGGAGGCTATCAACCGACGTAACACGTAAAACAAGGACGACTGGCCAACAAGAGGAGGGGAAGACAAAATAAGAACACCCAACAGAGGAGAGCACGGTCTTTCTTCCGTGCACGCTACCGTACAATGTCGTATGTACCGTGTCGCATTTCGTATATGAAGTTGATAACGGAAAAATCAAAAAGAGACGAAAAAGTTTTTCGTTTTAATTGATATCGAAAAACCTTTGTAAAATGTGTAAGGCCCAAATAACCCCACCCCTACCTGCATGGGCTCCCCGCTGTGGTCCCAGAAGCAAAACTCGCCACGGGGCTCTTCGGCGTCGTCGCCGTACATGTTGTACATGTCATTGGGGTTTGACGCTCTCGAGCCGCCTGAGCCCTCCCCTTCATTGTCCTCATCGGAGCTCGAGAGCATGTGCGCCATTCGGTCCCTCTTCGCCTCCAAATAACCCTGTAGACGGGAAAGATGGGGTTCGGCCGGATTCAAAGAAGTAAAATAAGCAGTAAAATTAGAATTGCAAACATGATCATGTTTCCATACAGACAGATGGACAGGATGGTGGTAATAATGGCGGTAGACCAACCGAAGCCCCGCGATGGGGCGGGAGAGGGGGGCAGGGGCTGGACGCGGACAAGTTGAATTCCACAATAACTCCACCCTAAACCCTAAACCCGGAAGAAAAGCGAAATACGAAAAAACACAACAGATGCCGTACCTGGTTGTACTTCCCTGCTGCGACCAGGCAGGGTATGCGGCCAGTCACATCGATGCCCAACTTAGTGAGCACGCTCATTTTTCGAGGGTTGTTCGTCTGCTCGGGTTCCGGAGCAGGCGGTGGTTCGGCGGGAGAGGGAACGCAATAAGGGCTTCAATGTGAGGAGAGTGAAAACGACATCGACATTGGCATAGAACCCGACACCGCCCTCACAGGGAAGTAGGGGGAAGGGGGGGCAAAGGCCATAATGACATCAGGTGTGGCCTAACACAGCCAGCTATCAGCCGCTTTGTTCCTTACAGTGTTTTGCTTTCCGCTTCTCGCTATTGTACGATTTGTTGAACGATTCTATTTTTCTCGTCCAATCTTTTTGCTTAATAATATTAGCTTCCTTTTAAGTTCTCAGTTCTAACCAACCCAAATATTTCTTCTCATGAAACATAGAAGTTTGCACAAAAATCACCATTGACTTGATTTCCCGCGAAATCTCCCTCCGAAACCAAGCCTCCCGTACTTTCAGATCCTAAACAAATAAGCGCTGGCTCTGAAATCCTGTATACACCGTCTCAAATGATAAACTCTTAAATTACAAACTTCGATCACTTTCAACTTTTCATTCCACACCAGGCTCCTAGAAGCAACATCACTGCACCTCATAACTGCCACCGCGATGACCTCTCGGGAGCCGACTCGCCAGCTGTGAATTCTGCCGCCAACCCCTCGCGTAAGGTTATTAAGAAGGGTTAACAACCGACAACTTTGAATCACGCCGCGTATATGTTGACACGGCAGCGCACGCCTCCGCTCCGCACAGCTTTTTCCGCTTTTCGTTGCTTCGTTTGCGTTTCGATTTAACCTGAAAATCTCTGAACACTTATCTGTGATTCGTCCCGCAGTCGTCCCACGTCGACAAACGCCGTTTATACATACGCCGGCGAAGTACACCGAAGACGTAACGATGACCTTCATGCATGATCGCCTTCTTACGCTCACATTGTAGGGCTAACAAAGGCGCTGGGTTAGAGGGGTTACTTTTGCTCCCGAACTCTTGTAGCTAACCCTAGGTCACCTGATGAGGCCCTGGCAAAGCCGAAACGCGTCGTCATGTGCCTTTTGCTCTAGGGATTTCCTCAAGCCTTGGCTTCCTTCCTTTCCTAGCTTGCCTTTGCTTCTTTGTTTTTCTTCGTTCTCTCGTTTAAATACATAGCGTTTTTACGTCTGTCCGTTACACCTGGCTTAAACTTGTCTTTTCCGTCTTTCAAAGCTGCTACCTTACTCGCCCACTTGGATTCAGCACGACCCGGCCCCACCCGTTTTTGAGATTCCTTCAAATCTCACCAATCACCAGCAGCAGCAACAACCTGTCCGTCAAGGAAGGCGTGGACAACAAACGATTGCACTCCGCTGCTGCTGCTGCACGAACTGCAAACTGCACATTGCAGCTGATCTGACGAGCGAGAAGTCCACCACCACTTCCTCCCCCTGGGACCGCTGTTTGCTGCCCCCCGAAACCACACACTCACGATGAGGCGTATGCTCTTAACGTTCAGTTCTCGGAGCATGTTCCGTACGGAGGTGTATTCCCGGCAGTCGTCCGGGAGACCCAGGGCCCGATTGGCGTCAACAGTGTCGAGGCCTTGCTCCTGTCGGGGGTGAGGGGAGGGGGAAACACAATCAGGAAAAAAACAAAAAACAATGCAACTCTAGCCAGAGCTGTAATTTCTTGACCTGAGATGCCTCACCCGACTTTATTCAGATGCCTCCCAACCCCACCTAAATCGCGATCTGCCCCAAGCAATCACCCACTTTGTACCCCACCACCTGCCTCTCCCCTGGCTCCAAAACCCTCCAAAACACGCTGCATGAACATAGTACGGCATACTGCTCCGCAGTTCCGCGGCCGACCCTTTTGTTGGCCGGCATCGCCCCCACTTCCACCTCTTAACTGTGCCACTGATGACTCGCGGGTCTTAACCTCTCACCGCCACAGACCCCACATGACCTTCATCGCCCCACCAGGGACACGAACTGTTCCCGCCGTTCCCCTCCCAACACAGGATGCCAACCCCGTACCTGCAGCGAGTACGCCGCGATCTTGTTGGCGAGTCCAATGCCCCTGCCCTCCTGCTGGAGGTAGACGACCACCCCAGGCGGCTCCTTCTGAATGGTCTGCAGCGCCAGCTCCAGCTGCTCCGCGCAGTCGCACTTTAGCGACCCGAGGACCTCTAACAGATGGGATATACGGCCAGATATACAGCGGATGGGGCAGAGGGAGAGGGAGAGAACGTGTACTTGAGAGAAAAGCAGCAAATTGACAGGGGAGGGATAAAAGAGGGCAGAGGGACACATTCATGATAAACACGAGCAAAGAAAACGGATTGTAAACAGGTCCTGCTTTGCACGGGGATGGGCAGGAAAGGTTTTATGGCAGCAAGGATTCCATGTATTACAGACACCGAGGTGCAGAAGGTGCTCTGGAGGGACGCTTGGACGAACGTGATCATCACGCGGGCGGGCACGCAGCACTTGGCACAGGGTTAAGGCGTGCGATCCTGGTAAAACCTTATCCGTGCTTTTCAATTGTGGCATCGTGTGTATTGGTTTACACGGTCGCATAAGGCCCGCATTATGTGTGAGTGGGACTCTTGTTTGGGTGCTGCAATCGAGCCGTTCAAGCTCAACTGTAAATCATTTAATTCATTGGGAATGCACGCGGCGACAAACAGTCCCTCCGATGAGGAACCCCACAGTAATAAGCAGAGGACACGAAAAAAACATATAATCTAGAGAGTAGAATTCCACATATACTCACCCGATGTGAAGCAAGCATCATGTACCCGCACCGGCACCTGCAATGTGATGGGACGCAGCGGACTTGGTTTTCCGAAATAGAGTCACTAAAAATATTTAACCTCGCAGTCTTCTGTTCTTTTACGCATCGAGGGAAACCTTGCGTGAAAGCTGCAAGACCGAAAACTGTTCACACTTCAGCCTAACGCTTCATCCCCAACCCAGACGCACGTTTTCTTGGCCTTCAACCCTGCCGGCAATGATTGCTGTTGGCTCAGTGAATGTCACCCCGCCATCGATCTGCAAGTGCGCGGCTGGGGAGATCAGTTACGGCCCTAAGAACTAGACAAGGGACGACATGTCGATAACTAAAAACATACGTTACTTACAGAATGTTTATAGCCACGCAAGCGAAATTTGCCATGTCTTGTAGGCAAAAGGGTCTCGGCGATGAACTTTGTGATGACCTGGTCCTCGTCCACGGACACATTGGCAGTTGGAACATACGGCGTCGTAACAGGAATGGCCGTCTGTTGGCTGCTCGCAGCGTCATCACTTGCTGCGGTAAAGGCAAGGATAAGGTCCCTGCGTGGCAAGGCCCCGCGCTGCGGCCTGACGACCCGAAACCTATGTGCCAAGAAAGGAGCAACTTGAAAATTGGATGGAATTTGCGAGCATGATGCTGCCTTATGGCTGTAAACACGCTCATGCATAGCCATACGGGGGAGAGTGATTTAGCCTACGAAGTGAACAACAAGACTAGATTATAGACATGTGCAAATAGAGTTAACTTGCTAAACAGCAACCTTATTCGATCGGGATTGAGTGTGAACCTCATATTGGGCCGTACGTGCAAGGCCAGGAAAGCCACAAAAAGGCCCATGACAGACATAAAGTGAATGTCCTGCTGTACATGGAAGTTTCATGTGCAATATTGTGATGATATGCTATGCAAACGTTGTCATTATTTGGGACATTTACATGTTTGGGCTATTGCGGGTAGGAGCCGTACTCTTATCGGTACAGGACAAACAGGCTCCGCGAATGCCCTTCAAACTTCAACTGAAGCCTATTGCGTCTTAATAAACTTTTGATTGAAAGGGGTGGTAACCCTCCCGTGATTTGACTTGACCAAATATGTGTATCTTGTATCATGATTTAATCACCGTTATACTTAAGGCAAGGGAATGTGGATGACTTTTCTCGTTATCGGGACCAACTGGCGGCGGCAAGCTGTTCATATTTTTTGGTGGCCAAACTTCATACATCTCCGACAGCTCGGAGGGAAAACCTAGGTCTTTATCTTCCCTTAGTAAACGAAGAGTGCCTAGCGACCGTATCCGAGCCGACGATTACAACGTTCCTGTAGACGTCCACCCTGCTCGACGACTTCGATGGGCGACCCGACCAGCCCGAAAACCCTAAGTGGTCACGCGACCGCCATCACTCCGACCACCATCCAGCGACTAGGACTATGGCTATGACGTGCCTCTCAAGTCTCCACCCCAGCTATTGACTTGGAACAGGACAGGTGCTAATGCCAGGCAGCATCCGGCATGGAAGGCCTCCTCTGTTTATCCTCTGTTTGGCCTGAACGACTACACATCCAGCAGGGGCATCTGGGAGCCCAACAAGACTCACCGATGAAAGGAGAACTTGGAACCGGATTTCAGCATACGTGTCGCAACAAGTTAACCAAGCAGATTCCCCTCAGGCGGGTGTGCACACAATTAGTCCATTCTTTCCGTATCCATGATGGAGAAATGAACCAAAGTACCGCACCTTACATTTTTAATGTATAGCAGGATGAGGAGGTAAAAACGGTTGGTAAGTTAGTGATCAGGTGCAACTGCCGCCAAAATTGCGCCACTGCCCCCCGAGATGTCCTTCGGTCCCAAAGTTAATAGCATTTGTACATTTGACATACACACACGCGCGCATGAGCCCAAAACCGAAATCCTAAAATCCTACATGATAAGAGTGCGTATCATGTAGGTATGGCGTACACAACCATCGTAGTGTACTCGAGATATTAAAAAACTACTCCAGATATCAAAACATAAAATATAGAAATCTCGGCCCGTCCTCACTACACACGCATGTCATGCCATGTCAACTAAAAGTGCAAATCCGAAACCACCAGCAGCACATAATGACAACCGCGGCGGCAGGAACGCTGGAATCGCTTCCGACGTCCACCCAGGGACGAGGAGGGGACAGTTGGGGATGCCGGGGATTTCAGGAATGGACCCTCCTCCAAAGCTAGCCTCGCCGGCAAATGGGGGCGACTTTGCCCCGTCGTTTCCGATACACCACACCGCCCCAAACCACCTGTGAGCTCAAGGGGGGGGTGAAAGAGTGTGTCAGGGGAGGAGGGGGATGTGTCAGGGTGTTTGTTGTTTGCGAGCATCCACGTGTGTATGTCTCAGAATTTCAAAACAGAATAGGAAAGTTGGAACCCTAACCCCCGTTAAGGTACACTAGAGGTCCGAGGGGGCACGAGCCTCCAGTTGTGCTTCCAGCACTCCTACCCAACCAGGTGTGTGTGTGTGTGTGAGAGAGAGAGAGAGAGAGAGCGGCAACAAAATGATTGATCGAAAGCTTCACCGACAATGACGTCAACCAAATACACACACACATATGCATACATGCGTACATATGCGTTATGTCTATACACCCACACACTCCCCTCCTCGGCCCCCTCGGCCCCCATGCATTACGCGTGTGAGGCCATGGACGCTGCTGCGTCGTCCCTACCGTTGGGGTGAAGTAGGTGTACGCCATAACCACCGGCAGTACGACATTTGAAAGCATCATTGCGGCCCACAGACGACCCCATCGAAACCACGATAGGGACACGTGGGGTACGACAGGGTTAGGGGACAGCACTCGAAATAGGGCCAAGATTTCGGCTGCACCCGGGGAACCAGGGAAGGGGGAGAGGGGAGGGGGAGAGGGGGAGAGGGGGAGGGAGAGGGGGAAGGCGAATTAAGGAATTCTATGGCAGCTTAAAGCACGGCCACATTGACAGGCAGACGAGGACGAGATGTGCGGCTGAGTTGGGAGGAAGCAAGTGATGGGTTAAAGAAAGGAATAGACGGGGGGGAGGAACGGAACGTGACAACCCGCGAAAACTCCAGATAACGAAGGAATTCCCCTGGCAATCCCCTGGGCCAATTGGAACTCGGGCAAAACAAAATGGGCAGGGTGCGGGTAAGTATCAACACACAACAGACCCACGGGTCACACAGGAACGCACCCCTGGAGCTGTCATATCATCCTCACCCGTCATGAAGATAAGTGCGCCGTGCGCCGCCGCCCAGCCCGCCGCCACCGCTACCAACCCGCCTGGCAGCTGTAGCAGCGGCAGCAGCAGCGCCTCCTCCCCGGCGACCAGTCCGTAGCGGCCGACGGCGACGACTGTTACAATCCCGACTAGCAGTTTGCAGAGCCGCGAAACGAGCGTAAGAAGCGCTGGTGGCGGGAGGTGGGTGCGGTTGGGGGACGTGGGGTGTGTACGTGTGTGTATACATGCAAGGGGGCGTTAAAGGGGGGGGGAAGTGTAGGCGGAACTTTGGCCGTCAAGTTGAGGATTGATGGGCACAAACTACAATCGCAAACCACCGTGATGAAATGTTAGGCTGGAAATGTGAGTGTGTGTGTTTTCTTCCTTCTTCTCGTACGGGGGGGGGCTCACGGGGAGTCCTGAAAGGGGGACAGGTGAACGCCCAGCCCTCTGGTTGTGCGGTCCCACCTACCTGCATGCGCGTAACTGATTCAACTGATTCAAAGAAATCAGCTGAATCAAAACAGTGAACGGTGGACTTTGTCGTGCACATTAACTCAGGACTCACTTGAACCAGTACGGCGCCATTTTCGTAGACCATCTAATAATTTATGGTTTATTAAATTTAACTGTTAACTTAAGTATAGCAGTACATATATCCACAACCCTAGGAGTTATGTTGAAGTCAGCAAAGCGCCCGGCCCCTCGTGGGCCGTATTACATGTGGGCATATCATACGAGTGTTGCTCACATTCCAACAAGTTACATCCAACCGCCGACCTTACCAGCTAAAGAGGGAAGGACGAGCAGCCATGAAAGAATGGAATGGAGCCACATCATACTATGGTTGGTTTTCCGGTTGTGTTCGTTGGTGTACGTGTCAAGTACAAATAATTGCCGATGCAGGTAGTTAAGCCAAGCGGCCCAAGTCATGCGGTCATCCAACCTGTACGGCGATTACAGCAATGTACTACACATAAAAATGATTATAAAATAATTAATTATACGTGAGGTAATACTTAAATGCATTAATAAATGATTAGCCAGCGAAAATAATGATTTGATTTACCAGTGATGGTGGAGGGGGGACCGGGGGCTGATGGGGTAGCTCAAGGGGGGGCCCTCAACCAGATGGGATCCACAAGGGCATGCAAGAAGCACACATACACCGGGCGTTTTTGCCGTACCTTTGCGGGAAGATCGCAAAGGGCGGCACCCGAATTTTCAGTCGCCGTTCCGTACAGTACGACGCGAGGATGAGGTCATCGGAGTAACCTCCATTGCGCCAAGCCTGGAGAGTTGAGAGAGAAAACGTGCGTGTATGTATGTATGTATGTATGTATGTATGTATGTATGTATGTATGTATGTATGTATGTATGTATGTATGTATGTATGTATGTATGTATGTATGTATGTATGTATGTATGTATGTATGTATGTATGTATGTATGTATGTATGTATGTATGTATGTATGTATGTATGTATGTATGTATGTATGTATGTATGTATGTATGTATGTATGTATGTATGTATGTATGTATGTATGTATGTATGTATGTATGTGTGTATGCATGATCCAACATTTACAACACCCCAAAATACCCTCCCCCAGCCCCTCTCCCCCCTTTCCCCCTTTCCCCTCCCGGCCCTCACCCTCAGCAAGCCGCCCGGGTCCCCCGGCAGCAGCCGGTCCGCCCTCAGCAGCATGCAGCCACCCCAGACGAAGGACGTGTTGGGGGCGACGCTGAAGGCGATCAGCAGCGGTAGGTGGTAGGCGAGGGCCAGGTAGGCCGCGAAGGAGGAGCCGGGGGAGGGCACGTCGAAGGGGTAACCTGCGCCCCTCGGGTTACGGTCGGGGGTAACGATGGATGGGTGCGGGAGTGGAATAAATAATTGAAATAGTTGAATATGTATTATTTTCTTTGTTATTTTCTTTAGAGACCTTCACGTGTGTGTGTGTTAATCATAAATCTTGCCATGATTAGGAGGCCAAACTCCAAACCTACGAGGCATTTATAACAACCGCTGCTAACGGCTGAAGGAATTATAATGCGCTTTCGGCCGTTGTGGTGCTCAAAAACACGGGTAGAGGCCGCTTAATTTATGTAATTTAATGAACTTCATTCTCATTAAAAAAATATTTTACTTAATAATTAATTAAACGACTACGTTATCGCATATACTCATAGAATATTAACCTCAGGGAAAAACCATTGAATCCCTTCCCCCGGAGGAACCTCTCGAGCAGAGAATTGCTGGAATTAAGGATACAGCTCCCCCTCTCTCCCCCCCCCCCAAACCCCACCCAGACCGATATACCGACCCGTTGCCATGAAGACGTCGGGTCGTTGCTGCAGGTCCGCCACCAGATCCATCAGACTGCTGGGGTGAAGCGCCACGTCATCGTCCAAACAGAGGATGTAGCCCCCTTCTCGAGCGGCCCGCGGGTCACATGACTCGATGCCGGCACACAGGCTGTCATGACGATTGGTAGGGGTTGATGGAGAAGGGAGAAGGGCTGCGGCGATCACAGCGTGTGGACGAATCAAATATGAAAGAGTTGATTATAATAATACCAAAACAGCTTGTCCAGAAGAATTTTTATAATTTTTAGATAAACCATATCCGGCTAAATAGTAGAATATCTGCCTTATAAAAGAAGTATTAATCTATATTGAATGACCTAACTAAAAACATTAGACCATACAAACCGTAAAAGGCGGTGTAGGCAATAATAGAATAATAGCTTGGAAAATCCTGAGGATGAGGGGAGGGCACATGGCAACTAATAAATACCGCCGTCCGTGAGCCGCTCTCGTCAGGATGTCGGGTTCTGCGGCCTAAACACCCAGGCTGCCACTGCCCCTTCCGCAGCTGACCGCCAGCCCTTGCCCTTGCCTCCCCCGACTCTCCGCGCTCCCGGCCCCCGCCCCCTCACTTGTGTGCTTTCTGGCTGCATCTCTGCGCCAAGCCCGCCACCACCACCCGCATCTTCACCTCCCTCCTCATCCTCCCTACAGGGCCCCCCGCTTCAAATGCCGTCTTCTTCTGCACCTCCTCCAGGGCCTTCACGGCGGCGTCCTCCCTGGACTCCACCACCAACACAAATTCCAAATCCGCACCTGGTGTTCGGATTAGGGTTTGAATTTAGGAGTCGGGGAGATGGGGGGTGTGAATGTCGTACCGAAACAAAATCGGCTGGTACTTGTACTTGTGTAAATACGGCAATGTCGACGTGGTTTCCTGGGCATGATGTGTTTTGCTCTGTACGGGGTTTTGGATCCAGTATTTAGACCCGGAGGAGCTGACACAGCTAAAACACAACATCCTGAGGGGAGGACGGGGCGGCTGAAGAGAACTCCCCTTTTCCCTCCTCCCTCTCTCTGTCTATCCCCCGCTTCCCTCCCGCTTCCCAGCCCTTCACCTCCCCACACAAATCTCTGCCCCAATTTCCGCCGGCACTCACACACATACGCACACGCACACGCTCACCCACTCGCCCGGTCCCTTTCCTTTTTCACTCCCTTATTCATTCTTAAATTTCCCGCTAACTGATTGTCCCCTCATCGTACCGTACTGCAGGTTCAGGAGGCTCGTCCAGTTGTCCACGGAGTGCGGTCGGCAGCCCTTGACGGGCATCACCACGCAGACCGGAGGCATCAACGCAGTGCTGGGTGGGATGTACAACCCACAACGAGACCGTGCCGGGGAGGCCACTCGTCGTACAGCGCCGTCCACTTTGTCACCATGGTTGGCGTTCCCCACACCCGCATCCGCGTGAGTGACGCTGCCGCTGCCACCACTGCCGCCGCCAGCAGCAACGCCACAGCCAAAGCTGCTGGGGAGGTTGCGGGCGTCATCGCCTGCTACCGCATCGTCGGGGCTGCCGCCGCCGCCGCCGCTACAGCGGTGTGTCTTGTTGTCAACGGTCTTGTGGCGACTGGAGCCAAGACGCCGAAGCCGTTCCTTCCGGCGGTTGAGGGCGGAAATCGTCCATCCAGCCGCCAACACCAACCAGAAGAACAACGCCTGGTACTGCGGGCAAGAAAGCATTTTCGGAGCAAAAGTATGACTTATGACATCAAGGACGATAGAGCAAAGGACCCACTGGGGGAAGCACTTATTGCCTTGTTAAAGTTAAACAGTAGATGGTTCGCTGATAGAGTGGAAAATTCTTGGCATTTGGGTTGGTGATCTCGGTTTGTATCATTTACACAAATGAGCCAGAGCGGCCATAGATGGCACAAACACGCACGCACATACACACAAAGAAACGCGCGCACAGACAGACAGACAAACGCGCGCACTCAGACAGACAGACAACAGCTTGGAATAATTTGTCCAAGACACGCAAATATGCTTAGGGAGTGTGTGAGGGGGAGATGAGCGTGCTGGTACGGAAGGTGTGAGCGTCGAGGACATTCCGAAACCCAGATGTGGAAGTGGGTTTGGGTTTCGGGATTAAACCCGTAATCTTGAATCAGTGCCAGGGATAGGACGGAGAATTTCTACGTGGTAATACTAGGAAATCCTCCCGACTGCCGTGGTGCCAGAAGCCATGGCGCGATTGTGATTCAGTTGACGGGCGCCGTTATGGTTCCTCCCCACCTGGAAATAGACAAGTAAGCCGCCCATCATTTAGCCATGGAAATTGTCGTCACACATGGAACGGTATGCATGTTCTCCCGTGACAAAGTGCACCAAATAAGTCACAACGCACAGCAAATTGAAGCCTCTTTTGAATACGTCTAACCATGACATTGTCAGTGAAGTAAAGGTGTCTAACATAATGAGACAATCAGTCTTTCAGTGGCGGTCTTGTACGAGATTGAGTTGATGGTTCAGTTCGTTGGATACTCACGGCGCATGCCGGTCAAGCACTATGACGGTCTGTGCAACTAAATTGTAAGAATTTTTATGAATATAACATGTTTTTACATAAATAGGTAAATCACTTGATTTAGGCCATCGACGGTCTTGAGGCCGTAGGGCATCCTGGGGAAATGTATAACGGGATAGGCCTGCTCACGCCGCGAGGTTCGGGGACAAGTGGTTATGTTCAGGGTAACAAGTTCAACTTGAGGGGCCCTCCGCAAGTTCGCACAGAACCTCCCAAAGACGGCGGCCCCAAGCACAAGCAGCCGAACCAAGAAATTCTGGACCATAAGAAAAAACGAGAGGTAGAGCTCAAAGTGGAGCAAGAGCGTGAACGGCTTGAGCTAGAAAGGTGAGCAGTGACGCTCTCAAACGCTTCTTCCTGTAAAGCCCCCAGAGCACACGTTTGGAATGCTCCTACATCATTGTCATATATAAGTGAATAGCTGTTGTCATTGACTGCCCTTTCCTGCTTGTGCAGCGTCCATAGCGAAGCTGAGATTGAGGAGCTACTAGGCCTCTTTCGAGCGCAGGAGCTCGCCAAACTCTCGGTTGATACATCAGCAGCAAGGTGCGTTCAGTAGCTATGATTTGGATTAATTCCCATGTATTTTCCAAATGGATTAGTGACAACTGATCTGAACTTCCGTTAACATCACACCGCAGTGCTAAGCTGGTTGATGAGACGCATGCCGTGGCTCAGCGTAAGCTGGAACAAATGTCGAAACTGAAAGCGGCACTGGGTGTCAAAGAGGACGTCAGGGAGGGCGATGCCTTCAATCGCGAGCTTCAGGTGGGTTTGCCTTCGACGGGTGGCACAAAACCATGGGGCTGCGGTCACGACATGCGATATTGCAGCATTGTGGTCGGCGTTTGGCGGGCATGTGCATGTTTGTAACAGCTGTCCTATTCTTGCCTCCTGAACCCTTAGGAGCAACTGAAGGCTCAGCGTATGGCCGAGCGTGAAGCCGCGCAAAAGGCTCGTGAGGAGGAGGCGAAACGACGGGAAAAAGAGGCAAAGCGGCGAGAGAAAGAGAGAGTTACGGAGGCAAAGCGGCGTGAAGAGGAAGTTAAACAGCGAGAAAAGGTAAGCCGACGTATTTTCAGGGATTATTACTGTGGCGGAACCTAAACGGCTGCATGTGCGAACACGTGCCCAGTGGACCTTATCATGTCCTGATGGACATGGTGATGTACATACTTGCGAGCAGGCAGCACAGTGCAGTACCAGACAGGATGTGTGCTGTACTGACTCCTATGAATGACGGCGTCAATCATACACCTGTGTGTCTGTGTTTCAGCCAACCTTAAATGATGTAAATGGGATGAAGCGAACTTTAGGTTTCGCTATTGAGCCTGAACCACTTTTGTTGTACATTTCGGTACCGTTGGAAAGCCTCGTGTCAAATTCCTAATGCACAAACCTCGCAGGAACGCCAAGAGGCTCGTCTTGCCGACGAGGAACGGCGGCGCAACGCGTCACCTGAAGCGCGGTTATACCGCAAGTACGAGGAGGCGCCAGAAAGGTACAGCACATGGGACCATCTGTGATAGCGGAATAACTTGAACTTAGTTCTTACCTCGCCGGGACATGTGACTTGTTGGCGGATAGGCATGCTGAATGTTGGTGTGTCCGGCACCATCTGTCTTGCACAAATGAGGAATGAATTCATGTTTTGGCGCCAAAGCTGATCTACTCGATCCAGTCTCGTAAAATCCACATGTAGGTCGATGTCTTTCCTACGTCATTGATCGACGAAGTGTGTTTTCAAGGCTTTGTCATGGGGGATTAATGGGCGTGTGCGTATGTCTGTGTGTCTCCATCTTGATTTCCTGATGTGCGTTTCTGCCGGCAACGCACTCTTGTGGGCCGCGTGGATTCTCGTCTGACCGGGGGTTCATTACCCGTTCCCATGTCTGCATCGCGCCCATTGCACTGTCTCGGCAGGTACGACCCGTATGCAGGTGAGCGTGATCAATACCCGGGAGATCTCCACCGCAACCGCTACCCAGACGAGCGCAGCCGCTACAACCAGAATGATGTGCGTAGTAGCCGGTACTGGGATGGCGAGCGCGCTGAGCGCTACCCCGGTGAGCAGGGCCGGCATGACTCTGGCCACGAGGACCAGCTGCCACGGGAGCGTGAGCGAGGGCGTGAGCGCAGTGATCGAGACATGGCGCCATCTCGTGCTACCGTTGCTACCGCTGCCGTCACGGCCCGTAACCCCCCTACGAAGAAGGAGCAGCCAAGCCGGGATGGCCAAAGCGCAGGTGAATTGCGCGATAGCAAACCTGCCAGCCGTCGGCGTCGTTCATCATCATCATCAAGCAGCAGCAGCGGTAGTGACTCGGATTCCGGTTCCGGATCATCATCATCGTCAGGAACTAATTCCAGATCCAGCAGCGGCAGTGACTCGGATTCCGATTCTGACAGTGGTGACAGCAGTGGCAGCGCTACCACGTCGTCCTCTTCCGACTTGAGAGGTGCGGCCGACGGTGGACACGCACACCGTACCGGTGGAAGCAAGCACAGCGGTGGGGGTTCAGGCCTTGGACGACGTAATGCGTCGTCGTCACTTGATGTTCCAGAACCCAAGCGTCAGCGCTCTGATCGGGACCAGCCTGTTCGGGAGATGATGGCGCCGCCGTCAGATTCTCATCGCTATCGCAGCAATAATGATGGTGGGGGTGCTAATGGTGGCGGTGGGGGTGTACCTGAGGAAGTTGGAGGGGCTCCCCGGCGTCGGGAGGTTGAGCCCTCGGGCAGTCCACGGGCAGCTGCCAAAGGACGGATCGTAGGCGAAGGACCACCAATTCGATCGCCACGGCGTCGCCATGAAGACGATGATCAAGACGGGAATGCCCACACAGGGCGAAGCGTGAGGCCTCGCCGCGCTGAGGAGGACAGGGAGGATGACCGGCGGCGTGGTGTGATTAAGCAGGTAAAGGCGGCAGTTGAGGAGGATGGCGGCCGTGACGGCTCCAAACGAGATGGAGATCGGACGCGAGATGTGGAGCCCCGAGGCGGTGAAACAGACCGCCGGGGTGCTGCAAGGGAAGAGCACAAGGATGCGGAGCGGGGACGGCGGGAGGAGTTGCAACGGGCTGGCGGGGCCAGCAGAGGCGCTGAGCCGGACAGGGATCGGCAACAGCAGGAGCTGCGCGACCGATCCCAGGACGTGGACCGTGAGCGAGAGCGGGAGCAAGAGAGGATACGAGAAGGAAGGAAGCACGAGCATATTGGACGCCGGGGCGATGACCAGGGTGATCTCGGCAGTGTTGGCGGTAGTCGGGATCGCTCCTGGAGACCCAGTGCTGGCGGCAGTGAACGTGGGCGGGAAGATGGCGGCACTGGCCGTGGGCATCGCCGGCAATATGATGGCGGTCGCAGCCGTGAGGAGTACGACGACAGGGATAGGGACAGGGACAGGGGGCGACGGGCAGGAGAGGCCAATGTGCGCGGGAGGAGTGAAATGGAGTGGCGGAACACCGGAAGGCGCGGTGATGTTAGGGATGGAGACAGGCGTGTTGATCGTGAACGCCGGCGCAGCCCTGGCTCCGAAGACGGGCGCCGTGGGGACAGAAGAGATGCGCCATCGTCACGGGGCCCTGCACCATCAGCCCGTGGCGGCCGGGAGGACCGCAGCCGCTGGCGCCGCAGCCCTAGCTCTCTGAATGCTTCCCGCAGCAGCGGCAGCTCGTCCGATAGCGGCCGCAGCAGTGGCAGTAGCAGCGGTAGCGATAGCAGCAGTGGCAGCAGCTCCAGTGAGACTAGTTCCGACAGCAGTACCAGCAGCGGATCACGTTGATTCATTTATGTCTAGCGAGTAGTCTATCTTTGCCAAGTTCGGAATTGATTATTAGGTCGTGGTGAACTTAGGTTTCCTGGTAGGGGCTTTGTGACGATGACGATGTGCTTGTGGTGATGGTTTGAGAGATGCTTTGTGTAGGTCAAGAACGCCATTTGCTTGTGAGTCTGTGAGTATCGGCAACATTGAACCGGCATATAATGAATAAGACATCATCTGCAAGGTGATCTTGAGGATATTCCTGCTCTAGACTGCCAGTGTAACTTGATTTAATAAATACAACAGGTTTTTTCCGTAAGACAGGATCCAGTGCATGTATCGGATGTGCTCGGGTAGTTTACCGGTTACAAAGGAATGTAAACAAACCAGGAAGAAACTTAACCCATGAATCATACACCTTCGCCAAATCTGTCAACACCCTGCCTTCACAGATAACAACGCAGACACCAATCCCCCGCCACGCTACTAAAAGTATCAGTACACGTGACAGCTACGGAAAGGACCAGCATGAATTCGCACTCTGCACCTATCCTTCACGTGGCGCCGCTGGTCATAAGTTAATGACACAGATGCAAGGACTACCCCTACTTCTCCTCCTTCTTCAATCCAAGGTTCGTTTGAATCCAGTCCCAAGGCTGCAGGACAAGGAATTGGTAATGTGTGTCAGGGTAGGAACAATCGAACGTCATGGACGTAAAAGTCTAATCTCACCTGCACAAGATAAAGCCCGCCTGCAGCAGCGACGCCGCCCCAAGCTCCAACACGAACGATTTGCTGAACTGAGGGCCAGCGCGCCGGGGGCATGTACTGCAAAAGGCAAAAGTATAAGGCAACCCCTTCCGCTCTTGACACATCGCAACGTGAGAAAGAATGATTGCCGTAAACAAGCTACAGGCTTAACCAGGCCGTGACGAGGACAAATGTACGGATCATAATGGTAAACGCGATAGTAAAGTTGCAATCAAGGCTGGAACATCCTATGATGTCGGTGACCATAAGCAACCGGACAAGACCTACCCCGTTGAAGACAGTCCACAGTCCAATCGGCATCTTTCGCTCCTCGCTTAAGCTGACGGGGTTGTAAAGATTGCTTGCTGGCTGCAAGTGTCAATTCTTCCGGGCGGCGTCAATATTTGGACTTTCAGTTAGCAATAATATGCAAACGTTGTGAACCGTAAGGCACATGTCGCCGTTAGTAAGCAAGCATATGGCCAAGTCCCAAAAGTCTCAGTACTGTCGTGCACAACGATTTTTTCCGCCGTACAATTGTCAAGAATGCGTACCACCGAGATTTTCACGCGCTACTCCACCAGTCATGTCAATTGCAAGTTGGCAAGCAGCATAAGTAACGAGTTCAGGAGTTGCCGTCATGCAATTTTCACCTTTCGCCTCTTTCACGACTTCGCACGTCTTCCCGCAGGGAAACGTAGGAAATCGTCCCGAGCATGCGATGAGCTGCTCCAGTTCTTACCCGTTCTTCCCCTTCCCCTACAATTTGAGGCATCTCCGCCTGCACCACACGGAATTGCCTGCCTCCAGATCGCTGTTCTCCCCCCTAGTTACCTGCACGTGCTGCCCGTTTCCCATTCACAGACACCCACTACCCATATTGTTCGATCACCGATTCCCGGAACCCCTAGCTACCAGGCACCAAACAACACATCACAACCAAGCTGAGGGAAGCTTTGCACATGAGCAGCAGCAGCAGCAGGTGCCCAGCCACTTCCAGATACTTGGTGAAAGGCAACAACTTCCCTCATGACCCGGGATATGCAGGATGTGGTACACTGTGATTAAAAACACGTTCGATTGTTTACCCCTGCCATTTAATGATGTTTGCTGTCACCAAGGAATACCCCCACATGTGTCTGCACATGGCCAATTTTTATTATTATTGTTAATTAGTTTTCCATTTTATTACAAAGTAGCACACAATGACAGAAAAAGAGCTGCCGAAAGGTTCTAGCCATCCAATCTTTCGGCTCCTTTCCTCACGGTGCTACCCGCTGCGATACGGCCTTCGAGTTACCATGTATGCCTTTTGACGGCGCAGAGGGGGGCTGGCCAAAAAAGGTCTCATACGCACCAGGCACATGGCGATCTGCATGGGAACACTGCAGACGTAGCACCCTGACCGGAGAAGTTTCAATCCCCACGTCATACATGCTCGTAAATTCAGTACACACTCACACTTGAGGATTGCTATCGATTTTAATATTACGGTCATGCCGTACGTTGTGAGATAAGTACGCGTTCCACATCGTGTGTGTGACGGGTATGCTTTGACGGATGCAACCGACCGATTATGCTTGCTCGGTGCCGCAACAGAGAGAAGCTATACACTGGCGTGGCTTCGTCATTAAAAAACAATAATTTATTAATAGATTATTATTATTTATTAATAAACTATTATGAAGCCTTTTGCTTGCAGATGCTGAGCCAGCTCTGCTGTAATCATGCGACTGCTGCTGTTGCTCTGCGGAGAAGTTAGATGATGCGATTACATGTCAAGTCAACAATCAACGCATCACGATGATGAATGCTAAACACGTCTCCTCTGTGACGCCCTCCTCCCAGTTCCCCCCGCACTTTAGTTCCGTCAACACTTTGAATATGTACATCGTATCTGCTGCCTGAATGCCTGCCATACTGGTACAAGTGCAGCCCGCACGCTGGTCAGTGGTCACATTCGCACAAAGAAATACACACAAACACACACGCGACGCCGACCCCTGCGCTAAAACCCTACAAATACATTATGATAAACAATTCCTAATCCTGGGGCCCAGGAAGACGTAAAAACACATCCGCTACTACCATCACCGCCAACAGTAACTCCCCTCAAGCAGCTGTGAAGGGGAGGGGAGTTACTGTTGCTAAAACCCCCTCCCCCTCCCCCTCCCCCTCGCCCTCGGAGGGTTTATCGATATACTCGCGCGTACAGGACATGAGGGCAGGTCGAATCCTCACACCACCGCCAGCTGCAGGTCCCTGCATCCGCGGTCCACGGCATCCACCCACCCCTCAATACCGGGGGAGTCCGGGAAGTACACGTTCTCGGTGATGCCAGCGGAGGCGCAGGCCTTTGCTGACGTGGAACCGATACAGGCGTTGACCTGTGTATTGCGTATGCGTGATGTTGTGGGAGGGGGGGGACGTGTTAAGACGAGGAGTGGGTTTAAAAAAGGATAAATCACGGACCCATGGGTCACAGAAAAGCCCTCACGGACGCAAATGAATGGGGGTGTTGGCGATATTGGTTTTGTGCTAACCAGAATGAGGTATTTGGTCTAAATCCTTAGTCCATCAAACAATTATCCCTAAGAGTGCCCTCCTAGGAATGGACCACCTTTCTTTCCCTCCTCACCTTTGAATTTGCCACCTCAAGCCCTGCCAGCCCCACCCAGGCCTTAACGGCACTGGGACTGCCGTACGTAACAACGTCAGCGGTCAGGGCTTCCCGCAACAGACTTTCCGGTACGGATCTGACGGGACCCTGTGTGTTTGTGTGCGTGTGTAAGAGAGTGTGTTTGAGAGGCCGACACTTCAGGTAACGAAGGAACTCTTTTTTAAGGAACGAGCGATACGGGAACCCAGAGGGCGGAAAGGAGACAACAACGAATTCAAACACATATTCACAACTATTAACTAGAACTCTTAACTACAAGTACCGTCTCAACCATTATTTTCGCTGCCAAGCAGTGGAAGATGATGTTATGGATTCCGCGTACCAACATGAAGGGGGGGGGTTACAGAAAACAATTTCTTGAACAATTTAGTAAATCTAGTAAAAAACCTCATAAAGATGGTTTTATAAAGTTACTAGGCGAAAATTCAAAATTAAATTTTGAATATATTAATGTAAATGACGAGGGAAGAATTACCTTAAGTTCTGATTTAAAGAACCTGCTACAAATATTATTTTTCTTAATTAGACCCTAGAAGATTAATTTCAGAACATGCATTGCTGTGTAAAAACGTCGTACCGTGTTGTACGTGTTGATTCGGTGTACTTCAAACCCTGCCGCAGCAAGACTGTCCTGCAGATCCGTCGAAGCTTTTACTGAGGCCGGATACAGCACTCGCCCCGTACCTCCCGGGATGCGGGGCAACTCCGAACCCATCACCTTTCCGAGCGCCTGTGTACGGACGAACAAGCGTGTTGGTTTTCAGTTCATGTCTCTCATGGTTTCGGCGCCTACCAGATCCACTCTAATTATCCACAGTTTTGCTCGGCCACCCTCTTCCTCCTCCCCGCCCCTTCTTCCCCCCCCAACACTTCTTCCCTCCCTCGCCCCCCTCCCCCTTCTTCCCCTCCGCCACAGCTCCTGGCCCCCGCCCCCTCCTACCTTGGATGGCACGTAGTCCGGTGTGATGCCTCCCTGGAGCAACACATCGCCAGTACCCCCACCTACCACCGCAGCGCGAACCTGTTCGGGAGAGGGCGAGGTGGATTGCAACCTGTACGGATGAGGGCTTCGAAGCTTCCACGGCTTCAAGAATATTGACCATCCGTCATCGCCTGCTGAGCTCAGCTACCTCCCCCGTTCCCTTCCCTGCCCTCCCTACCAACCCCTGCACGCAGCACCACCATACCATACATCACCAACATACCCTTCTCGACATTAACGTTTTCCATACCAACCAACAACCACAGCCCCAAAACCATTACTTGGAGTTTCCGAAGCCCCATTCGCAGCGGCTCCCACCGCCCACAGGCCCCTTTCCTACACCCCCTTTCCAGAACACGTCCCTACATCCCAAAAAGCCCTGTCCCCCATCCGCCCAAACGACCCACGGGTCACACCTTGGGTTTGCCGGCCTGCTCCCAGCCCTCCAGGAAAACGGCAGCGGCCTCCGGAGAAGTAATCGTTACCCAGTCGTACTGCTCAGCAGCCTCCGAGAGCAGGCTTGGCAGTAGAGCCCTGCGTATGTGTATGAACGCAGGTGGCTTGGGTGGTATCTTGCGGCATCTTTAGTGAGCAACTAGGGTTTTAACAACCTTTTCACACCCTATTACTTCTGCTTAAGCAGGAGAACTGAACGGCACATTAGGGAGTAGATTGGAAGCGAAAATGAAGAAAGGCAGAACCCAACCCTTCACATCTTTACCTATCAGGGCCGTCTGTGTGTTCGATGAGCGGCATTTCCAGGCAGGTGTAGCCCTTCCGACTCAGCGCGTCCCGCATCTTCTCGTTCTTTCCGGATTCACGGGTTAGTAGAACCTTACGGCGGGCCGGAGCACCACTGGCGAAAACGACGACGCGTCGGGACCGGCCTTGAAGGATGAGAGAGGAGGAAGTAAGATAATGAATACGATGACGTTACGAGAAACGCCATAGTAGTCTTAGGATGTGAGTCGCGCATGCAGGCACTCACAAGCGGTTTGGCGACGTGCAAGCGCAGCGCCGCTCCACGTAGATTGACGATACGACTGGAGTGCCATGACCGTGCGCAATTGAGTAAATTGGAATTGGATCGAAGAAATCTCGCAAATTTTAATCACGTCCTCCCGATAATGTCGCTGTACGCAGCTTCACAAGATGGCAGCTTCCATAAGCTGCGGCTACAACTAGTCGTTGCGGCTACAAGAACAGGATACGTAACTGCTAATAAAAACTCAACGGATCCGAGCTTCCGAAATCTTAAATATGAAGAGCAAACAAGGGCAATGTGTCCTCGACAAATTTGGATGTCGAGGAAGATAGATTTCGTACGCCGTACCAAGGAGTCCCATGGAATACTCGCAACCAAACAGCCACGATGCACCTTCACGTTAATGCTTCCGGGGAATTCAATTTTTTATCGTGTGTAAACTTTTGAGTTTGCGTATTCACCTAAGAGGTAGAGCCTTTTCAGCAAGGCATCACGTCATACCAATTTGGAGTTACACAAGCATACTTACAATTGCTACATCCTAACAAATGTCTTTAACGCTTAGATGCCGTGGACCCAGCGGGCAATGCACTTTGTCGGGTACGCTGACAGCTGACATCGTAAAGAGCCCGGGGCTGGGCGAAAACAGTGCCTAGGAGCATTTCCTTAAGAAATAAAGTACCGATACAAGGAAACGGTCAGGTGACATGAATGCCTGTCGTGTAACTGCCGGCATCATGTAGGCGTGGACCCGGGCATGTCGACACAAGCTTTCCTCGACTTATTATCAGAAAAGACTGGTGTCTCGTCAGGCACAATTGAGATTCTGACGGGTTTCCCACCGAAAGCGATACAGGTAAATGGATGGTACCTGCTTCCCTCTCATCTCATCTGACCCCTGGTATGAATTGCCACTTGCCGCAAGCCAT
Organism: Volvox africanus; assembly: GCA_030268105.1. NCBI lineage: Eukaryota > Viridiplantae > Chlorophyta > Chlorophyceae > Chlamydomonadales > Volvocaceae > Volvox > Volvox africanus. Next base: position 174,579 of record BSDZ01000044.1, read on the forward strand.
CAAGGATCTGCTTAGGGCATTATGTTCTGGAGAATACTACAACCATATTTCCCCCTCGCTTTCCTCAGCCCTCCCTCTGCCAGCCGAGCATCACAACGCGGTGATATTCTCCCAACATTATCTCCTCTGGCGTGCCACGCCCTCTTCCAGGGACCCTAAATTTTGTTTCTCTCATCCAAGAGTCAGCCCCACTTATTTTGAAACCCAAAGTACGGCCGTGTAATGTAGTACACGGACCCCGGCCCATGCACAAACCCTAGTCAGTAACGTACGGGACTGTTGCAGCTCGTCCTCCATTCTTGGTTCTAGAGAGAATAAAGCTATCGATTCGTCCCATTGCCCATTTGGTGGCTTTTTTGGTTTTGTGCATTTGTGTAAACATTTCCGTATCTTTATGTTTTCTTGTAACCCGCGTGCAGATCCCAACGGATGGAACGGTCTTCTCACTGTCGCTTGCAAATGGCGATACGTTGACCGTTAGGCAGAGTTCAACCGCCACCGCCACCGCAGCCGCGCCGGCACCTCAGGCGCCGCCATCTGGGTCGGCGGTTGGGGCCTTGTCCAGTTCCGGAGCGCAACTGCAGGACGTACCTCAAGTACGACAATTTATGGCTGCCGTGGATGACGAAACCATGAACGATTTAGTCACGACATCCGGCGCCCTTCCATTTCCCATCTAATCCTCCAACATACAACAAATCCATGTAGCGACATGTACTGTACGGATGCCAGGGGGCAAACCCCAACCTCAACACGGGGTGTTTCGTTTTCGGACATCACCCGTACGGCACTTTACGGCACACCCCTTGCCTTAAGTTATCGTTCGTTCCCATGCCCCGTACCCCGGGCCCGCAATGCACGACATATGCAGGGGAGCGCCACTAGTACGGCAGCAACTATGCACGGCGACCCCTTGCCGTACATGGACGAAGATGAGATGCTGGCGCGGGCCATCGCGGCATCCCTGGAAGGCGCAGAGGCCGCAGCGGGACTCGTGGACGGGTCGGCGGGTCGGTCCAGCCAACAGCGGCAGCAGCAGCAGCGGGGGGCGGAGGACGAGGGAGTTAGCGGGAGAGCAGTGTCGAACGCACCGGCGGGGGGGGGTGAGTGTACGGGAGCTGGATCCGGATCGGGATTCAGGAATTAGGAATTAGGAATTAGGGAGGGGAAGGAGGGTTACGCACCGGGTAAGGCTCTGAAGGGAGGGAGGGCATGATCAGTAGGGAGGGGCAGGGATGCGGGTGATTTCGCTGGCTGTTGGTGTTTGTTGCCTCCCAACCACCTCCCTTCACCTCCCTGGTTTCCGCCGCAGCTACAGCTCCGCAGTCGGCGCTCGTCCCGGGAGGCGAGGGGTCGTGTGTCGTACGGCGAGTAATCGATTCCGACAACAGCTGCTTGTTCAATGCGGTGGGGTACGTTATGGACCGCTCGCGAACCCGGGCAGATGATCTGAGGAAGGTGGGCCTGGGGGAGGGAGGGAGAGGGAGAGGGAGAGGGAGAGGGAGAGGGAGAGGGAGAGGGAGAGGGAGAGGGAGAGGGAGAGGGAGAGGGAGAGGGAGAGGGAGAGGGAGGGAGAGGGAGAGGGAGGGAGGGAGGGAGGGAGGGAGGGAGGGAGGGAGGGAGGGAGAGGGGGAGGGAGGGACAGGGAGGGAGGGACAGGGAGGGAGACAGGGAGGAGGGAGGTAAAGAGGGGGTTTGAGGGGGGGTGCGGGGGTGCGGGGGGTCACATCACCAGACAGGATGACTTCCACGTCGGCGATTGAGACAGCCAGACAAAGGGGACGGGAGGGGAGGAGGGGCGGAGGTCTCTCGGGGGCCGAAACAGACGGCCATGTCAACATGGGCTGGGTGTAGGGGCTATGACTGAGCTTTACATATATCGACCTCCGTGCATTCCCGTTTTATCGGACCCAGGTGGTTGCCCAGGTGGTTGCTAATGACCCGTTTACATTCAACGACGGCTTTCTGGGAAAGAACGTTAACGAGTACTGCAGGTAGGGGGGACGTAGGGGGCGACGATGAGCTCATCCCCGGGGGGGGAGGTTTAAATCTTAGGGTTTTAAAGTTTCGCCCTTTTGAGATATATTACTAAGTATTTGTTCGTACTGGTACCCCTTGGATGCCGTATCTTTTGGTGCCTTTGATCGACTCACTTTGGGTTTGGATTTGTTGGCTGAATCCAATCTGTACGGCAGCTGGATCCAGCAGAAGGACAAATGGGGAGGCGCCATCGAGCTGTTCATTCTCTCTCAGCACTACGGGCGGGAGATTGCGGCGTTCGACATCCAAACCAAGAGATGCGACGTGTACGGGCAGGACAAGGGTCGGTACGGCAGTCCTAATCGGAGGGAGGGGAGATGGGGGAATGGGGGATGACGGTATAACCCACCTTTCATTACACATTTCCCCCCAATGCTGGTTTGCCATGGCTCGTTTCCCTCAAAGCGTGCCGTACACTCGGGCCCCTCACGCCCTCACGCCCTCACGTGTACATGAACGGATCAAACGAATGCGTTGACGTTGACGTTGTGGAACGAACCAGGTGGTGGACGAGATGCCAACGGCCATGGTGGCCTCCGGTTTGCGTCTTTCTCCCAAACCCCACCAACACACACAAAGACACGCACACAAGCAAACACTTCACCTCTCTCTCTCTGGGAAAATCCCCCCCCAAATGCATGCACACACACAAACACACAAACACCTCCCCCAGGCTACGAGGAACGGGCTCTGTTGATGTACGACGGCCTCCATTACGACGCGATGGCGGTCGCTGCCTTTGAGGGAGCACCTGAGGAGCTGGACGTGACCATGTTCCGGCCTGGAGGTCGCGATGGGGGGGCCATCATGGCGGCGGCGGAGAAGCTGGTGGGGGAGGAGGTGGTGGGGGTTCGGGGGAGAGTGCGCGATGTGGGGGCCGCCTTAGTCGGGCTGTGCAGTGTGTTTCGAAAACATCCGAGGGTACCCGGTCCCCCCTCCCCCATGCAGCATCCTCATCACTCCCCCCCCAAATTTCCATTACGCGCAGGTCAGAGACTTCACTCTCCTGTACACAAACCTCTCTCATCACCTGCTCCGCTCCCACCTCTCCCACCTACGCCATGCTTGCTTCCGGTTCGCTGGCATCACGTGCCATTACGTCCTGGTCCCCCCACCCACCCACCCCACCACTCACACTCGGGGGCGGGCAACCCGCGACTGCCTAGGAGTTCTGCCCCGGCGCGATACCCCCTCCCCCCTCCTCCCTCCATTCTGACGGCTCCCAAACCATATAGTTCTCAGCTGACGACTCCTCGCCCTCCGGCAATCTGCCCTCCTTTCCACAAATTTCATTCGCCTTGGCCCTCACCTTGCTTGACAACTTTGTGGGCTACCCATGGGTGCCTCGCCCGTCCCCAAACACCGCTAAACTCTTACTTGGCCGGTGCGAATACAAGTCCTTACGCCAATTGTAGGGCTCCAAGATCACCCCCCCCTGCCATGGGATGGGATGGGGTTCTTGATGCCGTACAGTACATTTCATGACACCTTCCGGTGGAAGACGACCACCATGGTCTCGGGCATGGGCTTCTGTTTTACCTGCCGTACAGGTTGCCGCCACACACGCCGCCCGTCAGTTCACGGACAGAGCAAACTTCGGTTTGCGATGCGGGGTTTGTCAGATGGGGCTCAAGGTGGGTGGTGGTGTGTGTGTGTGTTTTGTGGGGTCGTACCGTGGGGTATTGCTGGGGCTCTCTGCCGCGTCGGGCCTCTTCCGAGGTCACGAATACCTGGGGCGCGGTACAGCTTTTGAGGATCACTAACCAACCATCCACCATGATACCACCAGAGGCGCCGCCAGGGAAGCGGGAGGGGGAGAGGGAGAGGGAGAGGGAGAGGGGCAGGGCGAGCCCTTCCCTCCCTTGAGCTCCTTGCCGTGTATAGCTCCGCAACCCCCCCCTTTACCTCCCCGAATTCCCAGACGAACGGCGCTGTCTCTTGAGCCGCACTTGCTTGTCGCAATACCCAGGGCGAGAGGGAGGCGGTGGAGCATGCCAAAGCCACCGGCCACTCCAACTTCGCCGAGTACTAGCAGCAGCACCACCAACAGCAGCAGGAGCAGGACAGGAGCGCAAATTCGGGGACCTTTGCGGGGTCCTCGATGGGGAGGAGAAGAGGATACGGAAGGGGGAGGGAGGCAGGGAAAGGGAAGGGGGGAACAGATACGGGGAGAGAGGAAGGCGAAAGTACCCTCCTCTGGGTGCCTTGGGTTGTTAAATGGATGTGACTGCGGCGTACTTCATGTGCTCAGTCGGCGTACTTGGTCATAGGGCCCAAACCCTCGGGGCCGTTGACGATCAGTTCGTTGACTTGTCGGTATTACGCACATTGGGATTGTTGCCATCCTTTGGGGGTTTGTTTGGTGTGTTTGGGACAAGTGCGGATAAATGATGGGTGGGGTAAATGAGTGCGGTTTAGAACGATATGCGTGTGTGTTTCGCGAGGATGGGAGGACGACGTGGATGAATGAATTCATCGTGCGCCGTTTATCAATGAATGAATTTGAAAATACGTTCGTAACCAAGCGTTTTGCCGTACAGGTAACAAAGGTTCTCCAGATACGGATCGGAAGGGCATTTGTTAACCACCGAACCACCACCATTCAAGCCTCTCCAGCTGTCAGTGTAGGAGGGGGTATTGGTTTGAAGGCCTAGCATTCTCATTAACGTTCTCTAGACGTTAAAAACAATGATAAGATCACGGCGTGTGGTTATACCATGTCAGTCTGTTTGCATCCATCAGAGGAAATGCTTGGGGAATAAAAATATCATAATCAAAAAGGACTAGTACATAAAAGATATCGTAAAATGTGAAAAATACGTAAAACTAACTCCGAGACCAACAATTCCGATCGCGGCTCCTAACTTCCAAGACCGTTGCAAAGAGTATAACACAGACACATGTTTATCATAAAATACCGATTTTTGTTTTACGTATCCATTAATTTGTTTTCAATGGCTACTCTTCGCCAGAGCAGTTGCCGCCCTTTCGCCTCTGCTGCGACATCTTCTCATCGCCGCCTGCTGAGCGTTCGAGTCATGGCAACGAAAGATGTTTTCTCCGAGGAAAATAAGGTTAGTTTTGACGTGGTACTATACACAATCTATCATGTCTATCAAAAATGGAATATCGTTTCTGACCGGAATTGCCTACTACGGAATCATAGATACCGTGTCACCAGCAATCTCGCCAGTCATTTGGACACAAACATATCTCATTATGAGTTGTTGAAGTGTGTTGTACGTTTGAAGTGTGAAGTATCTGAAGACTCTTCAGACCTTGACCAGCGGGTGTGTGTATCTGGGTGTCTGTGAATCCTAAGCCGATGAGACAGAGGATATCCTAACTGACACGCGGACAGATTCAGTTGAAGTCTGTGTGTGTTTTGAAGTCTGGATCCTCTTACGCGCTTGCAGGTCACGATCCGTATGGACGCTTCCAAGAATGGCTGTACGGGAATGTTTTGGCGGTCCCAGCCGGAGATGAACGCCTCCGTCTCCGCCCCGGACTGGCCGCGTAACGGAGCTGTGTTCAAGGTGGGCGGCAGGGGAGGGGGGTCAGGATGAGAGGGCGACAGGGGAGGGGACGTTGAAAAAAAACCCGCATCCTGGTGCTGATACTGGAGGAGCGAGGACTAACCGGCAGGGTGAAAGATGGCCGACGTCGTCCAAAGGAGAGGAAGTAGAAACTGGAGGGACTAAAGGTTTTATCGCTAGGAGGTGGGGACAAAGGGGGAGGGGGTGATCTCTTGCCTGTGGATGGTTCCAGTCGGGTGAGCTGTGAGGTGTGAGCCTGTGACATCTAGGGCATTTCTCCAACTGAAGAGCCCGGTGACCGGCCCCGGTCTTGGTCCCCAGTCTCCAGTACCCCATCCTCTTTGTTCAACCTCCGCCGCCACCAGGTACGACAAGGCCGCCGCGACAAACCCAGTGACGACTTGAATGACCACACATGGCATGTGCCTCCCCCACCCTTCCCCCAAACGTGCCCACGTATTTGGTCGCACAACCCTAAGCCCCAAGCTCCACTTCCCCTCTTCTGTTGTTCATCCCTAAGCCCCCCCGGCGCCCTCTCCTCGTCAGGGTTGGAGGAGTCAGGAGCACCCGGGCTGGGTGAAGGTGGACCACCCTAAGGAATACTGGCTCCCGATCCAACAGTACGGCAATGACGTGTGCCACTTCCAATGATATGAGAGAGTTATGATGTCATGATATCTGATTATGTGATAGAGATGCGTGTGTGTTTTTACTTTACTATTTGTTTGTTTTGAGGCCGTGAGGGAGGGGGAGGGGGCGAAGGATGCAAGGACGCGTCTGGTCTATACGTGTATGTACTTAGGGTTTACAGAGCGTGTGTGTGCTGAGGCTGTATGTAGCTACTATTCTTAGGGTTTTAGCAGCTGTTTCCGGTAGACTTCTCTGGCTCCCGGCACTAAGCGGTTTTTTGTCGTTGACTGACGATGACTTTGGCAGTGCCAAACCATACTCTGTGCATACTCTTCCCGGTCCCCTTACCCCTCTGCCAAACCTTTTTTATCTCAAAGCTTAGCCTCAGACTTTCTTGCTTTCCGATCTACAACAATGGAAGAAGGAAAGCCTTCATGTGGGTCGTCATGGTAAAGAGCGTCAGATTTGTTGCTCCTGATTTAGTTGCATTGATTTCGTTGAGGCGCAAGGACCTTACAACCGAGGCGAACAGTGTGATTCTGGTAGGTGAGAAATGAACAGTGTGATCCTCAGAAGAATGATGAAATGGTTCACAGAAGACATATTCCGTCGAGCTCCCGAGCATCGTACAGTGAGGTTCATATCATTGCCTCAATAATCGCCAATGGGCCGCCACATCTCATAACATCTTGAGCGTATATGCATGAAGAGTGGTTTGAAGCGGTCGTGCCGGTCGTGCCCTGACAAAGAGGATGCCGCTTCCAAGCGCGTCAAGTGCTTGCTGGCCACGATGCCAAGGATTTTCACTGGCAGCCAACAAAGAAGGAATCGCCGAACACCATGATAGGGGGGGGAGATGGCCTGGGTACCATTGCCCTTGAACTGTCTTAACAACTACACATCTTATAAGAAGATTGCAATCCTGAGGAGACGTTCCCTGAGGTGGGGTATGAGGTCAGGTCAGGTGAGACTCTTCTGGATTTTCAAAATGTCGGTCCTCAGGTGTCTCCAGGACATAATGTGACGTACGGTAGTGAAACCTAACTCTATACGATGAGTCAACACAATCTGTTTGCTTTAATGACCTCCCTGACCGCCCACATTGTAGTCCTCCTTCCCTCAGCAATCGTCACTGTAATAATGCGTGAATGCCTCAAATACCCACCATTTACCTCCACCTCCACTCCCACTCCCACTCCCTCACCATGTTATGTCACCGCCGTACTGCTGTCAAATGGTGAGGGTGGAGATGGGGGAGTATATTTGACCCAACGTGCCGCACTTATGTGATGTTAACTTCTAATTTGCTAAATCAGTTATTCGTTGAAGTGATGCATTCACTGCCAGGAGAGGTACCCTCCTCCACCCCACCTCTTCTCTCTCCCTGAGCAAAGTGGCTTCATAGGGCCCTAGGGGCCACGTGACCAGTGCAAGAAGTTGGACGAGCATTCAAGCCAGCCCTAACCCAGAGGACTTAGGGTTACTGAGTCCCCCTCCCTCTCCCCCTCTTTCCGGCCCCCCTATAACACGACACACACACCATTAAGTAATTGCTCCCTCCCCCCTCAGGCCCCCCCCTGCCCCCCCTCAGGGCCCCCCCTCCCCCCCAAGGCCCTCGCTCTCTTTCACTCCTTTTCCCAACCTGCATACACACACGCAATTTCTTTTATTCGGCTCTTCGTTCAATTGCATGAAAATTACTCCATCTCCACCTTCGTCCTATTTCACTCACGTAGATCACTCCTACACCTCCCCCTAAAGAGGGATACACACACACACACAAGAAGCGCGCGAACACACAACTCCGCCATTGCCTCAGCGATGGCGTCATCTGTAAAAGCCAATACTTGCGTCCTTCCGAGTAGTTCGTACAATCCACCGTAATAGAAGTCGCTGCCGCCGACAATGACGACGACATCGCAGCTGTCAGTCTCATCCCCACAGCCGCCACCGCCATCCCCATGGTCCCTCCGCCATCTCCACCGTAAACGTCGTCATCGTGTCTTGCTGCTGGCAGAGTTCCCATTGATGGTGTAGTACGGCAGCAACGACCGTACGGCACTGCTACCCCCTGTGCCCCCGCTGCCCACAGCACCGTTGCCAATGATGCCGCCGCCACCCAGTCCCCCGAGTGGCCCTCCTCCCTCAAGCTTGTGGTGCTGTTGCGCCCCCGCCTTGATTATGTTGTACGCCACAAACCCTACCATGCTAATCATGTACCCCATCAGCTGCAAGGAGGTCACCTTCTCGTGCAGAAACACAATGCCAATGGTGACCAGCGCCGCGTCCTTGACCGTACCTAGAACCTGTGTACGGCAAATAAAAACGGTTAAATGTACGAAGAACAGGAAGAGGGAAGTTGCATTAGCAATACCACGCGCGTTGCGATTGTGAAGGTTGCGATCCTTTGCGTCTGGTCCGCGTGTTCCGTTTCCTTCCCCTCCCCTTCCCCTCCCTTTCCTTCCCCTTCCCCTCCCCTCCCCTTCCGCACCTTGAGAGTCAGCGACGAGGCTAACTTGATCACCAGAATCGCCAACATGTTCACAAAGAAGCCGCAACAGGCAGCCGCCGCGAAGTTGTACGGATGGGCCGGAATGGCGAGGTAGCGCCGCTGACGCAGCAGCTGCGGCCACTCCATGTACGACGCCTGTACGGCCAGAACCGTCGTACATGCGGAGCTAATATAGAAGAGCCCCTCCATGGGGTTGAGGTTGCGACCGCCGCCCGCCACCAACAAATACTGAGTCATCACCAGCCGTACAGATTCCGCCACCACGCTGACCAACATAGCGGTTAGGCCAATCTGAATTATTTAATTCAATTGGGTTTGGAAACTAGCAGTTAGGACATGCTACGAGGAGAGGGGGATAATTTTGGCCCTTGTGGATATAGAGATCTGGAATACGACTCCATCCGTGCCGTACTCTTTTTCCGTACGACCCCCGCCCCCTCGCACTCACTTCTTATGTATTACAACTGAGCAGCCGCAGCTTTCATTTCCTCCTCCATCACATCCACTTTATTCGAGTGAGGTTTTGGGGTTTTCATCGCCGCGACTCACCCCTTCCCCGCTTCCCCGCCCCGCTACAAGCCACCCCCTTGAACCCTACCAGCGACATGTTGAGCTCGCCGTAGCTCGCCAGCGCCACTCCCACCGCGATGAGGGTCACCGCCGCCACCAGCTTCCGCGAGGCAGTCTCCAATTGGGCAACGAACAACAGAATCATGGTGACGACCGGGCAGAAGGCCTGAGTATGGGGTTCCCAAGTGGTGGCAGGCCGGCAGGGAGGGAGGGTATGTGGAGGGCAGCACGCGGGCCAATATGGCTGAGTGGGGTAGGACGAACAAACGAATCCTGGTGCTGATGCTGATTGGTGCTGGTGGGGGTGGTGGTGGGGGTGCTGGTGCTGATGCTGATTGGTGGTGTTGGTGTTGGTGTTGGTGGTGATGGTGGGGTGACGAACCGTAAAGGTCAGATGGAGGTTAGTAGGTTAATGAACTGCCCGGGGGAGGGAAGGGGTAAACGTGCGTGTGGGTTTGTGGCCGTGAAGGTGACGGACGATGTCGGGCGACGGAACAGCCGCTACGACGGAACCCGGAGGCGCTGCTCAACGGAGCTCAAAGGTTGTGGAAACACCTTGCAGGGCTGCAGTCATCATCATACGGCTTTCGTAAAATACCTACCCCCCCCCCCATATATATACAACACAAAAACACAAGGATGCACTCCCACACGTGCGCGTGTCCACAGAAGCAAACGAGCTGATATGCAGCAAGCCAGCCTCATGCAGCCACCACGCCTGCATGCCGTACCTTGAGCATTTGTACGAACGCCACCGTGAGGTACAGATATCCCATGTTACCGGTCTGAAATGTGAGTGCCATGAAAAACCCAGTGGGAAGCACACGGGTCAGGTAGTAGCGGGGGGTAACGGGTATCATCGAGCTCCCGCCGCTTCCAAAGAGCGCTCCGGGGATGGCGGTGACACCGCCCGCACCGGCGCCAGGACCGGCAGGTGCGAGCCCTGTTAGCCGCAGCACCACGGGTCTCAGACGGATGGCGGAGTAGGAAGCTATTGTGGTAGTCAGAAGGCCCATCCAGGCAATGGTGCAGGGGTACGGAAACTTGAGGTTGACCATGATATGCTGCAGATTTGTGGTTTTGGAGGCGAATTGAAGGTTGTCGGGAGGAAAAAGAGATCGGAAAACGGATGTACACAAAACGGAAAGTCATGCGGTTTGTTTATTGGAAGCGATGGGTACAGGGGAGTGAAGTCCAAATTATCGCGGGTGGGCAGTCGCTGTGCACCGGCATAGCGTCCAGAGAAAAAAGGAGGCGCATGGAGAGAGGTAACGCAGGAGGTGGTTGATTGGGTTGAAATCGTTTCCTTATATTCGACTGGATTTTAATAAAGTTTTCGGTGAGCGTTACAAACCTTGTTGACGAGTATGGCCCATGAGGAGGCGGTCATCCAGGACAGGCATGCCGCGACTGTCAGCAGCTGCAAGCCTAAACGTGTGCGAAAGAGCACTGTGGAAAGACGGCGTGGGGTTGATGGATTGTTGTTGAGGCTACCACCACGAGAGGTGGGAGATTTTAAGGTGCTTGGGGACGAAAGCCCCCATTCCATTTTCACATCAACGTCCGTTTCGCGAGACCGAGCAAGCTCAGTCAGATCATCACGTTGATGCATAATTTATACGCTTCTGAAAGTTAAGGGTGATTGACCATGCGCAGCGGCCAGCTCCTTGCCAAGAAATTGGTCCGATCAGTCTGCAACATAACATCAGTAATTGTCGGAAACTCAATCTCCAATATTTTCACGATGTTACAGGCAAAAAGAAGTATTGGACGAATAGTTTCGCATCAATACTCATTTGGGTCAATTATATAAACAAATTAGTCCTAACATATCACTAGAAATCATTATGTGCAATTGTGTTTAAAAAGATTCCTTCATTATTAGTAGATAATTTTACAATTTAAGGCATTCGATTTCTGGTTGCAATGACAGATGGACAGTTAGGGCGTACAAGTAGAGGGTCAACCTCCGGTACAACGAAGTTCAGACTGCAAAGCGGTAAACAAACATATTATATAACTACCAGACGTTACATTTGCAGTTAACTTAGTCTTTGCAGGGAAAGCTTGCTGCTGCAAACAGATTGCACCGCCGCCGACACCCCACAGCAATCCTTCCGACACAATCTGCAGTCAGGCACTGCAAAGACTCGGTTTTTATTAGTTCGACCCTCATCAAGTTCTAATAAACTTTGTGACGTTAACTTATTGCATAAAAGCCTTACCTTAGATTTTCTTCTCTCATGGCTTCCATTCCGGCAGCTGATGTAGTGGCCGCTGCGAATGCCGTCGCCGCTGAGCCACCGGCAAAGAAGCTCAAGGCAGCAGCGGCGGCGGTTCCGCAGCCTCCAGCTGCCGGTGTTGCTGGCGGTCATCATTTGGAGCCAGGCATCGTGTCGGAGGCCGTGATGGCGGCCGCGCCCAGCCTTGCAGGACAGTACCAGGCAGCGGAGCCATACAAGCACTGTGTGATGCGGAACATCTTTAGCAAAGACCTGCTTCGACAAGTTCGCGATGAAATTATTAACAACATTAACGCCACCTACAAAGAAACCGATTTATTCAAAGTTTTCCAAACGGGTACGTGTGCGTGTAAGTCTGCGTGTAAGTCTGCGTGTGTATATGTGGCATCCATTCCCCCCCAAATCCCCCTTAACATTCTGGAGCTTCGTGAGACGGCACTGAAAGAAACTCCGAAACGAAACACGGACGTGACCCACATCCGACACCAAACCCGAATCAGGTGACCTGGGCAACCTGGATTCCCTGGACCCTGAGGCGGCGGGAAAGCTGCCGGGCCTTATGAAGCTCAAAAAGGCGTTGTACAGGTGCATCTCCCGGGGAGAGGAAGACGTGGAGAGGGAGGGAGAAAGAGTGAGATAAGGCAGAGGAAGAGGGAGGGAGGGAGGGAGGGAGGGAGGGGAGGGAGGGAGGGAGGGGGGGAGGGAGGGAGGGGGGGGAGGGAGGAGGGACCAAACACTCTGCGCTTCGTAACACAGCTCGCTCGTCCGAATGATATTCGGCGGACACGGCCACCGGGAACCGCTCACAAACCCAAACGGAAGGAGGGGGTGACTCAAACCCGCGATAGTGCTGTACGGAAAGATTTGGATCTGGGGTAGACAGTGTCCCATCTCGGGAAAAAGCTTACAGATGTGCTCAGTGGGCGGAGGGGCTGTCGTACAGATCAAAGTTTTGGTACAATTATCATTTTGTTTGGTATTGTTGTAACTATTAATATTATAAATGATGTCCTTTTTATCAATGTTAATCGTTTAAATATTAGTGGTATTATGGTATCGTTGTAAGTGTTCGTTTCTGCCGTTGGTGGTGGTTGGGGTGGTTGTTATCTACCAGTGACGAGTTCAGAGCCTTCGTTACCTCCGTAACCGGCTGCGGGGATCTCTCACCCCGTACGGACTGCTCGTGCAACGTCTACGCTTACGGCGGCCACCTGCTGTGTCATGATGACGTCATCGCCAACCGCCGCGTGTCGTACATTATTTACCTGACGGACCCGGACGACCCATGGGTCGCGGAGGACGGCGGCGCGCTGGAGCTCTACCCTCTGGTGGAGGGTGAGGCGGGGGGATCTGTGTATGTGTGGACGTGTGCGTGTGCATGTGTATGTGCGTCCTTAAGAAGTACACGCCATGAGGAGGAGGAGAGCAGAAAGTGTTTGTTTAAACCTTAGAAGGGAAAAGGCCCCCCTCGCCGGCCTCAAGACGGGAAAACTGGAAACCATCAGAAATCAGAAGGTTATGTCTCCGCGTGTATGTCGGCCGTGGGGTTTCAAATGGGCGGGTTCCCTGTGTTCTCCCCCCCCTCACGCGGCTGGCTGCAGGCCAGGAGCACACACCCGCGCCGGACCCGACCCTGGCCCACCTGCCCTCCTTCAACACCATGGCTATGTTCACCGTCACACCGGGTGGGAGGGTGGGGGGATGGGGGTTGGTTGTGGGGTGGGACATCCCTCGCCATGACATGTGCTTGCTGCGGGGGTGGGGGCTAGGGGGCATGGAGGGGGCTGAATGTGCACAGGTGAGCTTAGGGGCTGTGTCGCTCGGGATCGGCGTTCTGGAGAGGGGGGGCGGGTGGGGGGAAGTTATTGGCCTGCCCTGCCAAACCCCCTGCCTCCCCCTGACTCTCTCACTCACTCACTTCAGCCCCCCCCTGCCCCCCCCTCATCTCCCCTCCCTCCCCCCCTCTGTCACGCAGGCCGCTCCTTCCACTCCGTGCAGGAGGTGTTTTCCGAGGATAAGCCCCGAATGTCCATCAGCGGATGGTACCATGCGGACGGGCCGCCGGAGGGCGCGGATAAGGCCTCTTTGAAGCAGCTGCAGATGCGAGCGGGGGAGGACGCGCACATGAAGCACCAGGCCATAGAGGGTGCGTGGATTCTGTTCGTATGCGTGTGTGTATGCGTGTGTGTGTATGTGGGTTTGTTGAGCTCTTGATGTGATCATGTGGGCCTTGTGCTATGAGGCCGCCCGCCTTTATTTAAAGCTTGATTTGTTTCCCCTGGCTGCCAACTGTCCTCACTTTCCAGTAACCCGAGGACACCTCCCCTTCCCCCCCCCCCCTTACACACATAACCCCAACCCCCATACACATCCCCCGCCCCCCCGCCGCGCCCACCCCACTCCATAACCCAAGCCCCCGACAAACACGTTCACACCCCCAGACACATACCGATACATAAGGCCCCCAATTTGACCACACTCGCCTTTACGGACATCCATATCCCCTCTCTCTCATTTTCATACACACACACTCCCCCCCCCGCCAGGCGGCGCCTCCCCCCTGTCCGATGACGACCTTGGTCTGCTGGTGCGTTTCGTGAACCCCGTGTATTTGGCGGAGAGCTCCTGGCCCAAGGTCAGGGAGAGATTTGAGGCGGAGGGCAGTGTGCAGCTGCACAACTTCCTAAAGAAGGGCCTCGCGGATCAGGTGTGTGTGGGTGTGTGGGTGTATGTGTATGGAAAAAGGGGGGGAAATAAAACTGCTGAGGGGTGTTTTTCCCCTCCCCCCCACGGCTGCAGTTCCGGCCATCAGATGAAGCAAACATCTGTTCGCCGCTCGCCAATACAACCCCCCCTATGCACGTACATTCGTACACTCGTACCCTGCAGATTGTGGCGGCTTGTGTTGCGGAGGATAAGGCGGATGGCCTGGGGGACAAGCAGCTGCCCAAGTATACGGCAGGTGTACGAGACGGTTGGGCGCCCGTGGGTGAGTGGAGGCGGGGAGGGCTCCAACGATACTGAACACGGACCGTTTTGACTTTGACTCCCTCAACATTGATGACGGCGCGTGTCGGGACGGAGGAACTGATGTCCCGCCGAGTTGGAGGGTTTGTAGCTGCTGATGCGGTCCAGGGGGGCTGCTGAAACAGGAATGGCAAATTCCCAAAATAGAGTCTTACATTGAGAAACGCATTTCTCGGAAACACACCCTTTTGTGTGTTTTTCACACCCTATGTACCCGCATCCCCCTCTCTCCGCAAATTGGGCCCCCAGGTCCCCCTCACAAGCAGCGATACCTCAGGTACGGCAGCAACGGCAATGCTAACGGTGCCCCCGCCGCCGCCTCTGCCGCTGCCTCCGCCGGCGTCCTTCTGGATCGCGTTCGGCGGGAGTTGTTGGGCAGCGGCGCCTTCGCTCGTTTGCTCAAGGCCTTCACCACCGTAACCATGCTGGGGCAGACGGGGGAGGTTCGCAGATTCCGACCGGGCGAGTGTGTGTGTGTGTATGTACGAGTGTACGAGTGCATGTGTATGTGTACGTATATGTGTCCATTCCCCGTAACCATACACCCCTCCCTTCCAATTACCCCACCACCCCACCACTCCAGGGATGGACTACACAGTGGCTCACTACGGCATCCTCACCACCGACCCCCGCCTGGATGTCGTACTCACTTTCGTGGACGATGCGACGGACGAAGCGGCGTCTGCGTGGCAGGTACGTGCAACCCCACGGGGGGCAAATACCCTGACCCACCCGACAAAAGACCTCTCTACACCCTCACCCTTATCGCCCGGTCGAAACCCCCACCCGATACTGTTGCGACACACACGCATACACACACACACACACACACACACAGAGCCGAGCTTTCCCCCAATCGAGGCCCCCCGGATTTCGGTGCTGTTTGCCTAACATGCTGGGCTGCACACTCGCGTCCTCCCTCCTCCCTAATCTCTAATCCCCAATCCCTCCTCCCTCCCTCATTACCCACTTCCCCCCTGATCCCCCCTCCAGGCTGGCGAAGTAGGAGGCTTTGAGGCGTACTTGTTGGCGGACGAGGAGGCGGAGGGGGGAGGTGCTGCTGAGGTGTATCGGGTGAATGTGAGTGCGGCTGGCATTGTTGTAGCAGTTGTTCGTTAGTGGGGTGATGTTTTCGGTTATCAAGCGGATCGCGCTGGATCTTCTTACGCGTCTGTATCCCAATACATGCAGCTTGGGTTTCTCCTTGAACCCGTAACATCAACAGCTATTGCTGTTGTCAAAGTTAACGTTATCATAATTACGCGCTTAGTGGAATCTGGATCCTGGATCCGGCATTGAATGAAGGTCAACGGTCGCCATGGATCGCCATAAAATATAGCTGACCGTTGACCGTTGTTCATATCCCTTTTTGAACAGGCTGATGCGGAGGAGAGCGGGGTGCTTAATGTGAATGCCGCCTCCAACACACTCAATCTGGTATTGCGCGACGAGGGCCTTATGCGCTTTGTCAAGTACGTCAGCTTTTCAGCACCCGGAAGCAGGTGAGGGGGGCGGGGGGGGCCGGGGTGAGGGTGATTGTACATGTGTATGTGTTTCTGTAGGGTAGAAGGATGGGGTATTTTCGTTTCATGGGCCCTATGTGTGCGGGGAGGATATTCGGGGACGGATGGGAAGTGGGAGGTTGCGGGACATGCGTCCCTGGGTGTGTGTGGGTTGGGGGGCCGGGATGGGGAGGGCCGGGGGGAAGCGAGGGGTTTGAGGGGGAGAAGAGTCGATAGTCAGTCAGTACACATCCGTACGCGTGCGTCCCCCCACCCCACCCCACCTCCGTCACAGGTGGGACGTGGCCATGGAGTATCTTCCCGAGGATGACGACGACGAGGAAGAGGAGGGGGAGGAGGAGGGGGGGGGAGGGGGGGGAGGGGGAGGAGGACGGGGTCAATGGAAACGAGGAAGAGATGAAGGACGCGGTGGCGGGAGTGATGGAGGGAGAAAAAGTCGCTTGAGGCTATTGCCCGTGCTGGTGGTGGTGGTGGTGGTGGTAACGGGGTGGCAGCAACAGCCCAATATCTTTTCCCAAACCTTTTCCCCTTAAATAAGCTCATTAGTCGGTTAGCAACTGCCTCTTTTGTTTGGTGATTAAGTTGTTCATCAGTTCAGTTACTAGTTCGTTGAAACGATGAATGACATTGAAATTTCCTATCTGCTGCTTACGATGAGAGATCGGTTGTTGGGGAAATCAGGATCTGTACGACGGTGTGCTTAGGGTATGGGGAGCGAATGGGGAGCAGTGTACGGCATCTTGTGGTTCGAAAGTACGGCTATATTTGTATGGTAGGGGTCGTACAAGCCTAAGGGTCATTCTCAGCTGCTGCTGCGGCTGCAGCTCTTGGGGTCCTGACCCGAGTGCGTCTGGATGGGTGACACATCTGGTGGGTCGCGATATGGCGGGTCTTTCTTCTTTCTTCGAGACGCGCCGTAACGCCAATGTTAACATCTTTTTGTTGTTTCCTGTTTTTACATATATTATAGACATTATTTGAAATACGGGTACTTCTTTGAAAGAAAAGGACTGCTGTGGCGGGGTGTCAGTGGGCCGTAGCGGTGCATGTGGCTCTACATCGAGTTGGAGGACTGGCAGGTGGGGGGGTTATGGCTGAAGGCTATACACATATGGTGGGGGGGTAGGGGGGCTGCATTACGTGGTGGTTGGGGGAGGGGTTATTATATACGGTCTCCTCCGGAACTGCCCTTCCGGAGACGACGACCAGTGACGGATTCAGTCTGTACGGCAGCCCTAATGCCAAAAAGTGTTTTCCTGTGTAAGAGTGTTAAGTATAAAAGTGTTTTGCTCATTCGTCGCCTCCTTTACAGCTTCATTTGCGAGTCCCTGAAGCTGTACTGAATCTCGTGGTTGATGATTATGGCGGTTATCGATGGCGGACTTCCTGTTAAACTGTCAAACGGTACGAATCAAACGGTACGACGGCGACACGGCAGGCGCAACTTGCAGCTTGGTGGTGGTGGTGCACCCGTGGTGGCGGTTGTAGTGGTGGAGGTGGAGGTGGTGGTGGATGAGAATGCCGCACCAAAAAGTGGGTGGAGAAGAGGGTTTTCGGAATCTGTTGAATGTACCCTGCTCCGTACATCGTGCCGTGTTCGTTAGGTTGGGAACCCCCTTCATTCGCAGCCCACCTTTGTTCCCCTCTTCCCCCTACAGGAGTCGAGATGGTGCGGGCAGCGGGGGAAGGGAGAGGAGAGGGGAAATGCCGCCAACGCGGCGTATTTAACATGTCAATTCATTATAGCCATTCATGTCCCCCTCCCCCCCCAATATTGCAATGTACAAAACAGACCCTCCACGACCCAACCTCTCTCTCGCCCTAATCCACCAACCTGACCCCGCCGCCGCCTCCACAACAACAAACCTCCCCCATCTCAGGGAGATTGCTGCCGGTGCTGAGTCAGTACCGCTTCTTCGTTATGAGCTTCCCCCTATTTCGTCCCTCACCCTTTCGTCCTTATCTAATTACTTCCTTCTTTCCCCATACAACCACTACAACCACTATAACCGCTACAACCAGTGTGCCGCCGTTATAGCCCTCCGGTTTCCCACCGTGCCGCCCCGGCCGCCAGCTGCTCCGCCAGAGGGCGGGTGTTGACCCGCAACCACCCCAGGACGTCGGGTTGGGCCTGGGGGGGGGCGAGGGGGAAAGGAGGGGGGGCGTGGAGGGGAGGGGGGGGAGGCGAATACACAACACGAGCCCTGATACTGCTGCCGTAGAGACGCTGCTATAAAGTATAATTACTAATCGCAATGTTGGGGGATGGGGGGGGATGCAACCGGTGGGGGGATGAGGGAGGGTTAGTGCGGGTTAGTGGTGAGGAAAGGGGGGAGGGGGAAGAGGGGCTCTCGCTAATGATCGAATCACACCCGGCGTCCCGACACCGGAGGTTGGATCAACGATGTGACCGTTAAACCGTTGGGAGATGGATTTCATAACGTACATATTAAAAGAAAACACACAGACACATACACACCTGCAAGCGGGGTGATACTCGGGTCCAGACGTCCTCATGGTACCTATCCACCCAGGACACCTCGTCGGGGCTCATGAGAGACGTGTCTATCAGCTTGGCCTGGAGAGAGCGTGTATGTTTGTGTGTGTTTGGGGGGGCGGGTTAACGAGGGAACGACGAAGGGGAGGAGGAGCGAACTATGTTGACGTGAGTTGACGTGAAGGGGCGTGCTAGACAGGACCATACCCCCTCCCGCAACCCCTCCGCCCCCTCTGCAGTCCGTCTCTCCAGCCGGAAATTGAAAACCCGGTCGTACGACATACGACCATAAGCCCACATACACACATATACGGGTCCCTGCCGTACAAACAAGCATACACAGACATACACACACAAATGAATCATCACCGCCACCCACCTGCAGGGGCACAAACGTCAACCGTTCGAAGCCCAGGTATATCTGACCGGCGTATCTGTGTACGACATGTAGGCGTGAGGCCGTACGGGATATCAGACCCAGGTGATGGTGGTGAAGGAAAAACGTTCAGATGACAGGAAGATGTATTGAAGTCGTGGGGTGGGTTGGGTGTATGTGGGGCACTTAGAGAATCATGGGACACCAACGGCCACCTCCAACGACCTAACGTCCAAAACCTTATTTTCATCATTTAGCGGAGGCCATATGTTTGTAACTCACCATAACTACTCTAACCGACCCACCCTCACCTGAACGGTGTTTCCTTTTCAACCACCACCACGAGGTTCTCGATCCGCACCCCGAAGGAGCCGTCTTCGTAGTAGCCCGGTTCGTTGGAGCAGACCATGGATGCGGCCAGGGGGGTGGTGATGTGGTAGCGCATGGAGATGGCTTGTGGGCCCTATGGGAGGTGGGGGGGAGGGGACGAACTTGAGGGTGATGTGTGTGTGTGTGTGTGTACGGCGGGGAGACGAATTCAACATCTGAATAAAACTATAGGGGGCGGGAATGCCAGTGTGCCAAGATGCAAAGTCATCATATTCACGCCCTGTACGACAGGCGTACCTCGTGCACATTGAGCGCCGCGCCCACTCCGTGACCGGTGCCGTGGCGGTAGTTGAGTCCTTCCCGCCAGAGAGGGAGACGGGCGAGGGGGTCCAGAGCTGCCCCTGGAGTGCCCTCGGGCCATACGGCGGAGTCCAGGGCGATGTGGCCCTGACCGCGGGGGAAGCAAGGATGGGGTGGATGGGGTCGGGGAAGTTGCCCACGTGTGTGTATGTGTGCGTGTCTTTGTGTATATGAGTGTCGGAGGGTGGGGAAATATGAAAGTACGGAAAGTACATTGAAACTGAACCAAATCCCATCAGGAAATGTGTACGGCTGGGCTGGCGAGAGGGGTTTTGGGAGTGGGGCGTGTGCTCGCAAGGCTTCGGGGTCTCCTTTGCCGTACTAGGTTCTTTCCGAAAATTCACATACACACCTGCAATACTCGGGTGAAGCAGCGGCGCTGATGGTCCGTAGGCGTGCCCGTGTGTACGGTACGCGTGATGTCTGTCGTACCGCAATCGTACTGGCCACCGCTGTCCAGAAGCAACAAGGTATTAGCGTCCACGGACCGACAAGTCCCCGGCTTTGCACTGATCCACAGGGTACGATAGGCGGGACAGATGTACGGCGCGTGAGGGGGAAACCAGGAAAGTGGGGAAGGGGTGGAGGGAGAGAGCAGGGGTGAATAGCGTGTGTGTGTGTGTTTGTGACCCAACATGGCCCCCCCCAACACACAGATTATTCGGCTGGAACACTTCGTAACCTCGCACACATACACATTCCCCTCCAACTCCAGTAGCAACATATGTCGTACAACTCTCTTGTTTGCTCAGGCCGTCCGAACATTCGTATTCCCCTCCCTTTTTAGTCATTCCCGCCCTCAAATGCGTCCTGCCGTACCCTGCCGTACCGGTAGTGGATGACGGCTCCATTAGGTCCAGCACCCGCGATGGTGGCGAAGGATGTCTCGACAAAACCGGCCTGCTGACGCCTACAAATACAAAAATGAAGAAAATTAAAACAAATTGTTTTCAAAAATATTCCGGAATTTAACATGGGAGCGACAGACGGAGTGACAGAAACAAATAAACAATTCACGAATCGGAAGAAGCGAAGAAGGGGGGCTAAGACGATGGAAGCGCGCCGTGCGGACGTAACTCCAGTGTGGTTTCGGAGCTGGACGCAGCCAAATCCGGATGCAGCCCCAGGGGCCCAGCGGAACCAAATCCTGCACAATGACCGTCCCCATGCCCCCCCCCACGAAATACACACACACACACACGTACACACCTTAAGCCCGTGAGCATCTCGTCCACCTCCACCTCGCTCACGACGGCCCCCGTAGCGACCTGAAAAACGTGTGTGTATTAGTATGCGGGATGTGTGTGTACGGCACGAATGGAACATAACCCAAATAGAAACACCATGGAGAAAGGATATGCATGTACGAATTGTGTGAAGTTGCGATTACGTTATTAACATTCACTAGTTTGGAAACTGATTCCTAACGGCTTTATGTATTTTTATTCAGGTATGGTTCAGGTACATGCCGTACAACCCGTCATCGTTATTTATATTCCACCCACCCCTCTTTTCCCAACCGTTTCTCCCCCATCCTCATACACACTCACGATCACACCCTCACACACATACACATACACACATGCACCTACCTTGTCCTCCAGCCACTTCATAAATCCACACACCGCCACCGCGTCCCTCAGATGGGCCTCTAGCATTCCCGCAAGCTCAGCCGCGTTCTTGATTGCCTACTTAGTACACATCACGTACGAAAAACACACACGGACACAGATCAAGGGTCAAGGAACACAGCGGGACATGATTAGGAGACGCGGTACAACAAAGCACGTCCCGGGGGGAGTGTGTCTAGCAGGCTTCAAATAGAAGAAGGCTTCGTGTCTACCTTCCTGTCCGTCCGTTAGGGTTTGTCTGTCTGTCTATTCCCGCGCTCGTCGGTAGAGTTATTTAAAGACCCAAATGCACATCGCGTCCCCCTCTCCTTTCCCAATTTCCCCTCCCCCCTCACAAACACCTTGCCCTCCTTCCCCACCAAACCCCTCCCCCTTTTTTCTCCCCCACCTTCGCCGCGGTTACCGGCGACGCCAGCTCCACTGGGCGGAAATGCGCGGCGCGCGTCTTGGCGCCGTTGCTGTCACCGTTGGCCTCCGACCCATGGGTCACTCCGTGCTGATCCTCCCTGGAGCGCTTCTTATTGGGAGCCGCATCCGCAGTGGCTATACGGCACCAAGCGTGTGTGCGTGTGCGTAAGTTAAGTACGTGTGTACGTGTTTGTGTGTATGTAGGGTGTTCAGCATGCGTGTGTTCATAAATGTGTATGTGCATGCGTGTGTCTTCTGGGGGAACAAAGGGGACATGTCGTGCGTGTGTGCGTGTGTGTATGTGTGTATGCGGTTGCGGATCTGCTTTTGGAGCCCCCGCGTCCGCCACCAGCCGAGTGATGTCCGACCCTCTCGTATCCCCCCAGCTTCTTCACGTGCACCTTCTTTCGCCGCCTTGTATACGGCGTACGACACCCGAGCCGGATCCATCCACAGCCGGCCGCCGGATGTGGCGATAGCCGCCACATCAGCCAACAGTCCGTCGTACGGCTTCACATGCACCCCCGACGCCGCCAAATGCTCCGCCACGGGGGGAACCACCTTCGCCGGGTCGACGTACAACGCTGCGGAGTCTGCCGTAACCAGGGCGTACGACAGCGACACGGGGTTGTGGTCCACGTCGCCGCCACGGGTGTTGTACAGCCAGGCCACCTCGTCCAAGGAGGAGGCTAAAAGAGCAGCGGCGCCCGCGGTGCGCATCTGCCCGTGTATGTGTGTGTATTGGGGGGGAAAGAGATGGGGGGGGGGGATGGTTGGTAGGGCCGGGGCCGGGGGCGGGGAAACGCGAATACGCAATACGATTTAAGTAAGAACGCCAAAGATGGCAGTTGTAGCTGCAACGGGGAATTTCAACGAAACCAACGAATAAGATGTATCTCCAGAGGGGAAGCCAACGGACAGCCACGGCTCTTAAACACCTTCCCCCCTCCCTTTTCTCCCCCCCCACAACACTCACGAAAACACACAGTCAGGGCTGGGGGGAAAGACACGCTGCGCCCTCTGTCCTCTGCTCTTCCTCCCCCTCACCCTTAACCCCACATACTGCAGGTACACATGAACAGACAGACAAACAGACAGACAAACGAGCACATACCCACCTGCTCCCTCATACGGCCCAACTTCGCGGGCACGTCCTCTCCCGCCCACTGCATGTCGTGCACCCGCAGAGGCGCAGCGGGGGCTGGCGGGCGCTGGGCCCCCCACACCTTAGCCACGAGGTTGCCGTCAGAAAGAAGGGGAACCACAACCTGTCGTATATACACAGCAGCACCGACAGCCCGACGGCCGACAGCAGTGGTTGAGGTCGGGTTATAAATCGCTCCAAAGAAGGGCAAAAGGGTGAGGGAAAAACGGTGTTGAAAATTGGGAATATACATTTAGTCACGATTTCCTAAATCAATAAATAATATATATATATAAAATAATAAATATATATAATATAAAATAATATATATAATATAAAATAATATATATATGTGTGTGTTCTCAGCATTACCAAAAGAATAAAATCAATAAAAACATCTTTGCGTCTCAGACGACTACAGAATCAAGCAAAACGCACAAAACATATATTCCTATAATGTAGATAGTTAGCTTCCAATGTACTACATTGTACTACTACATCGTATTCCTGAGTCCTCTCCCCAACCCCGACCTCAGCCCACCTTGCCCGCGTCCTCCAGCTTTCGTTGCAGAGTGCGGACCGCGTTGACGGTATGGACCCATGGGTCAATGCCCGCTCGGGCTCCCTCGGGCAGGCTGGCCGCCAGCCAGTCCTCCAACTGCAGGGGGGCCGTCGGGGGCGTGTGTGGGCGTGTGTGGGGGGGTGGGGTGGGGTGGGGCGCCGGGAGCTCATATCGCAGCAACGCCCCTGGGTATCATATATACATAACTGAATGTCATATTGTTAGTAAAGCACCCCGCCCTCGCGGTATTACTTCTTTTTCTTCCTTCTCATTCTCTGATACACGTATCATGTCAACACATACAACCAAAACTCTCCTTGTCAGACGCCGCCATGACGATGTCGGGAAGTGGGTGTGGGACTCGGGAGGCGGTTTCCCCTTCCATGTCCGTCCAAAGGGGCGCTCTTTGCCTCCCCCAACCAAGAGCTACAACAACCCCAACCAGGAGGGGGGCCGTCCCGGTACCGCCCCGTCCCGTTCCGCTGCTTCGAGCCCTGAATTTCTCCACTTCAACCCCCACCCTTAACTTCCCCCTCCCGATGCCGTACTCACATCAGGGCATCCTGGTGTCCCAGCCTTCATCAGAGTCCACTGAGGGCCAAGCTCCGAAGCGGCCTTTGAGCGGCGGCGGGGGCGGGGGCGGGGGCGGGGGCGGGTAAAGGGGATGGGTAAAGGGGAGGGTAGGAGGGTAAGGGTAAGGGTAAGGGTAAGGGTAAGGTGATGGGTAAGGGTAAGGGTAAGGTGATGGGTAAAGGGAAGGGGCGGCTTGGTGAGGACGTCATTGCGGCAACTTGGTGGGATGACGACTACGCCCCGAAAACGTCAACACATCACCGCACCTGCAGGAAGTACCGCCCGTCTGTCCACAACAGTGCCGCATCCATCGTCACCACCACCGTACCTGCCGTGCCGGTGAACCTAAACAAAACACACACGTGTCAGAGAAAACGTGTCAGAGAAGGGAGGGGGGTCATAACAGACTGGTGCATGTGAGTGCCTGCGTACCAGTAAGGAGTATATGTATATGGGGAGGGTGGGAGGATGACATAACACAGTCGCATCTTCGTGTACACGTTTAGGATAGTTCACTTTTCCGAGCCTTCGTCAGCGGCGGAAGCTTTCTAGCTAACCGGGTAGGCGAGGGAAGACGTTAGTGGCGGTGGTGAGCCGGTGACAAAAACATTTTCACTCCACACCCGCCATCCCTGCCAACCACATCAAATCTCAACCGCCAACTGACAACCCACCCAGAAATGTATTCTCGGTACTTGTGACACGCGGGCGGGTATTCGCTCATGTGCGGGTCCTCAGTGGGGACCAGGTAGGCAGCAACACCCCGCCCGTTATCAGCCGATGCCATGGCAGCACGCAGCGCCGCCAGCTTGGCGTCCCCGTCAGCGGCAATGATGGGGACGGTAGTGGTGACGGCGTCGTTGGCGGCCATCGTGGTGGCTTGGGTGGGTGGTGTGGCAACGAAAGTGCAAGCAGGATCGGAGGCTGAGGAGCCGGCGTTCAAGTTGCCAAAACCCTAGGAAGCGGGGAAGGAGGGGCAGGGGGAAAAAAGGGGAGGGGTAGCAACGGTCAGAAACTGGTAATGGGTCAAAAGAGGGGGGAGAGGGGATGGGAAACAGGGGAAGGTGCAAAATTACAAATGGAGCTGAGTGAGAGTTTTTGGGCGTTGTTGTATACATGTAAAGGGATTTTAAAATCTGGTGAATGAAGGGGCCTTTGTGTGGCACTATCGGTTGCCATGTAGATGACATACACACACTCCACACAGAGACCACCACCACCACTTCCATCAGCCTCTAACCCTCTGTTTTATTACTTGGGAAAATCAAGGGCAGGGTTTCCCAACCAGATCACAAAACGAAACCCTCCCATTCGTTAACTTCGCTTGTCTCCCGTCCGCACAAACACCATTGGAAACATCACAGCTCGGTTAAAAAAGAATGTCAAGATGACATACTCTCGTTCCCAGCTTGGAGAAGACCGCGGGCGTGAGTAGGCGCGGCAATGCCCGACGAACCACAGCCGATGTCGACACCTGCAGCGCCACGTACAAGCGAGAGAAGTACCATATTAACGGCAAATCGATGAAACGAACGTAGCAAGGCTATCCATGCAATATGGCGATTCTAGTTGTGGAAATTACTGGTTGATAGTCCCAAGCCCCCAAACCTATGCGTAAACGATCGCGCACAGCTTTTTGATAAAATGATTGTGGCATATGGCTTTCTTGCATGCAATTATATCTATATGAGCGACTATGGTCTGGCTTTGTATTAGATGCATAAGAAGAGTGTGCAATTTCCTTGTCACTGATCCGACCCACTTCTTTACTGCGCCTGAATTTTGTTCCTGAAACCTTGATAAATTGGAACTTGGACCTAGCACACTGGACTTTGTCCTGAGCAAGCGATGCACGCAGGGACATGAGACATCAACACGACAACAACGACGGATTCCTTATATTGAAGTAAGGACATGTAAACAAGATTTGTATGATCCTATCAAGCCTAGCTGGTCCAGCAACCGAAATAGCGAGTGGCTGCCAGTGTCAACAGCATTAACGGTGTCGTGCAAAAGAACCCTGGCCTTGATTTGTTACATATCAAACGCGAGACAATTTTCTATATCCTATGCTAATCTCCTTACGCCGTTCATAGGTGACTTGAAAGTATATTTCGTTCTTAGCTGTCAAGTTCTTCGGAACCTGGACAAGTCTTCTCACGATTAACTACTTCGCCGAATTGGAAACCCTTGCAGCTTGTTATTTTTTGCTTTATACTGTAACATTTTTAGACGTCGCACGTCACACGCAGAGGTGTGACAGCTGCCGGCTACGGCACAGTTGATAGCGCATAGCGAAGCATCGGCGGAGGAGACGACGAGTTGACACCATGGCCAAGCCAGGAGATCAAAGCCTACTTGAAGTTGACCCAAAGGTGTGAAGTAGGAATTATTGGGGAGAAAAGCAGATGTTGTACTTGCTGGTCAACATGCCATCGAGCCCACTGCCTCTGCAATTGTGTATCAAATAAAGCATCAAGCAATCCTAAAGAAGTATCCTTGGTATAGATATGCATATACTTGAACCTATACAAAGTGTGCCGTAAATATCTGCTGCTGCTACCTTCCCATCAAACCTGCAAACTTGCCCCTGGCGATTTGTTCAATCACGTTCAATCAATAAATTCGCAACTATTCATGTAATTGCTTCCCCGAATACCTTGTCTAGAGTATTCGGCCTCTGAAGGTCTCCTGGAACTCCGGCCTGGGTGATCTATGCGGCGATCCGGGGACCTGCTGCTTCGGCCTACTATGCCTGCCATGCCTTTTCGGCAGGTCTGTCATAATCACCGGCCACCATGAAGGGACCGGCGTGAATGCGTAATTGTCGGGTTTGACATTTCCTTTTTGGTTGGGAAGTTGGAGCTAATGGTCAAGAATGAACTTAGTCGTAGCTGAGAATGCGTTTCTGGATGGGTGCACATGAACGGACGCCTGTAGGTATTTCTGCGGCGCATCGTGTCCTCCAGCTCCCAACCAGGCCCCATCATTACCACCCATCTCTAGCACTCACCAACCATCTGACCCATATAAATGTATAAAATTTATCTCTGTCTGTTCTCAGGAATTACGCTCAATTTCGCGGTAATGGCTGCTGCGGCGCCTGCTGCCTGTACTTCTGGTGCCCCTGCTTGGTGCGTGATGTCTAGGGGATTAAAAGGTCGATCTGGGTCGCAAGGTCGGTAACCCATCATCACGTGCTCGCTTAGTCAAGGCTATAAGACAATTGAAACGCTGTCTGAAGCACATCCTTCTGGAGAACGGTTGGGTCGAGATTTTGCGATGTGGGTCAGTAAGTTGGGTTGGGCCACAGAAAGAGGCCCTCGCTAGTTGCTTGGGAACTCAGTGCATCCAAATCCAAATCCCATTTTCAGCGCTGATCACACAGCCGCTCATCTTCCCTCAGCCTGCACCGGGGGACAGCATTCAGACACACAAGCAGACCGGTGGCACTTCTTACCTTTCCAAACCTTGGCCTCGAACAAACTTCCCAGAGCCGCCATTAGCCCGGCTTAGCAACACCCCCACAAGCAACATGCCCGTCAGCAAAAACCACTTTCTAATGCTGTTTCATTCCTCCGATCCGCTGCCTGTTTCGGTGGTCTGCGTTGTGTCCTGGGGACCTCTTCCCTGACCTCCTTATACGTCGCCCCTTACTCTTATATTACTCGCGGTCTTTCCTCTCCCCGGGCCCTTCTGCCTCCTTTCGCTGGCGCTTTATGGCGCCTCACATAGGCCTGCTACTTCGCATCCGACCTCCGGCGCAGCATACGTAAGTCGGCGGTGCTAAAATAAGGAAGTTCTCAGATCATAGCAATCCTCCTCACAAAAGATCACTTCTGAAATTGCCGTGGAGAGGATGCGACTGTGCAATATTTAAGAGGGGATTTGAGAACAATGGACCCAGTCACAGAAAACCGAAAGGAACCCATGTTTCCTCCGCACTCACTATTGGAGTGGTAACCGGGGTGCGGCAAATAAACCGAAGGAAAGTTGACTTCCTGTACCCGATCATTAAAACCTCCCCCGGGTTGGTTTGGGGCACAGGTGACAAGTATAATCTTCTTCCCGAGCCTTGCAATGACTTCACTGTGCATTGCTTCTGTTCACCGTGCGCATTGTGCCAGGTATGTGAATGTGGGTGGAGTGGGGAAGGAAGGGGGAAGAAGGGTACGATGAAATATCGAAGAGACGTTGTAGGCGTGTTTTTGTTTTTGATACATCGTATCTGACTGACCCTGCGGCTGGTGCGCGCGCGTGTGTGGGATAGGGGGGTCGGCTTCACCCTTGGCCACTACCTGGCAGTCCCTGCCTTCCCCGGTTTCGGGGCACCATCATCCGTGTATGTATTACAACCCAGTGCCAGTTCCGATTAGATATGGAATCGATTGTTTGTTTCTCTGTATTCTCTGTAAGAAAGGTACTGGCCCCTGCTGCCGCTGCTGCCTCTCTACAGGAATCCAGGGAAATGCGATACTATGATCAAGACGTCAATCCGGCGAAGCCGCAGTAGCTGCGACGACCGGAGGACCTGTTGCGGAATCACCCACCTGATGTATGATTTTTTGTTTCTTAATACTTTCCCTCACGTGTGCGCGCGTCCCTCTGCCCGGGTCCCTTGCCTATCGCTACCTCGCATTTTGTCACTAAGACAGACTGGTCGTTACAATGCGCTGGTATTTTTGGGCAACGCATACAGTGCTTGTGGGTTGCGGATACATTGACCAGATAGATAACGTGACATACTATTTACCTGCCGATAAGCGACTCAGGTCGCGTGCTTTGCGAGGTGAGGATTTTAGACCAGCGTCAGTCCAATCGTCATTCGGGCGTGTGATTGCATGGGGAACGGCGATAAGATGCTTTTATCTTTTAAAACAATTCGGTGAAATGAAGGGTTTTGTCAAGGCGTCTTGTAATGCACTTGTTAGGGATCGTCTATATCCATAATGTTATGCGATAAGGCCGTAGTCAGGTGTGGTTGCGATCAGGCGCTAACCTGTTGAGGAAATGACGACAAAACTGCAAGGATGTGGGGGTGAATGTGTTAACTAATAACTTCGATGTCGGTGGTGGTACTATTAACATTTTTTGGCTCGACTCTAAAAAATAAGAGTAGTATACTCTGAAACATATGCATGAATCTTCCTCAGGCTGTCTTAGGACAATCTTGGAACTTCTAGAATACAATCGTACCGTCATCAGAGGAGATCTGAGGGTCACTCTCTATCTGGAATCCTACATGTACAATGAATTGCGGGACCGTCCTAGGCACATAGATATCAAGGTTCTACGTTTCAAGTATAAATGTTACGAAAACCTTCTGTTGAGAAGATTAGCGGATGTGGGACAATAATGTAATTCAAGCTGATGCAGTTAGAACTGTGGTTAGTTACAAAGGAGTGAAGCAAAACAAAACGTTTTGTCCCGTGTTATCGCAACACCTCTAAGCTGTACATTACACGATGTTTGGTGTGATGATCGGGCGCACGGCTTTACAAGTATTTTTTGCAAAAACTTACCGCAGGCTGTATGTACAGCTAACCCACTACCGGCGCGTAATAACGACCAGGAATAGAATAGTTGTTGGAAGTCTCTCAGGAGACCGTTTCTAGACATATTCGTTACTAAACTGATATGGGGTTTCTGAATTGTTGTTTAATAGTTGTCTAGTAAGGGACAAAACACACCGTTCAAAATCGGGGTGGTTGGGCGAACGAACTTAGGTGCTAATGCTCTTAAGGTGCTAATGCTCTTCAGGGTTGGTCCCAGGCGAGGCAGAGTTTCAATCCTGTCCAATTGCCCTCCTGGTGGGGGATGGGGGACGGTGGCCCCCGCCAAGGATGGGAGGATGGCTGACCAGTACCCGGCCCCAGGATCGGGGGATGGGAACCCCTTGGCAACCCTCCTGCTCCGAGCACAGCGGCTCGGGGCCAAAGGGTACCGCAAAGAAATGAAAGGAAAGAAGGAAGCAAAGGAAGGACCTTAACTGGTGAGTTTGCTATTCGCACATGACATGAACAAGTTGTGATAATGCCATCATCACAATAACACGCCTTACTTGCAGGTTTATTCGGCTGGATTCCGTTTTAGGAGTACGTTATATCGGTTGGCCGTTGCTCATATTTGACTAGGCGAGGGAGCCCAGCGTGCCCCTCCATGCTATGCATGGTGGAGGTAGACAGATAGAGGGACTCCCGCCCTTTGCAGCCTCATCGCATGCATCTATTTATCACCCCAATTGATGCCCTCAGCATCTACATACCTGGCTAGTCGATGGCGGCTGGGTTCCACGCTCTCGCTCGCAAGACATCGCGCGCACTGCTGAGGTTTTATGTGTGTACACATGCGGGTGCGTGCCAGGTGCGTTTTACGTATGTGGCACCCACTGAATGCAGCAGGTCGATTGGCTGATTGATTGGTTGATAGGTTGGTTAGGTGATTGCTGTTCGCGCTTTGATGGAACGGATGGCTCATTGATACACTACTAAGAAATTGATGGTCGCTGTTTCTTGTTGATTAGATCTCGCATATGGATTATAAGAAAGCGAGAAAGAGATAAATAATTTTGAATTTGTAACTTGATGTCCTCATAACCCGCCGACAGCCCCATACACGCACGGCTGTATTACACATATATTGTATATATTGTTTGCAGCCATTCCCCTGTCGCTGTACGCTCGCACTGTCTACTATATATGTCCACAGCAAGCGCGATATGGAACGCGTTTGCTCGGCCAATGTATGATGAGATAGCATCATTAAATGAAACGGTACGTCCGTATGTATACAGTGTATGCATGCATGTATCATCATAGATTGTGTAACAGCATACCTGATGACTTGGGAGATTGTAGGATGATGACGTAGTAATTTGTTTGCTGGTAGCTTGTTATTGTTGTAAGGCCGCATTGTTGCTTGGTTGGGTTAGGGTGATACACTGTGGTTGGGCGGCTTGCCCTGAAAGGACAAGCAGCTACCAGGGGGCCCTGACCGGGCTGAACCACAGCGCAGGGGGGAACATGCGGTATGTGTGTGGGATAGGGGGGCTTTGCTTTACCCTTGGCCACTACCTGGCAGTCCCTACCTTGCCCTGTATTTCGGGGCACCCTCATCCGTTCGCAACTAGGGATTTTGACTGCTCCGAAATCAGTGATGTTCCGGTAGGTAGGTAGTTCAGCACCCACCGCCAGCATCCAGTGGAATCTGCCGGATCAACGGCGGCCTCATCACCTCCACTCCTGGTCGGCCCGCAAGTCACTAGTACCGGGGTCCTCATCGTCCATCAACATCGGGCGGGGGCACATCCACCCTCCCAACTAGTGGAGGTGTACTTTACGACCATTACATCTGTGTTTGTACGGGGTCGTCACGCAGAGCGAGCTGCTGTACATACAAAGGGAAACTTATTACATTACGCAGCTTATGTTGAGGCCCAGCAGACAGCGAGCATAAAAGAATTTGTTCTCGTACATCAGAGGACTTGATATATATCCCTCGCTCTCCTCAATTATTTGTCCCGTCCCTCCCTGGACGCGGACGCTCGTCACCGCCGATTGGATTACAGCAGACAGAGTAGCAGCAGCAGCAGCAGCCAGGTGTATGGGCCTTGTGTCGCCCCATAGCAAGCAACGAGCATGTAGGTGGCAGATTGCTCAACAACCTACAGCCTCGTTGACAGATACACCCAATCATAGCATTACAGCATCTTACGATATATAGCGACGGCTAAACTGGTCTGAACTGCTGGATTTGAAACACACCGTACATACGATCTCCCAAAAAGCGAGCGAGCGAGCGAAGGAAAGATACATATCGACAGAGACGGTGCTGTATGTCGTGCCGTATACGAAATACGGCAGGCCCCCGCACGAGCAGCAAGCCAGATAGTGTTCACTAAAACTGATATGTGCATGCCGGGCTCAAATTTCATCATGTGCGTGCGCATGGGTACAAAGAATGCCGATTGAAGCAGTACATGTACTGCACGTACTGCTGCTGAGGCATGTCAAAAAGTCGTATTGAGGGGCATCACAGCGTATTAGGTTAAACCTTAAGTTAAAACATACGACACTGCTGCTCACATGTGCTTCTGGAAACCCAGCCATGCGACCGACCCATGGGCCACGATTCACGCATGGGACACCGATCCATGGGACGACCAAAGATCCGTCATTGCGACATGGGCCCTATCGCGATCTCACTGAGTACCCTCAGGCGGCTGCACCAGCGGCCAGTCGGTGTATCCCACCGCGTCCTCGGCGGGGTTCTTGGAGTACCAGACCTTCGCGTTGAAGCTTCCTGGGAAGTTCCATTCGCATTCAGAGTCAGTGGGCCCACTGGTGGGTCACTTCGCAAAGCGAATGCGCATTGAAGCGGGATGAACGATGTGTGTGTGTGTGTGTGTGTGTGTGTGTGTGTGTGTGTGTGTGTGTGTGTGTGTGTGTGTGTGAGAGAGAGAGAGAGAGAGAGAGAGAGAGAGAGTCAATGGCACGCTGCAACAAGTCCCTCCCTGGACCGCCGTAGGGACCGCGTTTGCTGTGGCTGTGGCTGTTCGCGAGGCTCGAATGGAGGGAACCCCCTCCTGGGTCCGTGTCTGTGTGCAACTCCCAGCCCTCAGCCAGCCCAGCCCCAGCAGGGGCGCTCACGCCGTTACATTCGGTCGTTCACACGCCACCCCCCCCCCCAACCCCCTGAACGACCATGTCACCATTCCACCACATGGTATGCCGTCACCTGAATCCCACCCAGCCCCAGTGAGCCCTATATATCCACCCAGTCTCAGTGGGCCCTATGTATCTCTACGCCTACCCATATTGAGGCCGCCTGTCTTCACGCCTCCCGCCACCAGCTCCGGCAGGTTAGCGTTGGCGATAAAGTGGGCGCCATAAATCACGAGGTCGGCGACGCCATCTGAAACGTACTGCTCGCCTGTCGGTACGGAAAACAAGCAAAGAAGCAGACAGTCAGACAGTCAGGCAGCCGAACAGACAAACGGGTAGACAGATCGCGTCATGACGAGCGATAATCGGCAGGCCAGATGACAGTGCACTCGGGGGTCGGGGTCCTCATTGAGTGCTGCTCGTTGTCATTCGATCGACGCACGACCGTTACAAGGCACGTTGACCAGTTCGCCATTGACAGGAATGTGGAGGGGACGTCCGGAGAAGCGAGGTGCGCGCCGCCGGCAAATCCGATCGTCGACCGGTTTTAACTAACGAAAAGTACGAACTACGACTCCATTTTCATTCGCATCCGCCGACACCGCAGCAGGGGGGGAGGGACGGAGACGATTGAACAGAGCAGGGGGGTACAGCGGTGGGTTGCGGGGGGTTGTGTGCAGAGGCTAGGGTTACTTACATCTAAAACTGATACTAGATCGTACATATATTAGGTCGTACACGTATTTGGTCGTACATGTATTAGGTCGTACATGTTGCCGTTGTTAACTTTAATCGGAGTCCATACCTTGCTCGACTCCGAGCCCCCCGTTGATGGCCAGAGTGCCCGTGAAGAGGGTCCGGAAATGGCGGAACATGTCAAAGTGGACGTTCGGGGCCTGAAGCCCAACAAACCTGGATTCGCATTTTACAAACCGATACGGAATAGGAATCAATCACGAGGTTGGGGCAGGGAATAGGAAATAGAGAGAGCGGAGAAGAGGGGGGAGAAGGGGGGGGGAAGGGGAAGGGGGGGAATACAAAACACCTGATGCTGCTGTATGGAAGCTGCGAAGACGTACAGTGAGAGGGGAAGGGGACGACGGAAGACACACGCATACACACAAACACACACACACACACACGCGGGCGTTTCCCCACCTGAAGTACGGCTCTCCGTTTACCGAGGACAGCGCCACATAAGCCAGGTTCCGTTTCGAGAGCTCCGAAGCCAGGTAGTCAAGGGTCTGAATGTTGGCGCGGAATGGACCGGTGCACGTGATGAGGCGGGAGGAGAGGGCAAAGACCGGCGCCAGGCGGAGTACATCACGTGATAAGGCGGGGCGGGAATAGGCGAGAACAAACACGCAGTACACCTGC
Source organism: Volvox africanus (assembly GCA_030268105.1). Classification (NCBI taxonomy): domain Eukaryota; kingdom Viridiplantae; phylum Chlorophyta; class Chlorophyceae; order Chlamydomonadales; family Volvocaceae; genus Volvox; species Volvox africanus. Next base: position 208,581 of record BSDZ01000044.1, read on the forward strand.
TGTACACCTGTTGTACGCCAGCCCAGCAGCCTAAGTAGGGCGATTCCCCAGTACGGGTATACGATAAGGCTCTATGCTTGCTCCACACATACCCGCCCGTCCCCCTTCCCCCAAACACACACAAACACAAATATACACAAAAACACACACACACACGCACCTCGCGCACATCTTCTTCCGGCTCGATGAGGTCGGAGAACGTGACCCCGGGCTGCAGCTTAACGGAGGTGCGCTGCGGACCAACCGCCGCCGCCACGGCGTCAATAGCCTCCAGCAGTAGCCGCGAACGATTGGCAATAGAGCCGCCGTACTTGTCTGTACGGCGATTCGTCTTGTTCGCCAGGAAGCTTTGCAAGAGGTACCCGTTACCCGCGTGCAACTCGACTCCATCGAAACCGCCCAACTGAGGGAGGGGGGAGGACACAAGCGGTGTGCTTCGGCTTCACGCCCGGTGCTGTTGTTAGGGGATGAAGAGAAAGCTGGGAAGGAAAGATACCAAAACAATAGTGCTCCGGAACCAGAAACCAATAACAGAGAGGGTACGGTAGAGCAATCCACCCTAATGAATTGAGCGCTGTACGAGTGGAGGGAGGTTAAGCAGGAGCCAATGAATCCAGTGAAGCGTTCCGCGGCTACAGGACAGCGGCTCCAAACATACGTTCTGTGACTCCTGAATTGAAGTTGTAGAAGATAAACCGGAGAAGCAGGCATCACTCTGGACGCATTGAGACCCGTCGAGGGGCGCGCTAAAGCAAAATATCGGAAGGCACACACCCACGAGCAAACGGCCATCCCTCATCCCTCCTCCCTCCTCCCCCGCCTGCCCGTGAGATCGTGGATTAAAACACCCCCTGGACTCCTCCCCCATGCACCCTCACCTCAATCGCGCGCACCGCCGCCTCGGCGAACTTGCCGGGCAGCTCCTCCACCTCCTGTGTGGACAGCTCCCGGGGTACCTCGTAATCCGCCTTCACGCCTCCCTCCACGTACAGCTGACCTGCGTGAGATGCAGGCGAGGACCAGGTGGGGGAGAAAGGCGGTGCAGCTTGCGGGGTGGGGGCTTGGGGATTGGGTTGGGGGGTGGGTTGGGGGCTTCGGAATGGGGATTGGGGATGAAGGGGGGTTACGCTATGCCGGAGGGTACTTCCGGGTTTCTATTTCAGGCTGTGTGGGTTCCTAGAAGCGGCTTCTTCTCCGGACGCTCCTCCCGGGCAGATAGAGGCAAGGTGGGCAGCAGCATGCCAACTCGGACCACACATAAGACCACCCGTGTAAGCGACCACTACTTCGCCTGTATGTGCGTGTGTGTATGTGCGTGTGTGTCTCGATGCGGTAACAACCCGCCGAAAAAGCCCGTGGCCCCCCAGCCCTACCCGTTAGGGTATGACTCACCCGCCATTCCGACAGGACTCGCGGATACTGTCGGCTTGTTTCCCACCAGGCTGCTGTGGGAAACGCGGCCTGCCGATGTGGAGCAACGCGGGGAGAGAATGAGGTGAGATCGGGGCGGGGGAGGGGCAGGGGGAGTGGGAGGAGTGGGAGGGGAATACACGAGGCCTAGTACAGCCATATAGAAGCTGGTGAACAAATACAATCACCAACCGAGATGCTCGGATGAGGGAGGGAGGGAGAGGGCGAAGGAGCGGGTGGAGGAGGAGAAGGAGGAGGAAGAGAGCGGAAGGAGGGAGAGGAGGGGGAGGAGGAGGAGGAGGAGGAGGAGGGAAGAATGGAGAACAGGTGCAGTAGAGATGCAGACTAGGAAGAAAGCCTTAACATAACGACAAATGGGTCATGTACGGGAGATACGACTACAGGTGATACACACGCAGCACCGATATACACACGACAGCATTTTTCTTCCAATCATCCCGGTTGATGTTCCCTCCCCGTTATGGACTTCCTCCCCCCCGGAGTCCCCCTAGCTCCCCCTCTACCCGCGTGGAAGAGCTGCATGTACACGAGGCCCCCTTTGGAGTGCACCCGATCCACCACCGGGCGCCAAGAGGCCGCCTGCTCGTCCGTTGCCATCCCGGGAGCGCTGCAGCAAATAAAATGAGGACGAGATGAAGATCCGATAACCGTCCGCAGAACCCCCCGTCTCAGAGGTCACAGATATCACACAAGGTATAATCGATATCGTTACAACTGGATGCGTTTTGCACATCAGCATATACAGCCGGCAAAGCGACGCTCTTCACCGCATACCCAAGCTTTAAAAATCGTTAAGCGCATTCCTGATTCCATATCTCCTAATCTGAACTCGAAACTCGAATCGTAGAACGTGTCCGTACTGTTCTGATGCCTCTCTGAGGAACCCCAATAAGGATCTACCGTACATAACCACGGGAAAAGACCTACCGTACATAACCACGGCCCTCAGGTACGACATATGCGCACTCCGTAATTAGCAGTCCTCCCTGACGGATGGTTTGTTGACCACCCATTGATGGCGTCCGCGAATCCCGGAGATGAGACAATATTTGTGGGGGAGGGTTGGGGTTCATGTGTTTCAAACGACAAATTGCGATTCGTTTAGGGACGTGAAGAGCGACTTTCGTGAAGTCGCTCTTCCGCGTTATTGACGTGATGTGGGTCGGATCATTTCCATGGCATTTCACCCACATGGCATCATGTCCGATATGTCCACGGTCTGGTGCTGCTCGATCTCAAATGATCCTTGATTTGTACCGGGTCCAATCCCGCTAACATGTCCGATGCGCTTCTGCCAAATGCCAAATATTCGTACACAGTACATGCCAGACCGCTGACTAACCAGCCAGCCAGATAGGCAGGCAGACAGGTAGAGAAACAGACAGACAGACAGATAGATAGATAGATACCGCTAGTGCAGACTAACCTTGGAGGCACGTTGCTCGTAATATGTGGCCACCAGGTCATTCGGCAGCTCCGTTCCGGGGCTCATACGCAGTCGGGTCATGGGACTCATGACGATTCGGTGCAACAACTGGCGGTCCCCCACCGTGACGGGGCTCATCAGCGGAGATAGGGATCCAGCCCTGTGGCAGCCACAGATAGCACCACCATAAACACCACCACAACCACTATCATTTTCAGCATCATTGCCGTCCCGCACTATCAGCAGCAGGAGAAGGAGCAATCTCAGGATTATGAGCGACTTTATGTTTGATAAATGCACACATGCGTAACATAAACGCTGATGAATTCGGCTAGATTCGGCTGTTGGTGCTGCATGTCCTGGCAGGACAGCTCGTGGATAAGGAAGCCGGATAACAAACCAGGTTGTAAATATCATATCCTGGTAAACGGTTTTCGACACCTTAATATTGCGACCCCTGTGTATCCCCATAGGGTGCATGGCCATGTCTGGTCACCTGTCCGTGTTCGTTCCAGCAGCTGCTGCCATCGCCCGAAGTTGGGAGGAAAAGCGATTGTTGTTGAAAACCTGAGCAACCAGCAGCAGTATCGCTAGCTGATTGAGGAAGTGACGAAAATGGTGCACAGAGACGGTCTCACTTACCTTTTGCACGAGCTGTACCCTGGTTGCATAAGCAAACCTCAGCATTCACAGATGTCGAGTGTTCCTACGCCTTAGTGCGAGTAAACGTTGAAGAAACGTTCCCTTAAACTCTTGTCTACCGAAAGGATCACTTTACGTCCGCACTTCTGTGGGCGTTCACGTTTGACAAAATGAAGGGAATGTTACTCCTATCCTGGTGGGCTAAGACATATAAGTTATCAGGTACTGGAAAGAGATGACAGTCGTTGGTGTGAGCATGACAGGTTTGTCGTATTGATTACTTTCGGTTGATTCACATGCAAACTTTATAACATTGCAGGAAGTTATCAGTCCCTAACCTTTAAACCCTAAACAGACCATAATGCAAGCGTTCAGGCGTGAGGAAATACCCCCAAAATAGTCATCCGGATTATAGGAACGTTAGCCGCCGGGTGGATAATGTGCCTAAGAGAAGAATACCAAGAATGAAAAAAAGAGCTCTTCAAACTGGATGCTCGAAGTTAGTATTAAACATAGCACATTGCTCTGGGCTACCGTGATGCAGGCACTTTCACCTTACAAGTGCACGTATGCCTCAAATGTATGGCAATATGGCCTGGAGCACTTGACCAATAATGCCTAGCTACTGCGCAGTCAACCTAGATCAGGACTTGCTGGCAACGTCATATGGGCACGTGGCCTAACCGTTGATGGCCCGACATGGCGCTGCAGGTTCCAGGGCCTCACACATTGTCTCAGCCCTTACCAGTTCCGCCTTACCTAGCTTTAGCGCTGTAGTAGGATTAATGTTTTGCAAAAGGGCGCAAAATACATCGCTCTTCCATACGGACCAAAATCGCCCGCTGATTCCTGCGTTGAATCGCCTAGGAAGTGGCCACATTTGGCAATGGCACACTCCTGGTGATACAGACATCTAATTCTTTCTAAATTAGCTTCAGCAATTGGCCAGACCTAACATCGTACCTATTTCTTGTCGCACTCCACGGGAGCCAGTTCGACTAAATTTTTTACTTACATGCGCGACCAGAAATTGGCCGCACAGAGCGCGGAGCGGCACCTGCCCGCCCAGGGGTATGTGCCCGCCTACACCGCAAGCAGCCCTTCTACTGCTTCCATGCAGTCTGTTACGTTGGGATCTAGGATGGCGCTTCACTGATGAGGCTGTTCTTTCAAATGCCGGCAAAACCCGGGGTGACCTCTTGCAAAAACCAGACCGTTTCTGCCGTTTTCTCCGGATCGATGCAAGTGCACCGGGTTACGCCCAGCAGCGAACTGGGTTGCTTTTCCAGGTCTCATTGCAACCGTCTTCGACATCAAAAGGGAAGGTTTCAATTCCATTTGTGGGTATTCACTTGTTCTATTGACATTCCAATTATATTTCTCTTCTCAATGATTGAAAGTAACCGATCGAGTATAAGCGCGTACCTTCACCTTCATCTTTACCGATGCGCCCCTGGCAGCTCTTTGCACCAAACGCGCGTTAGCGATGAATCGATGGTTAACATTTGCAGGTAAGGCGATAGCAGCTGCATACCGTCCCCCCTTCCCCTCCTTCGCGTCGTTTTCCACGAAAGGTCATATGCGTGCACACCGCCGCATAACCTATGATAAAACACAGCACAGCCAGCGCCTTGCTTGTCCGAGAGCAATGCGCTGGCTCATCGAGGCAGTTCAGTTTTCCAAGTGTGTGGAGGCTCCGTCGCCATTCTCCATCGCCCCAGCATCACCCAACATCAAGGCCGGTGCCCCTTTGGCATCCACACGAACCACTTATGTTTATCATCGGACGGAACCTTCAGATCCGCTGTCCGTATGGCCGTCGGTGAAACACTGCCTTCTTCGCGCTCTGCCAGTATATCAGCGCTAAGCACACACTATGACGGGGAGAAAATACACGAAGTGAGCTACTCTTTACGGATGAACGTTGCCAACGCGTAATATAACCATGCCGAGTTGCGGAAACGCACCCACGCACCTTCCCGCACAACCCACAGCCCAGACTTAGGGTGTGATTTTCTGATCTCTGGCCCTTGGCGTATGCCATTGGTGCGAGCAGTGACCTCCCTTCAACCTAAGATTCGTTCGCCGTCCAACCATCCATCCATCCATCCATTCCTCCATTCCTCCATTCACCCATCCATTCCTCCATCCATCCATTCCTCCATTCCTCCATTCACCCATCCATTCCTCCATCCATCCATTCCTCCATTCACCCATCCATTCCTCCATCCATCCATTCCTCCATTCCTCCATTCACCCATCCATTCCTCCATCCATCCATTCCTCCATTCCTCCATTCACCCATCCATTCCTCCATCCATCCATTCCTCCATTCCTCCATTCACCCATCCATTCCTCCATCCATCCATTCCTCCATTCATCCATCAACATATCCACTAGCGCATTCATTCGCACTGCAAATTCCCACCTCGATGTGCAATGTGACACAGTTCCGCACCCTCATCATCCCATAAGCAACAAGGCTACACGCACATACGCACATACGCACCATTTTAAAGAAAAAGAAAGTACATTATAAGTATTGGGCTGGTAGTGATGAGAGCAGGTGAACAGCAGCGCAGCATAGCAAGGCACAACACAACACACGCGACACAGTCATCAAGCCGGGGAAGCAGCTTGCAAAAGAACTTTGCACCGCTAGCATCAGGCAAGTTTTTGCTTTCTAGACACCTTTTTTCACCACACTGCCATACCGTGATGAGAGCGGGCATACGCTCCACAACTGGAAAGCACCCACAGCCTCGCTGAGCAGCTACAGCGGGTCACTGTACCTGACCAGCATCAGGCCCAGATAGGTAGATTGAGAGATAGATAACGCATATACACGATACGATACATACACATACGAAATGCACATACACACGCATACAGGCTACCTCAGTGGAAGAGATGAGTGAAAGATGCACCCAGGCCACCGCCTTGACCACGGCCACAGCCAAGCCCAGACATACCATCACCACCATCACCACCATCACCACCACCGCCACCGCAACACCCCATAACACACTGGGGGAATCAGGGACCGCCTTCAATGTTGCCACCGGCACCGAGACTGCAACACCTTCATAGTCTGCACGCGGTGATGATACCGTGTCAGCCACTGCCGTTGCTGCTGCTGCTGTGCCCGAGACAGTGGAGTTGACCTAAAACAGGGGAGTCCCCCAGCACCACCCCGCGCGACCACAGCCAAACATGCTCCCGGGCAGATAACCCTCACACGTTACATGATCTGTACCTTCCTAATGTTCACTCCTTTAAGGCAAACGAGCGCGTATATGCTAACAAATACAACGAATCATCTTAAAATTCCACACAGAACACCACAACACACCAGACGTCATACGACGATGGTTTTGAAACAGCAAAAAGCTCTTATACCCCCGAAGAAAACGGAAACGGAGAATTCAGTAAGTGCTCATGGGTGGGTGACATCTGGTAGCACGCCATGGGGCACAGGGTGATGCATGGCCAGGTCGTTATCACTCGTACCAAGCATGGCTAGCATGCCCCAGCCATCGACCCTGCCGTGCAGTCCGCATTTGACACCACACCACCGCTATACCGGATATTTCGTGGCTACCCCGTTAATCGGCCCCACCAACTACCATTTTCCTCTCCACCGCATCACAATTACTTTATATCGGGTTCTATATACCCCAGCCATATACCATATGCCCCAGCAGCACCACAACCTCCCGAGATACCCCGCCAACAGCAAAAGACCTCTCTCGCGCACACATACACAATCTCCGCTGCCGACGTCCCTGAAGCCACTGTGACTGCCTCCCGAGCCCATCATTTCATTCCCAATTCAGCCACGACCAACGATCAGGAAATGCCCAGTCCAGAAGAGGCCGCTGTTGTAATGCCCTGACAACGAAGATACTCGATCTGTATCTACCGTCACCATTTGTCACCGCTCACGAGTCATCAGGCCAAGGCCACCACCACCAGGCGACCCTGCTGTCCCATCCGCACTCCCTCATGTCACACGCTGAAAAGTGAATCTCCCGAAGTCTCCAAAGCGAATCTTCGGACAACGCGCCGAGGAAAGGGATGGCTCTTTTGACAGGATGACAGGGCGTGCCATTAGGCGTGATGCATCATTAGGTGTGGGCCGAAAGAGAGCTGCAGTCGGGCGCCGACCTTCCCAGCGGTCTACACTCCACTTCTCGTCCTCACCAAGTGCAGTCCCCGGCGTCTCGGCATTTCCAGCTTGACAATCACATCACCTCCGGCTGTCTGAGGGTCTAAATGCCAAGTGAACCCCAATCCATGGCTTTCATGAACAACGCATCAGCCCATGGTATGCTCTGCCGCCCCTACTAGCGTACCATGCGGCATGCCAAAAAATACCCATGGTGCATTATCACAAATCAAAACACCAATATAGACGCACGACTCCTTGGCTCCTTGTAGCTCGCTCTTTTAACCTTAACTGACGTAAGGCCATCAACCTGAACAATCCCTGCTAGTCCTTAAAGATAAAGCCTATATCAGGTCCCAAGAGAGGTTGGTGGTTTTTACTCATCGATAGAACCTGGTACGAAACTGAAACCAACAAAACATTTACATCGGGCCCAAGCGCGAATTTGCTCGGGTAGACAAGTCAACCAGTCAGTCAATCGATATAGACGGTGGGTGGATGGAAAGGCGGGCTTTGTGCGGACCTTTACTAACGCACGCCAATAATGGATGGGCAGCGTGCCAACCGCATATCCATATCCATGCATACCCATATCCATATCCACATGCACATTGTTTCGAGAGAAGGGAAGCATTACCATGTGCTTTGAAGGCAGCTAAGATATTAATGGGGAGAAGGCTTGCGTTGTGTGAAGCTGCACGTGCGCTCAGGTACGTGCTCTTGCTGTGCAGCCACAGGGTGTTGAGATCATTTTAATCGTGATCAAGCTCGTGCAGCCGAACAACCCGCCGCACCAATATCATGACACTCTTTAGAAATTCTGCCCTATATATCCAGCTATACATCATAGCCCACCCACTTATACGCCACCACAGCCGCCATCACCACAGCACCACGTAGAGCTGCAAAGGGCATAGGCGTGGTGAACAGGAGTGTCAGGATGTCTATCCCACACACATTACAATGCCCAAGCCGCAGGGAGCTGCAAGCTAATCCTTTTAAGACTTGCCACACATCTCACATCGCACATCGTGTACCACTCCGTAACGCGACATCTCACATCGCACATCGTGTACCACTCCGTAACGCGACATCTCACATCGCACTTTTCGGCACACGTGTAACAAAGACCCAGTAGAGGCGCAAGCGATAATCTTCCCTGGTCCGGGATATTTAAGCCACAGCGCTCCGCAAACCCACACACTTACACGTGCCACGGCACGTGTCCTGAATATGAACACCATACTGGCAGATCGCCGCCAAAAGGCACAACACTTCTCACCTTCCACCATCCCCAACCTAGGCAGCTCGCTTGGCACGACCGAGGGCCGTCTTCTGCGACCGAGGGCCCTGTTTCAATGGCCCTAATGCGGCCGTATTGTCTCATCTTAAGGGTACACAAGGCCCATTGTTTTCGTACGCCCCAAAACGCAAGTATCCGCGCAACACAACCAACACGTTTAGTTGCGAGCATTTCCTGATCCAGTCTGGCACGTGAAATGTTACCACCATACCCTCACTACCTTTCTACTACTGCTACGGCCCTGTGTGAGTGTACTATGCGCGAATGAGCGCGCTTGGATGCCGGATAGTAAAGAGAAGGGCCCGAGTAACGCGTTCCATTTATGTTACCCCGTAAAATGGAAGACAGGCATACAGATACGCAGATTGGCAGACAGACACTCGAGACACAGACAGACAATTAGACAAACAAACAAACTCGCACGCAAAGAAGTTCAAAGTCCCATGGAAATTAAAATGGTGAGATTCGGAGTCTTAGTGTCCTCCGTACGTATGGAGCACGAGACATCACAGAACGGAAGCGTGGAGGGAGAACGAGGCTCCGAAGGCAGACACATACACATACACATGCGCACACTATTGTGCAACAGGCACGCACACATTCGCAACTGGGTACGTACTGTGTGCCCGAACTTAGTGACCAGAGGTTGGTGTAAAAGGAGGCCGGGCCATACACAACACCCCGGGCCGAACACCCTTCTCCACACCCGACCTCAGCCTCTTTCACTCCTCACACGCATCAGCATCACTCGTGTTGACAGGATCGCACACACATAACACACTGAAATGATTTGCACGCTGGGCATAATCCTAACCAAAATCGACAAAAGTATTCGTGCCTCGCTAGGCATATCATCATGTAACCTGCATCATAGATATCAACGACCCAGAACTCAAGAGAAAGCTGGCCTTTCTCTTCTTTTTCCGGGCGGTCAAGAGTTGATGCTCCCTTCAGCCCAAACCCCAACCCAGCCCCCGCAGCCCGAGGCTGAGCACCGAACCGGAAGCAGCAGACCTGGTCACCCGTTCTGTCTGCGAGGACGTATCAGGGAGGGCGAGGGCCGGACAGACTCAAAATCCTCACCGTCAGACCAGCCAGCCGGCCCGCAGTGCAATGGACCGAGCATAGTGCGACACGAAGCAGAGCAGGGCAGAGCAGTGATCCCCCACATCCAAAAACTCCGCCTTTCGCGCATCATCCAGTGATCCCAGTCCAGCTGAGGGGGCAAAGCATGCGTCATGTCATCCTATCCGTCCGAATAAGCTGCCCTTTGGCCGGTCCTAACCGTCTGTGACAGAGGGGCGTATGAATGTTGGTGAATACCACGGCAAGCATGCATGTAGAGGCACGGCATGACATGTGTATATGGGTGTATGTGGGTGGCATGAGCCTAATACCTGTAACGCATGCGTGAGGCGATGCAACGTCGTTTGATACGTGCAGCCGACTCCTATCTAGCACGGTGCAGCCCGTCAGGGAACGGACCGACCGATCAAACAGTGCGGTGCTAATATGCTGCCCCCATTTCGGCATCCGTCACATCCCCATGGGGCGAGTGGAGGCAAAAACCACAAGGGGCACTATCTACCTGGGACGACTTTCCGCGCAGGCCTCAGCAATCCCTCGACTTCCCCCACCCTCCACACCGCACACTCACACACGGCCAAGCCCCACCCTTCTTCATGGACCACATACCTCATGAGCTCATATCACAGCAAGCACCTCTCATCGCACCTCCCCCACGATTCTTGCAGCATCTCCTCCCATGCATCCTACGACTCGGAGTTCAAATCTGCAAATGCGGCAGCGCTCAGCTCCGGGACACCGCGATCCACGTCCATAGCCGCAGGCGGCCACATGGTGCTCGACTGCGTCCAGCATTCGTACACGCACTCGCATATATCATCCGTACATCCGCACCCACGTCCATCGGTTGTCCGCATGATCAGCATCTTCCTCATCATTCCTTTTTATCTTGGACAATACAACGCTTGCGTTACAGATACCTCGCAATACGTCACAAACCCCAGGCCATGTAACCAAAAGATTACTGATAAGATGCTACGGAAGCACCGGCGCACCTCCTACTGTGCGGCCGGGCGCAGGTGGCAAGCAACCAAAGTACCATGAGGAGGACAGATACGATCTCGAAGGTCATTGAATAACGCAAATTAGGGTATTGCGTCTTATGTGAACATCCATATCTAGGCTCGCTTGGCGGCACAGGTAGAGCTGAAGGGGAGAGGGGCACCCGCCTGCCAGTAAGACCGCAACACTTTACGAGCATAGGCACAGGCGTTCCCCTCCCCCATGGGGCGTGAGGGCAATGCGGGTGACGACAGCGTGAAGGGGTTAGGGAACCGGTCTATTGCAGCAGGAGGCCCAGTCAGAGAGCTACCAAGGAAATAGGTGGGGAGCTGCAGGACAGGTAGGGAAGGGGACAGCTACCAGCCACCTAAGCCTGGAGAACTAAGACTGGATGCACTGCGGCGGTAGCTGTAGAACTCCCCCTCATACCACCAACCACTCCAGACGGAGTCATTCAATCGCTTCGCCTCTCGCTTGCTCCCTAACTTTCTACACACCGCCCCAACTCGCCCTGTTTCACACCCCGCTCAGAGACCAATTCATTATTGAGGCTCTAGGTGGATTGCACGACATAGATTGCACGAAACACCATCGTCACACGCGCCACGGCACACCACACTACGGTAAGACTTACGACATGAGCAAGGCAAAGCGCAGCATAGCAGCTTTGGATGTTGCACGCGACATAGGCAGTATCGTGGAGGTTCAGCGAGACCACTCCGGATGCCGCGCTAGTGCCAGAGCCAGTGCCAGTGCGCACGCAAGGAGTCGGCGGAAAGAGAGCGAGCGCGACTTTTAACGGTGGCGGCAGCTGTCGTGAAAACACAGCGCGACTGAGCGGGATCTTCCGGTGTCAGTGCCTCATCTGCTATTGGCCCATATTGTCAGACCGGTAATGACAAACACAGACATAATTTCGCAAACATTCTCAACGATAGGATTCCTCGCCCCCTTCTGGCTGTCCGGCTGTACAACAGCTCCTGGATGTGTGTAAATCAAAAATGATACGCAAGGTGTGGCGAGCTACACCAACAACCATTCATTTGCCACTCGTCCGCTGAGTGGCGCTCTCTCACCCCGACAGGATCTTTTCTTCTATTTTAGAAAACGGGCACGGTGGCAGCGTTAGAGGCCGTAAGTCGCGACAGACGTAGCGGCGGGGAAGGGAGAGCTCCTGCATCGGGTCCTCTTTTGTTGCCACGCTTCCACCAGCCGGCCCCATTGCCAGCCCGGAAACCCTTCGCCAACCCTTCTGCGATATACACATACGCACACACATACACAGGTACAAGTACAAGCACGCATTCTAGCCCCGAATAGAGTGTACGTCATATCACGGCCCCTGATACCCTGGTGCCCTTAAGTCCCCGGCAACACGGTTCAGCATGCAAATAGCCTCCACCCACTCACTACTCGAAGCACCACATCCATGACCAGACTGTTGGCCAACGACTCCACAATCTTTGCGCAGCGAGGGCTGCCCCAACCATCGCCACCAACCGCCACCAAGGGGGGCCATCGCTACGTACACCGAGCCGACGGTAAAACGGTTCAGCTAACCGCCGGACGCGCTCCCACACCACAACAGCAGGTGGGGAGGACGGGCTACCGCAAATCAGCCACCTTAACTGGTGGGGTACGGAGGTACGACGGGGCAGCTCCCACCAGCTCTCATGCACCTACACAACCAACAAGATATATGGCGACGATGGCATGTTCCCTAGCAGAAATCGCACGACGTATGGACTAAAACGGGAAAAAGAGAAGGGAATAGACGACGACGACGACGACGACGACGATGACGACAACAACGGCGTTATCAGGCACTTGATGGCGTATGCCTTCGGTTGTTGTTAGTGGCTGTGGCACTTTACTTGCCGAGCCCCTAAACGGCAGCCGGCTCACGAGGCTAATTGAAGGTCGTCTAGTGGAATACCGCTTCCTCAACAGCCGCCACTCAGGAGCTTGGAGGGCTACCGCTGGATCCAGCCGCTGCCACGGCCGTCGCCGCCGCTGAAGAGACCTCCATCGATCTTCCGCCCGCCATTTCCATCTCCCGATAAGACGCATGCTCTGCTGCATTGGCAGCGTCGCGCCCAGACACGGCCCCGACGGCGCCACGCGGCGGCTGTGCAGCCGGAGTCGCGGCCGCCACGCTGCCGCCATCATCGGCTGCGGAAGATGCTTGGCGCTCCCCGCCTTTAGCCATCACAGCATTCGTCCCCCCTGGACCTTTAGCCAAGGCTGCCTGAGTCTGGGTCTGACCCTGGTAATGGTGGAGGTGGTGCTGCTGCTGGTGTTGTTGCACATGCTGTTGCTGTTGATGGTCATGATGGGGCTGTGACGGTTTGTACTGCGCCACGTCCAGCGCCAGTGCGGCCGGGGGGGCTTCATTGTGTCGCTGCATGAGGACGCTCACCAGAAGCAATGAGCCCTCGATCTCCTGCCGGTGTGATATCCAATCCGTCCGGCAGTCAGTAAATCAGCAAAATGTCCTCCAAAATCTTTATCTCTAGAATCGATTCATCATACAGTCACCTGTGCCCACCAGATGTCCCCTTGAAAATGCTTAATAAATAATTACACAATGATACAATCATCACAATCATCACAATCATCATCATCATAATCATCATCATCATCATCATCATCATCATCATCATCATCATCATCATCATCATCATATAATAATAATGATAATAGTAATAATAACAACAACAACAACAATAATAACAATAACAATAATAACAATAATAATAATAAACGAATGGGCAGATAGAAACGGGCAACAACAACACAGCCCTTGGATAGAAGAGGCCCCAGGCGCGCTCTAGACCGCCGGCAGGCGGCACAGCGGATACGGCTTGCTCATACACACCTGCGGGCTCATCACGAAATCGTGTTGCTCGTCCAAATGTACGACAAGCCCGACTTTGATGAGCGCAAGGCGTTTGAGAGCTTCCCTCTGTTGCGGCCTCGAGTCGGGTGAGGGCCACACCATCAACGGACGCCACTGCAAGAGAGCCCAATAATGTACAAGAAAGTGCGCAGAGAAGGGAACGTGTCGACGACCAGGATGATATAGAGAAAAGCGTTGCGGCAATACGAGTATATGAATATTGGGACATGCCGGAGACCCTCATAACCTTCAGAGTCCACCACGCATCCAACCAATATGTAGCTCACGATATCTTTCGTTGTGTCACAACATAGGTTTTGGGACCAGTCCACCCCTCTCTGCCCATGGATTGGGATCCAGACAACACGGACATATATACTCACATATTTTTGGATATGTAACACAAAAACAGACATATATATGTAGATGTAGATGTCTGTGTGTGTGTGTGTGCGTGTCTATGTGTGTCTCAAAAAGCCTTAGAATTAAGCCAGTACCTACCCCTGCCACCCACCTTCATGACAGTGACGGGGATGTCCTTCCGCAGCTGAACCTCTGAAACCGCCAGCACGGATGGCATGTGAGAAACCAGATCAGCGGGCAAATCCGCGCATACACTCAACAGTTCCACGTCTGCGGGTACGTGCAGGTTGGCGCCCAGCACGGTGGTACCAGCAATGCAGCCGGAGGAGCAGGTGGAAGGGGACACTGAGGCGGTAGCGCCGGCGGGGCTGTTGGGGGAGGTGCAGACACCACCACTGGCGTGTCGAGTGGTGCGTAGGACTATGCGCGACGTCCACGCCACTGTGGCGGCGCCGTCCTGCGGGAGAGGGCGAGCGGATCAAGAGCGGATCACGAGCGGATAACGAGGGGAGACGAGGAGAGGAAGGATCAACATCTGAACGAGAAGGATCGTGAAGAGCACAGGGCGATGTGGCGCGGATGTCATGCAGGTGGACAAGGCTCCTAATCACACCCTCACGCTCACAGACGGGAATGAAGCCTCGTAGACACACCTCACACCTCTCCTACTAAGGGGCACCCACTCCTTGCAGCCCAGTTCGAAATTAAGCCCAGCAAGTCACACAACAGCACACTAGCTCGCTCCTAAAGGACTTTGTTACATCGTCATTACTGTTATTATCATCGTGGTATTGTGCTACCGGCGTTCGCGATGTCAGCTTTTGAATCGCAGCCCTCCACGTACCTGTTGCGCGTGCCAAAGGAATCCTGGCTTGTTTCCAAACACGGGCGTCGGCAGAGCATTCAACGTTGCGTGGGGCACCACCGCACCCAGTGACAGCACGTCCTGCAAGTACCCCTGCCACGTTGCTGGGGAAGCTCCCTGAAGTTCCTCGTCCGTCAGTGGCGGCTGCAGATGCATGTCCGTGCTCCAGTCCTGGGCCTCGCCGTGGGGAGAGGCTGATGCTACAGAAGCTGCGGCTGCATTTGCGAGATTCGCGCCCACATTAACGCCCTCAGTAACAGGCTCCTCCTTGATGATCAGCACGTCCCCATGACCCTCCGTACCAGCGGCTGCAGCGGCTGTCTCCTGTGAAGTCATCATGCCTCCCGCCGCCGCCGCCACCGGGACAGCTGCTGCCTGCGCAGGTGGCGGCGCCACAGGCACCTCGTCATCGACGGCGGCAGACGACGCCGCGAGTTCCTCCGCACGGTTATGTTGCTGTTGCTGCAACTGCTGATGCAGATGTTGGAGCTTTTGCTGCAGATGTTTGTGTTGTTGTTGAGGCTGCTGCTGTTTCCGGTGCTCTTGTTGTGCTTGTTGATGGTGATGCTCATAATGATGATGATGATGGTGATGGTGTTGGTGGTTTCCTTCAAAGGGGCCGGCGGCAGCAGCGGCGGTGGCGTTCTCTGCAGCAGCCGCGGCGTGCGACGCCAAGGACAGCCGAGCCGCCGCCGCTGCTGCCGCGGCCGCTGCTACTGCCGCAACGGCAGCAGCACGCGCCGGTGGTGGGTGCAATGCGACCACGGGCCCCGTCTGCACCTTGGGTAGCTCTCGAACGTCCACACCTAGCTCGTTTGCAGATTGACTGATCGGCTGCAGCAGTAAACGCCGGACGCTACTCCCGCTACCACCGCTGCTATGCCCCGGTCCATTGCTGCCAGTCTGTGCGGGTTTGGGAGCGAGTCCCAATACCGCGGTGCCCAGCCTTACACCAGAGGAAATAGACGAGCTCGGAGCCGATGCGCCGCCATTAGCGGCGGTCATCTTCAGCACTGTTCCAGCTGCAGGGTCATTTGTGCCACCACTTCCGGTGCTGTCTGAAGCCGCCGGCCGCTGGCGCCGACCAGTACGCCTGGCCGCTTGCAACGACGGCGCCAAAGACGGCTGAGGCGCCAACACAGGGTTTGGCATTGTAGCCGTCTGGTTCGATGCCAACGCTTCAAGAGCACGGCCGTTTGTCGCCGCAGAGGGCGCCGCTGCCGTCGTTGCCATGGTCGCCCTGCCGCCGAGGCCAGCGTCCGTGTGGCCAGACTCAGGTAGTGGAAGCTGTGTTCCCACAGGCGGCGGCAGCGCCGCCGCTGCTGTGGCAGCGGCAGCCGCCGCAGCGCCAAGCGTCACGTCGCTGACCACGCTGCCTTCAATGCTCCCATCCGGCAACGACACAGGCTCCACCAAATAAACGCGTCCATCGGGGGTCCGAAGGACACGCTGCGCGGCGCCGGCGGCACCGGGAATACTGGTGGTGGCGGTGCCGGCAGCTTCTGTGGACAAGAGAGTGCCACTGGGCGAGTTCATGAGCATAGCCACAGTACTGAGGGTGCTGGTCGTACTGGGGACTGCTACCAGGACAGACCCGCCACCGACAGACGGACGGAATGTGACCGAACTCGAGCCCACTTGCGTCAGCTGCTGCTGCTGCTGCTGCCGCCGAACTGCCGGTTGTTGTTGCTGTTGCTGCTGCTGTGTTGCTTGTTGTTGTTGTTGCTGTTGTTTATGATGGTAGCGTTGATGATGCTGGTGGTGGTGCTGGTGGTGCTTTTCCTGTTGCGGCTGCAAAGGCGCTGCTGTGGACGGTGCTGGCGGAGGCGCTGTTGCTGCTGCTGACGCCGTTTGTGTGAGGCCGCCAGTGACAGTGACCTGCGTGGCTTGCGTCTCCAGAAGCGTTTGCTGCGAAACCGTCCACTCCCTGCTACGCTGCCGCTTTTGCTGCTGCTGCTGCAGCTGCCTAGCTAGCAACATAACTTGCTCTTGCTCCTCAGTATCCTGGGGCAGCACGGTGGTTTGGGGCGATGGCCATCGGCGGCGACTGGCGGGTGCCATCGATGCCAGGAACTGTGAGGCTCCCTCATGCGGAGCTAAATCCGTGGATGCCGTGTACAGAATGCCGCCTAGCTCGCCTCCTGGCTCAGAGATCGCTGACAAGCCACCCGCCAAACTACTCGATCGACCACCACAGCCAATGCCGATGCCGCCGCCACTTAACGTGCCGTCCTGCGAAGTGCGTGGCGCTGGGACGGGGCTCAAGGACTCGGGCTGTAATGGCGGGGGCGGCGGGGGCATGGCGCCACTGGCATCGTCGCCTACCGACCTCAGGCTGCGTGCCGAAATTGACAGTGGTGCAGACTGTGACGGTGGTGGCACTGCGGCCAGATTGGCCGACGGCGGCGCTGGCGGAAGCACCACCGCCCTGCGGCCGTCCCGCAGGGTAATGATCTCCGCCCGTTGGTCCAGCGGAAAGCCGAGCACCGCCGCCGCGGCAGCAGCAGCGGCTGCTGCCGCTGCGTCCGTGGCTACTGGCCGATACTGCCCCTGACCCGGCGACGGCAGCAGGTCGTTGTGACCGCCATCGAAATGTGCATAGCCCACGTCCACTGCAACCTCCCCATCCGATAACTGCACGACCGGTGGCGGCGGGTGCACCCGGGCTGCCTGACTTTGCTGTACCAGCCGCTGCTGGAACGTGCGGCTGGAAAGGGGCATCAGCGCCTGCGCCCCAGCGGCATTGGCCTGGTGGTGCTGTTGCGGCAGGGCCAGAAGCCGCAGCGGCTGTGGCGGCTGCTCGATCTGTGGCTCTGCGAAGCTGGCAAATAGCGACGCTGTAGCGGCGGTGGTTACGTGCGAGCGAGTGGGCGCTAAGCCGGTGGAATCTGAACGCGTAGGGCCCTCGTGGCGGGGACGTGCTCCGTCCGAAGCTGCAAGTTTTACATGAGGCGCGCCCCGTTGGGTCATCCCTGGAGCGGGAGTTGTGAGGAGGAATGTCGTGGAGGCAAGGTGTTTGGAGGGTTAGGTTTTAAGAAGGGATTTTACTGCCTCTAAATAAATTAGCGTATTGGCAATGTGATGGACCCAGCAGCGGGCCTGCAGGAGTGCAGTACGATGCAGTGCAAGGCCATGCAATTTGAATTTGCAAGGCCAAACCGAAGAATTCAGAGACCCGCTGTGAAGAGCAGTAGAGGAAAAGGGCGACACTGAAAAGAAAAACCCCAGGATTCAAACGTACTGGATGGCGGGAGAAAGCGTATGAATACATCAAAAGCGTACCAACAGTGTGAATACCAAGAAATCAACATTAAATAAAAATAAAATAAATTAAAATTAAAATATGCCGGCATTGCATCTGGATGACGTTGATAACGTTGATGAAGTTGATGAAAGAATTCCCGTCACGGCCTAATCATGCCTTGTGACACAGCAGCACACCCACTAGGCGGCCAGCCTAATGTCCTGTAATGTCCACACTCCGGTCGTCCAAGGGCCGCCCCGAAGGAAAAGCTTTTGGGAACTCACCGAATGCGCCGCTGTCCCCGCCTTGTCGTGCAGGCGCGCTATTGTATGACATTACACCTGCGCCGGTGCCGGCGCCGCCGCCTCGGCCCTCTCGCGCTGTGGCAAGCACCGGGTAGGTCGCAGCATGGTCCCCAGAGCCGCGCGGATGGAACGGCGAATCCGCCCCATCCACGTCGCCCGACCCAATCAAGTCCATTTCAGAGAGCCCTCGCCGTTGGTCGTGGCTATGGTGTTGCTGGTCGTGTTGTTGTTGTTGTTGTCGTCGTTGTTGTTGTTGTTGGTGGTGGTGGTCGTGAGGGTACCGGGTAACTTGTTGACGTTGTCGGCTTTCGAAAGATGAGGGCGCCGCTGCGACCTCAAGCCAGCCGCCACCGCCACCGTCGTGTCCGCGGCCGGCGGCGACAGGTCCATTGCGAGCGGACCCGGTCAAATCACTCCCACCTTGCCTCCGCAACGATACCGAGGGACAATCCTCCGCGTCCAATTGCTCCTGGTGCTGCTGCTGTGAGCGCTGTTGGGACTGCCGTTGGTGTGATGCCGCCGCCGCCGTCGAAGCCGCTACAACCATCAGCTGCGGGTGGTGTATCCCTGCAATGGGCTGCACTGCCAGCCGAGGTACAACGCCACCGCCGGCGGCGCCGGCGTTGCGCGCCATATCCAACGACACCGTCCTCACTGGCTTCGACGCCGTCGCCACCGCCAGGCCACCCGGCTCCGGAATAAACCTTAGGCGCTGACCTCCCTCCGCCGTCAAGACCAACGGAATAGTTCTGCCGCTGGACCCTATCCCCAGCCCCAATCCGTTATGCCCATGCACCAAAGGGAGGGCGCCGCGCATTCTCAGGCGAGGAAGCTCGCCGCCGCCGCCACCGGCGCCATCCCTCGGATAACTCCACCCTATCGTGATCTCACCCCCCTCGGTCCCTGTCACCGTTGCGACTGGTCTCGTGTGACGGGGGCCTGTGGTACCGGTGGAAACGGGCGCCTCCGGTATCCACGCGTTGACGCTCGGCGGCCCTAAGAGGGAGGTATCTTCGTCCTGGTCGGGGTCGTCATCGCCGTCAGCTTCCCCTTCGAGCACCACCTCAGCCTCTGAGCGTACGTGCAAACAAGGGAGGTGAGGTGAGGTGAGGTGAGGTGAACAATACAATACACGGGCATCCAATTCGAAGTCCAGCAAGGAGCCGAAACTGAGGATGAGACAACAAAGTCGTGAAGGCTCAGCGTCGCTCTCCCACCTACCCCACCCCACCCCATTCCACACCGCACCCTACCCCACCCGGTTTTACAGCGATTTTCGCCAGCACCCGTGCCAGCACCGTGCCTGGGTTATGTTGCTCATCATACCCCCCCCCCAGCCGAATGGCCACCCACCCGCAGGTTCCAGCGCCTGGATTGTCTGCGCCTGCTGCTTGCGCTGAAATGGCTGAGGTGGACCATCCAGCTCCTCTCCCTCCTCCTCGTCGTTCAGCGGCCCTGCCATCGTCGGGTGCAACGCCACCGCGCGACGCTTCATGCCCCGGCCAGGCCCCACACCGACCCCCACCCCAACCACTGCTGCTACAGTGGCTTCAGCCGCTGTCCTCGTCCCTGCCGACGGGCCCGACGCCGTCCCCGCCGCCGCCGCCGCCGCCACCGCCGCTGCGCCGCGCTTGGATGGCACCAACGACGGGGTACTCCCTGCTTTAAGACGCCCGGCTTGAGCTCCGATGCCCTGCGGAATACACATAATGATGGACATGCTTAACACGACGAATGCTAATCCCTCTTGCATCTCGACCCAAACACCGACACACACAAAAATGCACTTCTTGGAATGTCAATTATAAACACGCAGTCACAGCCACAGCCCCTCAGCAACCACGCAGGTGACCGCCTTTGCAGCATTTTGAGCACGTGGGCTATAAAACTAAATAGTAAGGTGACATAGCATTTACAGGAGTGGCAAACGATTGGTCCGAGATTCAGACGAAGGGAGAAGAGGTCCCAGGCGCGCGACTGCACCTCAGGTCTTCCAGGCAGGAGAAGAGCGGATCAGCAGCAATCGCGCTCGCAACCGCCTAGATACTAAGGAACGGCAACACAGCAAGTCGAGACGCAAGGCGACGTGCCATTTTTGCGCCGCCCCCACCCCGAAGCCCGGGGCCCAAGACCAATCCATCGCCACTCACCCCAGTCGGCCCGTCGCTGAAGAGCGCGGAAGAGTCTCCTGTAAGGAAGCAGGGACGATAAAACAAAATCTGGCAACATGTCACGGTCACGTGTCACGTAGATATCTGAGCAGGTGGTAATAGCTTCCCGCCATCCGAGAAGTTAACTTTCTGCTGGTGACCACTGGGATTCATGTATTGTTACTTGTATGGACCAACTTCTTATGATCAACTGTTGCTGCATTACATATTACCCCTCACCATGCCACGTGTCCCTGTGTCGCCCCTGTCCTCACCCGCCTCACCGGTGCGCCGCCAGCTGCCGCATCGTGCAGCGTCGACAGAGGAGGGCGGAGGGGAATCCCCGAACTCGGCCAACTGTGTGGAAGAATATGGAAGATACATACACCCGGGAATTAGGAAGTTGGGGGGCTTAAGAATGTGGAAGGGCCGCGAAGAAAGGTAGTGCCCTCTCCAGGGGACGTTAGCCGCCGTTCATAATATGCCAGAAGGCAGAACTGCTAGTTTAGCAAGTGTACTTAGTGCCGTTGTCAGACATGCTGCCCTTCGACGCAACTCTCACGCTGCGGCTGATGTCTGGAACTGCTGTTCCGCCCCTCAGTTTACGTTTCCTTCTTCTTCACCCATCCTCTCCTCGCCCCTTCCCTCCCACCGCTCCCCACTGCTCCCCACCGCAACCCCACGCGCACCTCAGATAGACGCCGAACTTTCCTTGGAGGTCCCTCCATTCCTCCAGCTACCACTGCTGCGGCCGCCGCCACTGCCGTCAGCGCACCATTTGCAGCCGCAGCATCGAGCAGCGGCTGCGGGAATAGCAACGCCCAGTCCCCGCGCTCATCCCAACCGCCCTCCTTGCAGGACCGCACCGGGAAAACGCAGCAGGAGTGCCCGCAGCAGAAACGGTTGGGCGGGGGCTCGGGGCTGCTGCACACCAGCCGCCGGGCACCACAGGTGATGCAGCTGTGGAAGCTCGGATGTGAAAACTCAAGCACGAGGGCCCGCAGCTCGGCCTGCAGCATGGAGTGGAGTGGGGGAGCGAGAAAAGCTAAGGAGTCCAAAGTCCAAATATTGCGCTTCAAATACACGCCCCAACCACGCAGCCCGCCCTTCCCCGCCCCAGCCACGCATGTGACTTTAGAGTATCTGACGTCGCACGGCTTTCTCTTAACGGCCCCGCGACCCCGCCAACCCCTCCTGTGGCTCATGCGCGTAGGTACGAGTAGGGCTTAGGACCCCCTTCCGTTTCCAAAGTCCATGAACCTCTCCCCTTCCGAACCCTACCAGGAGCTCGTGCGTTTCCACAGACACTCCTCTGAACATGAGCCACAGCCCACGTCTTGCCCCCAAGCCCTTGAGGGCCGCAAAACGGGTAGGTATCCCGCCACCCCCACCTGCAGCTCATGAGTGTCGCAAGCTTTGTGCAGCACCTTCTCTAGCTCTACTGGCACAATCGTGGAGCGCGCCAGGTAGTTCTGACGGGAAAGTCGCACCGCCTCCAGCAGCCTCTGCCGCATCAGATCCATGTCCGACTGACTAGCCGCCTGCGTCAGCAGGTCGCACAGAACCACCTGCCAGTCCGCCAACTGTCCTTCACCATCTCCTCCTCCTCCTCCGCCTCCTCTCGTCGATGCACCAACGCCGTGGGAGTGATAGCGGCCGCCTCGGCGGTTATGGTAACGATGCTGAGGACGGTGCTGCTGGTGGTGGTACAAGTAGTCATCAGCAACATCCGCATCCACGCCCATGGCAACACCGTGGTACGGTCCCACCGCTGCATCGTCAGTGACGCCGCCTGCACAATTAATGTTACTGACTGTTCGACCGGAAGACGTTCTGCCACCCACGTCTGCGGACGCTTCTCGTCCGGAGTGCTGCGGCGCCTGCCTCCCTTCCACCCCGCGGACGAAGCCTCGGCCTATCCCCAACAGGACCTCCGCATGGAGAATATCATCAAGCAAGCGCTGCGCACCAGCAGGATCAACGTAATAAAGCTCCTTTGCTTCGCAGAGCATGCGAAGCTTTGCTGGGTCGCGGGGCCCTGCCTGCTCGATTGCGCGTTCAATGGCTCTCAACGTGGAGACATTTGGAGCTGGCGTCCCATCGGTGCTGCGTTCCGGTGAAGCATCTGTTCGTGCCATTTCGCCGCTAGTGGCTTGTTGTGGCGAAGAGGCAGGTCTCACCTGACAGGCAACCACGGTCAGATAGGACCCGACAGAGTCGCAAGGCCCATACACCGAGTCAAATCCACAAAACTTCATGCAAAGGTACTAGCAACATGACATCTTATGTTCCCCCTTGGTGGGCGTGTCCCAAGATTCGATGAGTTGAAACAGGCAGGCACTAAAATACAGTAAGACCAAGAAACGTGCGACCCGTAAGAATACAAAATAAAGAAATATTAGTATACAGGTGTCGGCATCAGTCCGCTCAGCACCAACGCGGGGGAGAACAGCCAACCTTTACAGCGAGACCTTTCAGTTCAAACCGGGTCCGAAGCAGTCTCTCAATCAGTTGGCTCAACACGTAAAGATAATACCGTTGACGTACCGGTAGAGCAGCGTTCCTGCGTTGGTCGTCCTACGAGGCAAAGTACCGCGGTAGCAAGCCTTGGGCCCAGCAATTGTGCTCTATGAACTCCCACTTGGTTGCTGCGCACGTTATCAGGGAGATGGCGCAAGGCTTGCAACCACGATGCACGCCCTTGGCCGCCCTTAAGGGCGCACCCCCTAAAGGCGGCAAAAAATGTGTAGCTTTTATACTGATTTACGTTGTTACATATCAGTAAGTAGGCTGCGCGTGACAGCCACTACGTACTAGCCTCAGCTATATCCAACTATTGGATGCCGAGAAAGCTCCATATCAATCATATCTCATTTATACATTTGACCTCTGTTTATGATATTAAACATCAACCAACGAGAGTTTAGGCAAGGGTTGTTGTCCTGACGCACTGTCAAGTACGGGACAAATGATACAATGGTTGCCGATCACTAAGCTGACAACTAAACGAACCAGCACTGCATGAAACAGTGTGCCTGAGAGACATTTTTCAGTCCAAAGAATTGCATATCAGCGATGCCTCAATAGCCACTGAGTAGGTGTCCTAATAACAGATCACCTCGATGGCCCATGAACGTTGGGCGCATTAAAGATATATAAATATGAAAACCCACCCGCTTCAATCATATTCGAAAGTGTTGCCAGGACGAGTTGTCGAGTAGGAATAGAAGCTCGGCGCTGGACGCAAATCACTATATACTGCACCTTCGCCTTTTGATAGCAGCGTCCTGAAGAGTTGTTTTGTATCCGCTGAAATGTATTTTGGGCAGGTTTAATTATTTTTGACCAAGCTGCGTAACCAATAAATCTCAAGAAACTATTCACTTGTACATATATCCAAGGTAGTATATTTTAAGTTTATGAATTTTTGCTCTATCCATCTCATCATATTAGCATTTGCTTCGCGCAGCGCCCGTTAGCAACTGGTCCCTTCCAACTGTGTTCCGAAGCCCGTTCAGCGGGCAGACAGGGCAATGCACCCATACCCTTCCAGATAATATGTTATGCTCTATTGTTGATACTAGGAAATGATTATTATTTCGTGCGGGTTTTGTCGTAGCCATGTAGCCAGTGACCACCCTAGGCCACCCGAAAGCGGTACGAAAACGCGGCTGCGGCGAGTTGACTTCAGGCCACTTTAGGGCCTTGCTTCAAAGTCTAACCTTGACTACCTCCGCACTCCTTCCAAACCCATAGCAGCCACAGATGTTCAATGTAATATGTATACCACCAGTAGCAACGCCTTGTAGTTTCCATTATCGCGCCGTGTTTCAAGGATATTAGTTGACCGTCGTCGCCACCTCCGCAGCAACCTCCCAAACGGTCATGGTTGCGGTAATGCCTTACATGGATATGCATTATGTAGCTTTGAGATTCTTATATCACCTTTCCATAAAAACTAAAGAAGCTCCCTAGCGTAGCACCAATCAAATAATGTTATGGTGCTGTTACCGCACCATATGTCTTCTGCTACAAATCGCACGCTGACGCTGTTGGGGTTATCTTCCATAATGAAGAATAATAAATATATGGCGGAGCGTGCAGATTCGGAACCTTTGCTGCATGATGTGGGTTGATATTCTGCCCTCATGAAGTGTAGCGATACCGGTATCGATTTTGAGGGTCTCATTACAAAAAGAGCAAATCGCATGATAAGATAAATAAATATTATTTGTTATATAATCTGTGATATCTTATATGGAGATGTCGAATGATGCGAAACTGTAAGAGACAACAAAAGAAATAGTATACGAATAGCTGCGCCCGGCGTCCTGACCTCAAGCGCAGTAAATGCATGTATACGCATGGGCAAATCTGTCGTAACGTTCGTAGCACACCACCTCATGCACGTTAGCCTGAATAAGACCATCTGCTACATACCAACCGCACGCCTTGCTTCTTGCGTCGACATGTGCGTTGTAATTGTAAGTTGCAAAAGCGCGCAGGCTCATGGACAGGTGTGCCTTAATTAGACCGTGCATAGTTTACACCATACGCCGGCCCTGCCCACGAACTCAGACCAGCCACATCATCCTCGCCATCGCCTTAAACAGCAATTACCATGACCAGCAGCAATACCACCAGGCGCAGGCGCATGTAGGTTACTACTTTTACGTTCCCTGCTATACAACGACCATGGGCCGTTCACGCTCATCAGTCGAATGGACGTTTCGCGAACGAATACAGCGTTTCAAGCACGGCTTCAAGAATGCTTCCTGAAGCTGTCGGGGGCGGTAACATGTGGCCTGAGGAGGCCTGGGTTCGCCCCCAGCGGGCCATTCGATCGCCCCCGATTCAATGTGCCGCGTCGATCGGAACAGTGCGTGCATGTACCCGTGCGTACACAAACACATATACATACACACACATACCGGGTGAGTAGCCAGGCTTGAGGTTCGTGAGGCCTGTGTGCCCTTGCTGGCTAGCGCGAGGGGAGGAGTGCACGGCCGGACGAACAGACTGAGCCGTGTGATCCCCTCTGCGCTGTGGTTCGGCCCGGTAAGGGCCCCTGGTAGGTGCTTGTCCTTTCAGGTCAAGTCGCCCAACCACAGTGTAACAACCGTTCATACACAAACACACATACATACACACATACACCTGCCACCAAGTGTTACAATCTTCTGCATTTTCATTTTTCAGCGCAAGATAGGAAATCAACAACCACAAACCAGACGTCCAGATGGGTTGTGAAGATCAGTGGCTTCTATTCTGTTTCTCTGGTATCAGGCGAGCAAAAAGATGGTACCCGCCCCGCGCTGCATTCTTAGTGGCGTCAGGTCACGAAGCCCGCGAGCACGTATTACTGTTTCATTAGAAGGTTTATATTTCATTACGTGCGAATAAGAAGGTTTACAGTTTCAGGACCGGAAATATTTTGTATGGGAAGAACCCTTACGGAGCCGTACATGCAAACGGACGGATACGTACGTGGAATGGACACTTTCATTGTTGCCGGAAGCAAGCACATTAAGGAGTACGTGCGCCCTGCCTCAAGAATTGGACTGTAAATATGAGACAGAAAGCAATTAGCGGCAGTAGCGGATGATTCACCAGCGTTGGTCCCCATTTTCTTAACCGTTTGCCTAACTCTGGATGCTACAGCCCTGCGGTACACACAGGCACCAACATACGGCGGATGGGAATTTGTTGTGGAGGACGTGGATTGCTTACTTGTTGTACGTTAAGGTCTTGAAACAACTCCCTAATGTCATCGTAATGAGACGCGATGGCGTCCTACGGCCGCTGCTATCTTCTGGGCGGTCATGGTGCGTTGCGGAACAGCTACGGAGCCCATCGCATAAATATTCGGTACATGTGCATATGTACATTAAAATCTCAAATATGGTACTGAAATTTTTGTTCCCATATATGTTGTGTCCCAACATAAACTTTGTAAAAGCGTGACGACCCGGCTTATGGCTGTAACGTTGTCCGAGTGCAACGTGCGTTACAGGCCCATCAAACCCAAAATTCAATATAACTTTACGTAAGAAGTAATAGTTTGACTTGCAAGGTGCTTTTGGCTGAGGTTGCTGTATACAGTGACTAGAGTGACTGTGCAGGACACCGTCTGCGGCTGAGAGCTTTACCAGCTTTCCTTGGATAATCAGGAAACATATTTAATTAAATATTATACATATTTTGTGAGTATAAATAAGTAAAGCTTCTAAAGAGTATTGGTTGCGCAGCGACAACACATGAACTTGTCAAGCGCGCGGGGCGTCGTGGAAAGGATTTACAGATAGTCTTTTTTCAAAGTAATGACACTCAAGCAATACTCACTTTTCGCGATAAACGCTGCGGCAAGGCTAGATGACAAGCAAGAAACCATGTGCATTAAATTCATCGATCGGCTACGTCTGTGCATGTATCTGCAAAATCCTTCGTTCACTTACGAGAAATCAAAGGTAGTGGGCTCCTTATGGGGCGGATAAAGTAGCACGCATTATATTAACCGTCCAAGTGATACGGAGTCTTGAAAATCCTAGTCCTGGTACATCCAAAATAAATAAGATTTATTTATATAAACACATCTTGTCTAAAATTTAGGATGTGCTTTCGCCCTCATCGTGTCATCGTCCTCGTGTCATTTACCGCTTTCACGTGTCCTCCCTTGCACCCACTTTCAACACATAGTGCCCCGTACTGAAAAACGTCTTCTTGCATGATTGTGATAACCAACTGCTTGTCATTTTCCCACGTAAATGGGAAGATGGCGGGCGCTGGGCGGGGGACCCAATGCCGCAGGTCGATTCCAAATGTCACACCATGCACATCGGTTTCGCCGTCACCAACTTAGCGGTCTCTTAGGCCCGGCTGCTCAATATCTTATAAAGCAATGTGCTGTCCGCCTACGGGCGATAGAGGCACGTTGGAAGGAGG
Source organism: Volvox africanus (assembly GCA_030268105.1). Lineage (NCBI taxonomy): Eukaryota > Viridiplantae > Chlorophyta > Chlorophyceae > Chlamydomonadales > Volvocaceae > Volvox > Volvox africanus. The sequence goes on from BSDZ01000044.1 coordinate 236,407, forward strand.
TATTGCCACGGAGCTTGTCATGACTGCATGCATGCACAGCTTCCTTAATTTTGTCATTTCATACTGGGCGCTCATCCACTTACCGTTCAATAATTTTGCTCTCCTTTATCGGCAGAAATTCGTATGACGCATGAGTCCTGTATGTATACATATGGGTTGCAGAGGTTGATATATGTAACGTGCATTGTGGAAATATATGGATTTCTTTATTGACTGAAACGTAGTGAGAAGAAGAGTAAGAAACGTAGGAATAGTAGTAAGAATTACATCGTCACCTTAGCGTCAACAGTCGAACCTTGCTATCACATGGGAGCGCCACCACGCAGAAGACCAGATTAGGCACAGACACGGCCTTTGGTGGCGTGGCCTTTCTACCTAAAACGACGGAGCTTGTGGCTCTCAATCACCAGAATTGTATTGAGACATGACCGCCAGATTCAGATCCTGAGAACATTGGCTTGAACCTAGCAGACTGCAGCTGTCTGAGGCAACCGATATGACGAGATCCTTGTTTTCCTACGGAAGTAGGATGACTAGGTGAAGCGATGTCCATGAAAGACTTCATGCCTAAAAAGCCCGTGAGTGCTAGGACGCATGTAAGGAGGGCATCTCGTGACATGGGAACACAAACCACCATGGCTGGGGTTGGTGATGGCAAGCATCTGATGACTGCAGTATCCCGGGGTATCTACGGGTAGTGTCCAGAATGGACTGTGTATGGCCATCTTCCGATCGGGCCTTTGCTTAGGCGGACACAACAGAGATACAACAACGACAGTGTTCAAAAAGAGCCCGCCCGAGATGTGCCTTTCAGAAGGGGGAGTAGCACATGTACGATACACACTGTAGCATCCTGGGGTATCCAGCGTAGACTCCAGGTTTCGACCGCAGATGATTACCTTATCAAGGATCTTCGTAGGCGGACTCAACGAACATACAGCAATGGTAATGAGACGGACAAGGATTTACCCGGGTTTGACTTCAAATAATGACAGGAGGATGTTGGAAACCTGTCCACATGAGATATTATCTTTAAGGGACCTTTCCTTCCAGGGATGTGATTCACCCTGCCTCTGGGATTTGAGGACACATCCATGAGAAGGGGGATAAGTGTATTATCCTGGGGTATCTATAGGTAATGTTCAGTATAGGACCGCAGACGGTCAGCTCTGTAGGCGGACACAACAGAGATACAACACACACCAACACAATGTAGAGGTACGGATGTTTTGGCCATATTTGTTGGCAATTTTTATGTAGGTTATATGTCTTGTGGCTTGGCAATTGGTTATTATGTCGTTATAATGTTAATACACATTCTCTTCATGCATCGTAGGGTGGTTGCACCCACCCTAGTATGTGTGCTCCAGAGTCGATGATAGTGGAGTATCCTGAGGTATCTACGGGTAGTGTCAGGGATGGACCGTGCATGGTCATCTTCTGATCGGGCCTTTGCCTAGGCGGACACAACAGAGATACAACACACATGGCCCTCCTTGCTATGCTGCATACAGCAGGTACATCAGATTGGGCAATTCCTATCTGCACACTGTCCATTGCGTTTCTTGTGCTTAGCATTGTTTAGGAGCCAGTGTCGTGTTTTGAGGACCCAGAGCTTGCTTGAGCCAGTACCCTGTGCCAGATGCAGTGTCTGTAAGGTATGTATCCATGGCCCCATTTGTCAGTTATATGTATGGTATTTTTGGCTGGGGTGTCCCACATGCCAATGTTTCTTTAGGTAGGTGCTTGATAATTCCCCTATTAAGTTGATTGATGTAGAAGGCCTGTTTGTTTTTCTTTCAGCCAGTAGAGCTTACGAAACGGGGCATTGTCTGCTGTCTCTTTTATGCCTGAAGGTTGTTCCCACACACGGGGTACTGAGGTTGCTACCTCATCTGCATTGTCATTGCCATGCAGTCCTGTGTGTGACCTCACTTTTAAGAAATGGACAGTCGTTTTCTGGTGCGCACATTTGTGCACTAGGTCCACTATGGCACTTAGGAGGGCTCCATGTTTGGAGATATGCAGTCCGGCAGGCAGGCTCATTGGTAGCTCTATTAGGTTGAGAGAGGATTGCAAGTCGGTGACTATGGTTAGTATAGTATCCAGGGATGAAGAGTTCCAGACTCCATGTCCAGGTGATCCCTGTATCCCCAGTATACATGTTGCAGCGTTGTGAACTCTTGCAACACATAAGGTCGGGTCACAACACGCAGAGGACCTATTGTTAGCCTAAGGGCAACCCGTCCAACAATAGGTTGCTCACCCCATCCACAAGGGAAGCCTGCGAACATTCTGACAACTGTGGGGATAACCCCAACACATTCACCTCTGTTGCAAAGATGAAGTCATCACTGGCACCAGTATCAACAAATTCCTTCAGCGTACAGCCAGCAAGACCAACCTGAATCACCAGGACACGGTTGCCTGTCGGAGCTGACCCTGTGGACGACACCAATGCTCCCAGGGCAGGCTCAAAACAATCGGCATAGCCCTCAGTGTAGGGTGCAGGAGATTCATACCAAACGTCAACGGCATAGGCCAGTCCTGATAACGGAACTGGTACACCTGCTACATACACACCGTTCAACAGCACGGTGCTCAATTCAAATCATGAGACACGCTGCATACCTGCCACCAAAGCTGCAGCTTTATGCCAGCTTCAGGTAGAAGGACGCATGCAGCAGTATCTGGACAAAGCCTCATCACCTCATCACCGACAACGTGACCTTGGTGCAGAGATGATGGCAGACCCCCTTGTCCCTCAACTCCATCAGGAGCCTCTGTGGCTGCTGAGAGTGGAACAAACGGATGGGCGGGAGTCTGTAGGATAGGCAGAACATCCTTGGACACCACGATTGACAATCTCATCAGGGCCCCTCCACGATGTTCTAGGAACAGAAGTCAAGTCGGCTTGACTAGTGCCACCAACCAATCCCATCTCATCGCTCCCAGATGCCATGGCAGACGATGTTGACCTCACAACCTGTGTGCTGAGGCAACCCACACAAGTATAGGTCGAGTGCAATGCAATTGGTTTCAATCCTATAGAAAGCACTTCATAGCACTCCAGACAGATACAGCAAGTCTCCGTTCAAGCAGTCCCTAGCTTCCGTCGCTCATGCAATCAAGGCCTTCAACTGATCCAGACTTAGGTTCGTCGGACCAGCAGCCACAGCAGCGAGCGAGAAGGAACAATCCATTAACAAACCCTAAGGAACATTCCACCTGCGGCACAAGCTCACGCAAGCGACGCTGCAAAAGTACACAAAAGGCAAAGCAATTACAAAGTGGAAGCAGCGGTGTTCATAATAGCATGCCCAAGATCCTCCGCGAATGTTTCCAATGGACTAGACCGATTGCTGCCGATGTTAGCCACAGTAGGGACCTACCTACAAGAGATCTGGGTAAGACAGTCCGTGAACGAACCTGTCTCGCTACCAAATTTGGTGTATCCCTCTTCGCTGCTCATGCACTTATCTGCACGTCTGGACCAAGTGCCAAGTGCCGAATGCTCACAAGACAGACAAAAGCATTCGGACGCCATCTCAGGGGCAGCGGAAGACTTCAGGGCGAAAAAGTTACAACTTACAGTCACTGTCAACTTTCGACGCGATGTGGTGCATTCGGCTATCATAACCGATGACAGGCATTATCATCGAACCGGCTAACGGTGTGCAAGCTTGGCTCGGGCCAATAACAATGTATTATGATAGCATCGAAGGTAATCCGAATTAGGGCTCGGAAAAGTCCTAAGCTATTTGGCTGTCCTCGCGCATATTATACTCGCGATACCGATGCGCGGTACAACTCACACCAGATCGCCCATCCGCAAGTGTGATGAACCCTAGCAATGCATAACTAATTAAATATATACAAATATATTTATTTATAGATATGCAATAATTAAGTTTACTTATTGTCTTGTTGGTCGCATCGACCAACGCATCGACAATAATCGAACCGTAATACAACAAAATGCAACCCAAAATCACCAGTACGCATGCAAAAGATTTCATCCAAGAATACGTGCGACCTATTCAGTCACACACAGAAGTATATTCCATTTACACCGATAGCACAGTCATATAGAAGGCAACCCCCTCCCCCCGTGCGTGCTATTCATTCTTCCGCACTCGTGGCTGGGGGCCCCGCACGTGGCCAGTGTAGAAGGTTGGTCTACAGCTTGGTGTACGTAGCTTTGCGAGTGTGTTTCATCAAATGTCGGGACATGGCCGCCAAGCAGGCTGGGCAGGCTAAGCACCTATGTACCAAGCGTGCATCCATGCTATTATTCGCTCAATTTCTTGACCCTCTACAAATGCTGGCAATCTTACGCAATTCAATTATTCGCGCACCAAAATACTCGGCCACCAGATCGCCCAGTCGGTAACTGAGTTGATTGTCGGTAACCAGATAGGAATCCAGGCGCCAGGTGGCGACAGGGCTTGACAGGAAAGTTGCAGCCTGGGGCGGTGGTAGTAGATATGACTGTGAAAGGGAACCACCGCCACCACCACCACATACCACCACCATCATGACATACCACCAGAACCACCACCACCACAGTTCACAGTCCGCCACATGGATGGGTGGATGGGTGGGTGGGCCGTTCATGTACCCTAAGTGGATAACGTTTGAGGAAGCCCTCACCGAACAGCATAAGGCCCACATGCTTTCACCATGGTTCCCCCTCCTGTTCTTACAAGAACTCGAAACGAAAATAAATTATAAAATGACACCTCCCCTCGGTGCCCCTCCTCTGTCCCTCCTATGTGTTCTCCGCATCCCGGCATCCCGGGGTTTGCTTGCAGCCCATCTGCATCTGTACCCGCAGCAGTCTGAAGGCAACGACACTGGTACGACACTGGTACCCGCCCCCTTGGCCGTCCTTGGAGTGGATGACGTAGTGGGTGACGTAGTGGGTGAGGAAGGAAAGACAAGAAGGAAGAGGCACAGAGAGAGAGACAGAGAGAGCGACAGAAAGAGAGACAGAGACAAGACCCTTGAAGGGGGAGAGCGGGAAAGGCAATGCAGGCCCTACCTCCCTGGAGTCTGTATGGTCGCTGCCTCCTCCTCCTCCGTATACGTGTGCTAGGATCACCCTGGACCCCATCCTCCTCGGGGAGGTGGCCTCTAGTATAGCTGTCGTTATAGCTGCCCCAGCTGGCGCCGTGGCCATCACTGTGGCTGCCTCCAACCACTCTCCCAAAGCAGCTCTCAGCCAAGCACCCTAATCATATAACGCAATACACTTTGATGTCTGTCGTCCTAATCTGATGTGTACGGAGTATCTCATCAAACATCCGGTATCACAAAACATGCCTCCCTCAAAATCATTGTTGTATTCTTATATATCCTTGCCAGGGTAGTTGTTTCTGTTTAGCCACTGCGGTACCAATCAGACCCGTTGACCGTGAATATGAGTTCATTTAATCGTTGACGCACTTTAAATTTATCCCTTCAAGTCAATACCGCCAGCTGTGACTTAATGAAGGAAACCACATCTGCCGCGCGGGGTCGGCGATGTGGCTCCCGGGCCAAACAGGCCTGAGCCATTTTCCTGCTCGAGCGGGTCGTGGGCCGTAGGTAAGTGAACAAGACTTCGTATATATATATATATATATATATATATAATTATTATATATATTATATTATATAATTATATATATATAATTTATACATTTAGAACATGTTAATATAATATAAAATATGAAAGATGTACCGAAACATATGACCTCTCGGCGCTAAGGGATGCAAATAGCTCCAAGGAAGCCGGTCAGGTGCAGCAGCAAGCGCCCGGCAGGTGAGGGCAGCGTCTCCCATCATCTACCTGCCCAGGCACGTCTGGGCAAATCCGCCACCTCACAAGTAAGCCCTCTGACTCGCATCTTCTGACTCAGTACCTGTTAACTTGATTCCGTGATCCGCACGTTCTTCCCGCTGAAATCAACTACCCCCAGTATCCAGCTACAGATTCTACTGAGGACTGTTATTATCTAAATGCTACCGTTCCCTTGGTCGTACCTGTAAGGCGCTGGTACGCCAGCCGTGAACAACGGCCGCATGCCCGCCGCCACCGCTGCGGGAATGACTCCCGGGTCGAGGTGGGGGAAGGGCCTCTGCCCCCGGCCACATACCAGCTCCCAAGCGATGATACCGAGAGCGTAGATGTCCACGGAAGCGTCAATGCGCCCATCTAGAGACAGAGAGGGAGGGAGAGAGGAGGCGACAGCGGCCATGCTTACCAGTTTAGTCTTACGCACGCTGTTAACCCCGACACAGACCCCGCTGCTGTCTTCTCTTTCCCATTTCCTGAACTCACTCTTCACAACGGCCTCCGGCGCCATATGAGTCACCCTGCGGGGCGGCAGGGCGGTAACAAACCGTACGACTTAAACAACAAACAGGACATTGCAGCATCACGACTTGTAACTAGCTATTGCACATACACGACTTGTAACGAACATGATGTTAACATTTTTTATGTTAGGATTAGCACCTTGATTAAGCATACGCCCTTCTGAGGACTAGGTGGCGTTTGGTGATGACATGTAAGGTACCATAAAAGGACCTCTTACGTTCCACTAGCTTGTGCCTGAATCGTGTACCAGCTGGAGCGGCCGCCCGTGCTGGCTCCAGAGGGAGAGATGCTGGATTCGTCCTTGCCTTCCGTACCCTTGTCCTGAGGTACGACAGCAGAGGTCGGAACCAGACAGCAACAACACGAGGTAAAACACAATAACATGACGCCTAGGACCTAACAGCATGTATGACACTCAGATTTTTCTTACTTAATAATACTCGTTCACCCAACCACCCCGATTTTGAACGGTGTGTTTCTTCCCTTCTTCCCTAGTCAACAGATGATGGCACTGCTAACTGCTCCCAAATGCCTTCAGAGCTCTTCAAATCCTGAACCATGTTTTCAGGCGATGCCCCAGCGCGAAGCGCCTCAGGGGCCCCTTTCCGCGCGCGCGCTCGTGTGCGTGTGTGTGTGTGTGTGTGTGTGTGTGTGTGTGTGCGTGCAATGACCAAACAAATTGTTTCGCCCATCTAAAAAGTAACATATATGTAATGTATTTATAAACACATATACATTATATATGATTTTGGTTACCTACAAACGATATGCCATGAAATATTAATTATACCAAAATAGGTAACCAAACAGGTAACCAAAATCATATGAGCACAAACAGGTTGTGCAATTTCAAGGTGACATCAACGCTTCTCCAGTGATATTCGCCTCCCAAATCTGTCTTGTTTCATAATATTTCAAACTGAGCTAGCTGTGCTTGACAAACCACCCATTCCCGTTCACAACCATCTTCCCACCGTTTCACATGAACAAGTGCCGAAGCAAATCCTTGAAACTAAAGTAGTATATTTAAATGTCCTTATCTAATTTTAAATTTCATAGCGTGAAATGAGTACAGCGCGCTTCACAGTCTCCATCGTCGTCCTAGACCAAGTCAAACTTTGGCGTCTTCCACTTAAACCTAGATGATATTATACATAATCATATATAATGAGTTAGGATTTAGATTGCGCTGCTTCACTGTGTATCTTCAGTGTCTAAACTATATCCAAACTATCATACATACATACTATAGTATACATACTACCATACACACATACGGTACAGATATTGGGGGCCTCGCCTTTTTTCCGGCTTCAAGGAAGCGGACACCAACTCTTGACCTCATACCACCTGACCCCACACGCCTGGTGTTGCACCTGCACCGCAGTGCCCAGAACCCCGCATGCACCTACTACTCCAGCGCACCTGTTTATCCAGCACCAGAGCAAACCCGAAGTCCGCCAGCTTGCATGTCCATCCGCGGGGGTCACCGGGACTGGCCTTGAGCAAGATGTTGGCGGGTTTGACGTCTGGCCAATTGAAATCCATGCAGAGAGGATCCAGGAGATCCAGGAGGTCCGAGCGCGAGTGCAGGGCCGGGGTTCAGGACGGGAGAGGATGGAAGCAGGGATGGGGGAACGGTCAGGGTCTGACGTGTGTGCGTGTATCGATGAGGCCACGATGCAACCCGCAGCAGCCTGTAAGACCCCAAGCAAGTCAAGTGGAGAGGTGATCATGCTTCCCTGGCAGCTCCTCATCCGCTTAAGATCGGTAAAGCAAGCATCATGGTTAGCTCAGTGTATCCACATACAGACAGCAGACACCGTCCATATTCCTATCATCAGCTGCCTGCCCTCCTGCCTGCCCCGCCCCTCGTACCTACCCCCACGGAATAGATCCTGTGCTGGGCACGTACCCCTGCCTCTCTCCCAACACATTCTCAGCCCATCTGCCAACCCTGTCACTCGCAGCACACCTCGGTGCACCAGCCTTCTCGAATGCAGGTGCTTCAGTGCCAGAGCGATCTCCAACAAGGTCAGGTACACGCCCTAAATTTACGCGAGGAATTTAGTGCAGGAAGGTATATATGATATTATTTTTCGCAATATTTAATGAGTTTCATTTTGCACGAATGGAATCTGATCATTAGAGGCTTTATTTGGTACTTGGTACCTTGGCACAGCCCACGACGACAGATTTGATTGAGGGAGCATGCAGCAGATAGACATACTGACATACATACAGACAGACAGACAGACAGACAGACAGACAGACAGACAGATGGAAAGCAAATGTTAGCAACACACCTTCATGTCGGCCTCCAGGTAACTGCCGACAGCAGACGTTTCGACCAAGCAATCATCACAGGCCACGCCCACCGGTCTGTGGATTATGTTCGGGAAGCTGTGGTCTGACAGCACGTCAGCCAGGGAACCGCAGTCACAGAGCTCCTGGACGATGGCGGTGCAGATGGGGGACCCGCCTGTATGCATGAGGAGCGGGCAGCAGAAAGAGGCGTGTGGGCACGCGGATGGTCGCCACATTACAGCCCGTTTAGGACACTTCGTTAACTCGTGACTCGTCTACCGGCTTTCTGGGCGGGAGGTCACACCTGTGTCGGGGTTCTTGGGGTCCAGGCGCCTGAGGACGAAGCTGTCCACCGCGCCTGGTGGCCGCTTCATGATGACGTTGTCGTACACCGCAAACGCCTGGTGAAGGGTGAAAGGGTGAGTAAGTAAGGAGACAGAGGACGCGGGACATGCGGATCAAGGTGCAGCAGAGGAGAGGCACAAAGAGGGAAGGTGGGAGGGAGTAGGACTTGCGTTGCTCGTTTGCTCAAATCACAAGAACCAAGGTTACGCAGAGCAATGGTGGCGCGCATACCATCTATACCGACCATACGTACCTGTACAATACACACGTGGCTGACCATCCGCATGACCGCCAGCTCCGTAGCGTTGCGTAACATGGTACGACGAGCACAAAGCTGTTCCAACTCCGTTTGTTGATCATTGTGTTGAAGCCCAGTAAAAGCAGCCTCGACCCCGCCGGCTCCTGGCCCCTTTCCTTCCGCCTGCTGCAGCTGATGATGTTGACTATGTAGTTGTTGCATCTCTTTCCGGGACTCCCTCCCTCTGTCCTTGCAGTTTTCATGTGTATTGTCAGGTAACTTTTCCCTCGACATCTTGGCACTCGGGGTGTTGGAAGCCATTAATTGGAGTGAACTCACGGCAGGCTCCTCCATAAGGTCATGGAAGTTGTTAGCAGACAACGCCGGAGCTACTGACTGCCCCAAAGCACCAGTAGGCGGCATCTCGTAATCAGCATCCACCATTTCCATTAACTGAGATTGTATTATGAAGAGGTGGGTGAAAGGGTGGGTTCCGAAGGCAGGGGTTCAGCGAAGACCAGGTATAGGGACACACATAGATCATCAGGTTTCAATGACTGAGCTATCAGAGTAACATTACTACACTACTAGAAGGTGGCGGGCCCGGTGCCCCTCAACTGCCCCTCGTCTGCCCCGGCCCTCACTCCAGCCTCCCATCACCTTGATCGCAACTGGCACTGTCCCCAGCATGCCCTTGAAAACTGCCCCATTAGCCCCGTAGCCCAGCAGGTGGGACAAGTCGAGGTCCTCCAGACCCTCCTTCGCTCGTGCATTACTCGCCTCGCCACTACAGGACCAAGCATGGCGCGGGCCAAGTAATAAGCAATTCACAAGACGGAAGCGCCACAGCAGGGTGAGGACAGCTAACGGTAAATGTGTTAAATTGGAGCGTACGTACTGTAGTACGTATTGTAGTATCCTGGATATGGTATACATCTGTAAATTAATACGGGAAGGTAATATCCCCAATACCAGTAGGTGCTGGATATCTGGTCGTGGACATCATCATTGCAGTTGGGCAGGCAAAGAGATATAAAGGTACAACAGATATCGATCGATACGCATCCCACAATCAAGGCCTCCTCCATCCAAACATCACCTATCTACATTTCCGTTCATGAACTCCATTCGCTCCTGAATTCAACCTAACTCTTGCAACCACCTGCCTGTTGGGCGCCTCTCCCACGAGCTCAGAAATGTTGTCCTTCAGTGTCGTCATGATGCTTTCCACCAGCGTGCCCATCATTCCCCGCATCCCCCACGTATCATCCAGACCATGAACTGTCATCATCGCCTCCTGCACGACGGTGGGGATCTCCTCATCCTCCAGACTGGAGTCTAGCATTCCATTATTTAAAATCGTTGCCTGACTTCTGCCAAATAAACCGGTGTTGTTGTTTATGACATCGCTTGTGTTGAAAATGCTGGTAAGGACGTGTGGCTGCGCCCCCGACATGATGCCGGCCGTTGCCGCCCTGTTTCCCATGCTGCTACTGCCGCCAGCAGAGCCCTCCCTTACTGCCATGCCATTTCCCTGAAAGGGATTTAGATAACGACTGTGGGGCTGCTGCAGCTTTCTGGCAGGCAGTAGAGCTGGCATCTTCATCTTGGCTGGTGACTCTGTGTAATCGATGTGTATACGGATGGGGTACCACAGCAGTCAATAATTAATTAATCGCAATATTCGCAAGGACCAAACAAAAGCAGGTAGACCAATTATTCACATTTTTATTATTTTAATTAATGTAGTTTGTTATTGTTTATATTAAGCTATCTTGTGTTAAAGTTTGTGGGTCCATTGTGCCCGTGTTTTATTATTTGGTAATTTGGCGGATGATAATTCATTGTGGAATTGCCTTGCAAACCCGCTTTCTTGGCAAAATTTGTAAGGAAGAAGGCTGCGCTGCCGGCTTTGTAAATCGCGCTGCTTTGCTGTGCTTTGCAAGTTATTACGGAATCACATTAAATGATCACTGTGTCGCTGTTGTATCTGTGTTGTGTCGGCCAACAAAGGCCCGATCGGAAGGATGACCATCTGAGGTCCAGGATCCTTTGACACTGCCCGTAGATACCCCAGGATACTACAGTCGCATCCAGAGAAATGCTAGATGCATTTCGTAAACAGGGGAATATGGCAGATACCTGTGCTGGACATTCTACACTAAACTATCGTGAAATTATCAGAAACCTTCACACACGCAACATCTCATTAGAACCCCATAATTTCACTATTCCTGGGCTCGCTCGAGCAGTGGGACTCCCACCAACATAACTCCGAAACCCATAGCAGTACGTACGACGACCCCGTCTGGAGGGCCTTCTCCAACCCTACACCGCAATCTAACAAAAACCGAAATCTACAAAAGCCATTTCGGGTCCTCCTCTATTCTGGTGCCATGAACTTGTGGTATCATTTTGGATATGCTTTGACTTTCGTAGTTCCTTAATATTCTACCAACCACATCACACAAGTTTACTCCCATGCATGTCGGTTACTGGCCATGCTTGCTTGGGTATTTCCTTTCTTTGCCAAATGGGGACTTAATCTGTTCAGCATGATGCCCGGGTGCGAGTTCCGGCAGGTCGTAGACCTGATGCAGCAGCAGCCATCAAAGGGCAGCCAAAATTCATATGCATCCTGTCACAATTTTAATAATCAAAATGTGTTAGGCAAGGTTTGAGCCCGAGATCTTTATGACATTTGGAATCATACCCTACTTTAAAGATGCACGCGAAAACAGCATGCAACTATATTTCAATGCCACTTTCTCACGCCTAAATTGCACTCAAGATTCCTGCCGGGCCCTATCCAATGCACTGTTTGAATATTCAAATCCAAACTACCATGATTTGACACGACTAACCGAACTTCGGCGGCGCAGAAGAACATCAGAAGGAAGACGCCTAGAAGATAAAGAAGAATGACAGACGCCTTGCCATTTGCTTAGCATTATTAGACAGTTTGTCGTATTTGTGCACTCTTACTATGGGGTATCTTTTGTATCTTTTGTGTACAGCGCGTTAAGATGTCTTTTTACATTCTTCGCACCTGAGCGAGGAGCTACACTTGAACCGTCGCTTTCTGCCGCTTCATCACTACTCACTATTTTTTGGCTTTCGTTGCGAATTCTGCACTCGCACTATATGTCTAGCATGGGTTCCAATGCTTTTGAAGGAGGCTCTGCACTTATTTTGAAGTAGTTTAGAGCCCCAAAGGTCTCTCGAGATGCTGACAGACTGCTTCTGCACCTTGATATTATGCTGATGTGTGGGCCGTACATGTACGACTGCTACATATTTCATCGTCGGCGGATCGTTCGTGCGGTGCGGCATGGCCGTCCTGCCCCTAAGGCATGCATTGTACATTTTAAACAATCTTTATGAAGTTTTTTGTTTTCTAAATACTGGGAAAGTAGCTCTATCTAATGCCGCCAACGACGGCCTAGGTGCGCGAGGGCGCTTCAGAGCTAATAAAAGCTAATACATATAGGCTGACGTCGGAATTCCACATTTTGTGGACATAGTGCGGCATTAAGATGCTCCAAAGCAATAAGATGCTCCACTAGATCAATTAGCTCCATCCTATGGCGTAGGAATTTCCTAGTCTGCGTGCCCTAGGGCGGATAGGAAAATTCCATTACTAGGGATGGCCATGCGTACCAGACGACTATAGGACGAGTTACGCCGTAGGAACGCCAGAGATTTGGTTTCGGGCTTGCAGAAACAGTCCTAATGCCCGTAGATAGATACCCCAGGATACTATAGATAGATTATATCTGGCCCACCAGAGGCAGCTTTTTATGGGATCATCTTCTGTAGACTACTGTGACAAGCAAGTCAATCATTATCAGGCTACGGTAAGAATGAAGTGCCGAGACAATGGAGTAATGGACAAACAGAAAAGACTGCTCATTCTGTTAATAATCAAACAGTTAGTCAGAGGCAAGTAAAAACTTCTACATGCATGGCTGCCTAGGCTAGTAGCCTTACTACATGGCTGGTGACCTCGCACCCCTATGATGTTATTAGTTGAGCATAATATGTAAAACAGCTTGACACACATAATCAGATGCTCACCAATTAAACTATTTTCTATATTTACAATTGAAATAATAGGCTGGTCGTTATGTTAGCCTTTGCATCTTTTATTAAAACTTCTAGCGTGTCTACTAAGTTTCCCCTAGAAAAAGGGATTCTAAACAAAATAGCGCATTTCCAACATACACTATAGTAACCAATTATTACGTAATCTAGCTAAAAACATGGCAAATAATTGAGTAAGAATAATAACACCGGCTAACATACGTAGGCTGGAGCATATCCCATACACATTTGACCCAGTTATTGAAAAGGTAATTTGCTTCTTCAAATAGCATATATATAGGTCAAAAAAACGTGTACCTCGTTAGTAAGACGTCTACCGTTTTCTTGAAAGCAAGCTAATCTGACACACACACACACACACATATATATATATGTATACATATATATATATATATGTGTGTGTGTGTGTATAAAACATAATATTAAATATATATTTATTCCACTTGAGTTGCCTTATTACCCGGATATTCAATGCAAAACAAATTTATTTATTTATTTATTTATTTATTTATTTATTTATTTATTTATTTATTTATTTATTTATTTATTTATTTATTTATTTATTTATTTATTTATTTATTTATTTATTTATTTATTTATTTATTTATTTATTTATTTATTTATTTATTTATTTATTTATTTATTTATTTATTTATTTATTTATTTATTTATTTATTTATTTATTTATTTATTTATTTATTTATTTATTTATTTATTTATTTATTTATTTATTTATTTATTTATTTATTTATTTATTTATTTATTTATCGCATTTAAATCTGTGTGAGACGACGTGTAATGAGCGAGAATGAGATGCACTTATAACATATCTGCACTGTGCAGAAATAATGCACTGGTACGTACCTCGGCACCAGCTATTGGAATAAACTTGCTATCTCATGACGGTTCGGTTTCTACTCGAGATATCCTGCATCGTTGACAGGATACGGCTCTCTGCTGCTGAACTCACATGCTCGTCATTCGTTCTGGCTTTCATTCCTCACTCACTCCTCATTCCCTCGTCCAGTAGCAGAGGGCCGTACCCTGTCTCACTCTTGGCAGTAAATCTCTCATATCCTGTCTGACCCATGAAATAACTACGTGCTCCATATAAATAAATGCATGCCCTATCGTACCTTCATGTGATGCCCAACATGCAGACGATTCGTTGGCTGGGTCCATGCCACGGTGGTGGGGATGCAGGTTAAACTGCTGCTGCTGGTTCCCGTTTGGCTGCAATGGACTGCTCTTACTCGTCAAATACGGCTGCGGTAATAACTCAGTACCACCACGACTGCAGCCGGCACTGGTGCTGCTGCCAGGCATCGTGGTCCTCAAGGATATCCCATCCAGATGTGCCTCTAGCTCTTGTTTCCCATCAGCCGGCTGAGATAGCTGCAGTTCGCAAACATTTGAACTGATCGGCTTGGGGGATGGTGATGTTGTGAAGGATGAGGCCATGGAAAGTCCACGTTGGTCGATGTGGTCACGGACATGGCCGATGGAAACATAGGACCCGGGGACGCCCAGGCGTAGGGTGTCCAAATTAGGACCTGTGGGTGGAACAAAATATCTGTTTGCATTAATCTTTACAATATACCCGAGAACCTATCCAAGGTACGGCGCCACAATAATGGTGCGGTTCAATAGTGAAAACCCTAAGTTGCAACACGATCATGTTTTAAGATCTTGGCACATCAGGTTAGTTTCGAGATCAGGCTGGGTAAGTTTGAATCTCCCGTCTATCTCGGAACGGGTGGTTATTAAATAAGGTTCTTTACACTCTCCTCCTTAGACTTGATATGTAGGATGATGCACATCCTGCTGAGGTCAGGTCGTGAGGATTTCAATCCAACCTAACTCAATGTCTACCTGACCAATATATGTATATATAAATCTTTTAGATAATCATGGGACTACCGATTTTATGGTTATGTTGTCCTGGTAAAGATAGGTACGGTGGTTGCGCGCGTACCGGGCCTGATGCGCGTGCTGCCCCAGTTTCCCTGACCCACTTCCCCAGTCTTGACCGAGTGAAGAGTAAAACTTTTAGAGCATAGACTTGCATAAAGACTAAGCGTAGTTTGCACATAGGTTTCAACATTCTTAAGAACCCCTCGCACTGCTTAGGGTACATGGTTGGGATCAGGTTGTATGGCTCCCTGACAATACCATGTTTTTTAGATACTAAATATTCATGGGTAGAAATCTACCGTCAGCCTGGGCAATTAACACCTTGCAATAAGTCATACGCGAACCCGGCCATATTAAGTATATATTATACGTGTTGGATGAGTTCCATCATTGTGCACCCCAGCAACATAGGGTCCAAGTGTAATGAAGCGTAACAATTGGCATCCCAAGGGGAGATCTCATTAAGAAGGAAGTCGGCGAAATCCGCCTCTCGAGGCCATTCCCTAAGGATCCGGGCTTGCGACCACAAAGTCGCCAGTTCGGATCTGGGTCGGGGCAAAACTGGCGTAGGGGGAATGCAGCTTGAATAGTCCGATTCTACGGAGTTGGGTCCGAGTCCGCCCCCGGCGTTTGAGAGGGTTAAATGCATAGCCCGTGAAGTGCGCATCTGAGGCCCGTAAGTGGGCTGATTGTGCGGGGTGGTTAGACACCCACCTAAATGCCACTAGATCCGAAGGGGCTGGCCCATGGAAAGGGGCCGTAGAGAGCAAGGAAACTCCGCGTAACCAAAAAACAGGTGATCTCTAGCGGCCTCAGATGAAGACGCTGAGGTACGCGTGCCCACTCGGTTAAAATCCCGGAGATCCCCATAATACACGCCAGCCCGCAAGGGCGGAGTAACCATAAAAAAAAATAATAATAATTCGGCGAAACATTGTACGATAAGGACCAACAGACAACTGAATGTACAAGGACTTTTCCTCTTTCACTAAAAGCAGGTCTTTGTTGAATTCGACTTCTTGCATTCGAAAAATCAAACTTGGATTGGGAAAATTGTAAGCTAATTTTACATAATGATATTCTCGCTAAAAACAGGAAGCTGCAAAATCCTTTGCCTAGGAATAGTGGTGTGATCGAAATGTCAAACCGTGTTGCCTGTAGGGCTGGCCCTACGAAACATATGGCGGCCACATGTAATACGGCCAGAAGGAAATAGCTAAAAAATGCGGCTCAATAAACCGTTTGTATAGCTTTAAAAGTAAGATTGGATCAGGCATTAATTTAATGAGACAAGCGGACAAACAAGTCCATGTATTTTCAGGCGATGACGGCGACGGAAAAGTTATCATGCATGGGTGTAATAGTTGAAACCCGCAAAGGCCTCTCAAGATGTTGATATGGTGCTTCTGCACCTTCATTTTATCCTGGTATGTTGGCCGTTTGGGAACGAATACTACAATGGGCCTTACATGACAAGCACTCCTTACACTAGAGACATGTACGATGCGACTATAGAAATTCCCAGGGAACTTAGGGTTTTATAAACCCTTAAACCCATGAGCAGCACCTCGTACAGGAGAAGGGGATGTACGACAACAATTTTAAAATATATTAATATAACATTACAAAATAGATAAATAATACAAATGAAAAATAAAAATGCTGAAAAACTAAAATAAATCAAATAAAAAATGCTAAGATATAAAGCGTGATGTGCCTCAGGGGCCCGCCCCGCCCTGTTGGATTGCCCATGCCCATGCATGTATGTGTGTGTGTGCATGTAATGACCAAATGAACTGATTCACCTATCTGAAAAACAACCATTATAGCCCCATAAATTATAGCCCTATTTCACGGCATTTTGTTTGTAGCTAGCAAAAATCGTAAGATGTGGTAATCCTCGGGTATATCTATGGCTAACATCTGGATAACCCCAAAACTGGACATCTTCCAATCGGGCCTCAACAGTTTATCGGATATTAACGCAGAGATACAACATACAGTAGTCGTACAAGTATGGCACACACACTGTTGTATCACAGGGCGACCAAGGCTTGGTCAAAGGTTGACCCTGCAGGTCAACAACTATTCCCCACAGGCAACCGTCCACAAGGCAACAGATAGAGGCGGTTAAGGGCTTGCTAACAGTCTAAATGCAGGAGCCCGAGACGTTAATTTACGCCATACAGCGGTGGGAGGCTCGCGAGGTGGGCTCGTGGACAAGATCATCGCAAGGTGCCGACCATCCTGGAGTTCATTAATCGCCGATCTGGTCTACTAAACCTTGCTTACAAAAAAACCGGTAGTTCTCGCTACCACCGCTTTGTGGTTTCTTATCTTGTTTTTACCTTCAAAAATTTCCTTAACGTCGCTTCCGCTCATCATATTACAAGCAACACACACCAGCACAATATCAAGGTGCAGAAGCACATTCTCAGCATCTTGAGAGGCCTTTGCGGCTCACAAGTACTACATGACATATGAGCACAAACAGGTTTGGCGAGGTTAAGGTGCTATCAACGCTTCTTCAGCCATATTTGCTCCCTAAAAGTGCCGTGCTTCACATTATTTCTGTCTGAGCAAACGGCGTTTGACAATTCAAGCATTCCCTTTGATGACCATCTTCCCGCCATGGTCCCAGACTTAGGGTTTTAGGTCTGTGGCACACAACACGACGCGCCACGCCACGTCATACACGCAAATTGTTAGGTTTGGGGATCGAATATAATTATCGCTCCTATGGAGTTCCTGCGTCCTGCACTCTGTCCACTGTGTGTGTCAGTGTGCGTGCGCGAGCGCGCGTGCTGTGTATGTGTGTGCGAACCCCTCAACAATGTAGTATCCTGGGCTATCTACGGGTAGTGTCCAGGATTGACCGCAGACAGTCATCTTCCGATTGGGCCTTTGAAGGCGGACACAACAGGGATACAACAAACATAACGTCTAAACCTATCAAACGGTACGGATATTGGGGGCCCCGCCGTTTTTCCGACATGAAGGAAGACGAGCGACACCAGCTCTTGGTATTGATATCAATCCACAGTTGAAATATTCTAATAGTATCTAGCTAATAACATCAATAGTTAAATATTCTGGTCCTGCCAAGCAAGTAGAATAAATTCCACATGGCTGTAGTATCTTAGGGCTATCTACGGCTAATATCCGGGGTGACCAGCAAACAGATCACCTTCCGATCGGGCCTTTTTCAGATAGGCGGATACTAATATTACAGAGATACAACATTAGCAGGATGCCAACCGGGATAGGATAACGTCATCGTGCATGTCTACCAGCAGGCAAGCCCTCTATCTCCGTTGCCTTTTCATTTTTGCACTATGAGCCTTAGCTAGCTAGGATGTCTGCATGCTGTGCTGCATGCAGACCCCAGTGCTCCCCCCTCCACGCCAGGTCCTTACCAATTTCGGACGTTTGCAGCTTGTGGCGGACCAAGGCCACCAGCATCTGTATGTGTGTGGGTGTAACATATAGCTTCAGAGAGGACTGCCTATTCAGAGGATTAAGCATGCAAACTGTATGTAGTATCCCGGGGTATCTACGGGTATGTAGTGTCCAGGATGGACCGTGCATGGTCATCTTCTGATGGGGCCTTTGCCTAGGCAGGCTATACAACAGAGATACAACACAAACCTCTTAAGGAAGGCGCTTCCGGTTTATTAGGTCGTTGGGGCCAATTATACGTACAGAAACCGGTCGTACACATAACAATTCCATAATAGCTATTAAATGTTTACACAAGGACCTATCTAGCTAAGAGCCACTGAGGAGTGGCGTGGAGGACTGGAATAAGGTTGCCGGGGCAAGATCTTTATCGCGAGTAAAGATGTATGAACTGTACGTACGTACGGCAGCAGTATACGCCTTTATGTTATGGATGTGCTCACGGGTTGTAAACGCTATCTGACCCTGGCACTGGCTCGTCTCACATGTCGAAGCAGTTGCTCGCAGCTTTCCCTGGCTGCCGTCAAAAGGGGCTGGGGCATCAGGTTGGGGAAGGCCACGTAGAGCGCCAACATGCATCCGCCCCTCGCCACCTCCATGGCCAGCAGCATCAGAGACCCGGGGCCGCGGCGGCTTACCGACTGATCCACAAACCCTCCGCTGAAGCCCCCGGGAGACCCGTTCTGTTGCCAGATTGACCCCGCCATGCTGCCGATCAACATGCACACATCCCTGGAGGGCTGCCGCACATCTGTCACGTGGCGAGCCGTATCTGGGACGATGATTCCTACGGGTACGTGCAGCGAAGGCCGATGTGCCACTGCATTGCTGACCAGCCGTGAGAGTAGCGTGTGGGAAAGGTGGAATGGCTTAGCGCTCATGTATTGGATATGGCCGGGGCCTGCTGAGGGGCAGATGCGGATAGTATAGCAGCCATTTGCCTTTTGGTCCTCTGTTCGTTCCGGACAGCATCCTTCCTGTTGCGATGCTGGTGAAGGTGCGATGCCTGAACCTCCTCCCCCACTACCTAACCCTTGTGGTTGTATAGTATCGATTGTGGTGACCGCTGCTGTGGTCGCGGTTGACGTGGTTGTGGCAGAGTGGCTGGCAACATCAGTGCCGCAACTTGTTTCAATGGCAATGATAGCGCAGTCGACTGGTAGGAGGGCACGAGGAGGTGCTCTGTGAGCTGGCATGCGGCTAGGCTTGCCAGTGACACCGTTCCTACGAAGGGGTGATGAAAAGACGACCCGGAGATGGCGGGTGAAAACAAGTCAGATTCTGGGTCAACCGAGGTCTCAGATTCGTAAATATTCGGCCGTACAGGGACGATGAGGGTCCAAGGATGGATGCCTCCGCTCGGGGCCGTGGCTGGGCAACGTGCGCAGCCTTGTCATGTGAGCCACACACACTCACAACAGGTCGCGTGTCGTGAGAACGGCGTGTGACTAAGTTTGGGAAAATGACCATCAAACCTTTAACGTCGTTCGCATCTCGTTTATGTGGCATTTCCGGGTCTCCTTGACCAACCAACCAACCAACCAACCAACCAATCAGCGCCTTTCCCTCTCATTCCCTCCACAAAGCAAGCATGCGGATTCGGACCGAAGGTTTGTTCTTGTCCACATCCGCAAGCTAAATCGTAAAAGTGTAAAACCCGAAGCTCTTAGGACAAGAAGGTTGAAATCTCAAAACCTAAAACAATATACACCACTTACCGTGGTCCGAATGCAGATACAGATGCATATCCAGATCGAGATCCAGATCCCGGGTTCGGATCTCCGCCTGCGGGCTGCCGCGCCATCTCGGACGCAGCCGCACCCGCTCTAGAGGAGTCTGTCGCCGTGCGCCGTCCATTACTGGCAGCCCTATTGAGCAAACGGCTACACGGAGCACCACCAGGTCCTGGCCCCCCGACAATGCCACCAGGTCCTGGGGACCCCCCAGCCGCCTTGGTCTCGGAACACAGCATAAATGCGACAGTGGAATCGGCCTCAGGAACTAAGGCCGCCTGTACGGCAACGTCTGCGTGGAACCTTAGCCGTACGTGTCTGGAGATGGTGGAGCAGACGCCCGCGATCAGCGTGTGCAATGTTGCACAAGAGGCGAGGCGGCGGACGCAGGTTGCGAGCCAGGAGATGTAGTCGATGTCCCCCCCAGCTGCCAGCGCTAGGGCCATGGATGTGGATAAGCCTAGCTGGCCGAGGGCAGCGGTGTTGCCAAGCAATGTCTGACTCCGAGCCGCCTCTTCCCGCCAGGAGCCTTTCGTGTTGGAAGGGGGGCCGGAGGGGCCGCTGGCAACACAACGCAGCTGAGAATTCACATCTATTGCTGTGGTACGTGTGATGTCACCATCAGCATTGGGGACCACTATGGCGATCCATAAGGCCCCCATGAGGCGTTTCCCGTACATCAGCGGCACCGCAGCGAAGGTCCCCAGGCGTGGGTAGCAAATCATGGCGTTAAGTTCTGCAGCGCAATCGCGAGGGAAGGCGGGAATGGAGGCGGAAGGGTCCGAAGGGGTCGAGGCGCCGGTGCTGTCCTTCGTCGGTGCACCCAAGCAGCCCACTTCAAATATGGCTGGCTCCTGCAGATGCAGCCAGATGATCGACAGTAGCAGAGCAAGCCTCACGAAATCCACAAATGGGACTGTGCGTGCGTCTGTGCGTGCGTCTGTGCGCGCGTCTGTGCGTGACCAAAGCAGCATTCGAACAAATTTCAATCTAAACCTAAGCTGTAAGCATTAGGTATATTTTCAAAAACGTAACCCCCGATCCCCCTTAAAGAAAAGATATTCATGATTTGTTGTAACAGTACAGATAAGCCTCAGGTGACCAATATCCACCATTCATGAATCAGAAGCAATAAGTTTATGAAGCTGAGGCCTCCGACCTCTGGGGTAAGCCATACAATGGGATGGAAGCTTATCTCTTCCAATTCTGAGCACTATATGCGTGCCAATCAAGCACATATGTACAACAAGGCGCGTGCCGGAACGGCCAACAGTGCAAGGTGATTGATGGCGCATATCACGGCTGATGAGTTGCGAAGGTGGTATATATCTTCGAATCTAGTCTGGCATAACATCCATAAGATTCTACTCCCAGAAACATGGTTTCAATATTGATATACAGCAGTTTATATGGTGTTGAGGAATTACGGCAAGTTTGAGAACACAAATAAGCGTTTTGCTATATGACGCGTATATGCGTTTACGATACACACCCATGGCTATACATGCATGTATGCAGGAATGCATGCCTTTCATTCAGGGTGTATTTGTGCATGTCATCAGTAATGTGGTGAACGTTGCTCACCGATAACACTCACCTTGCTGCACGCTGCTACTTCAAGCAGAGGTGTGTGCACATCCCCCTCGACGCCCGATTGCGCTGAGGAAGATTGCCATTCTGTGCTACTAGATGGCGAAGGAAGCAGGGTTAGGGAACGCCCAGGGCGAATTTCATCGCTGTGTCTTGACCAGGTTACACCCTGACCCGCACTGGTTGCGAGCTGCACCAGGTGCAGGATGTGTGGGTCATTATCGTCTGCAGTTAATCCGTACAGCCTGCGCAAACAGCAACTAAAAGTATGACCGCTTTCCTCGTTAGTCATTAGATTCCGCAAAAGTATTTCACGCATCGCCACATGTATTGCACGTAGGCTCACCTATTGTCCAAACGAATTGAGACAGAAACATATAGCTAACCTTACAACAGAATATTGACCCAAATGCTCCTTGATGGTGGATGTTAACAGGGTCGCTCGTCCTGCAAAACCCTCTCCCTCCAGGACGGCCAGCGAAAGCTGCAGCGACTTTAATATACCGACATCAATCTGCGGTTGTTTGAAACAAGTTTTGGGAGTTTTTCTTTCTCCTGCTACCATACATGGGATAAATGCTGATTTCAATGTATGCATGGAAATACAACGGAATCACATATCTTTATTTGTAAAATGAATGTACATTTCTTTACCTGGCATGGAAACGTGCTTGCATACGTCGATGTGGCAGCCTGTAATACTTCAAGGCCAACCTCAGCAGGTGGACTTGATGATAAGCATGGCTCCTCATTTTTGCTAAAACAACAGCTCATAAACCTCATATTAACACATATAAGTTATCTTTGAACTGTCAGACCTGCTGAATGATCTAATAATTTTGTTTTGTTGTGTCCATCATAACCGTGACTCACATTATTGTTTTTGTATTTTGCAACCATTCATTACCACATGACCCACATTGGAGAGCAGTTCAACTATTAAGTTATTTAGGATGTGAACAGGTGACAAGTTGCCCTAATAATGCAGCTCGTATGTTGTACTAAAGTGTTCCTGAAGGGTCTTAAAAACCCTAAGCATCACGTAGCCCAGACGCCTACGGCAGTATTGCCGAAGCTGAACGATGCCGAGTTATTGCATATCATAAAGCGTGAGAAGAATCTAGAAATAAAACGAATACCCTTAGATGACCTACAAAGGGCAACCACTTGGAAGATGTGAAAAACGGCTATTATCCCTTGCCCTCGCGGGAACGCCGGGCTGCGGAGACGGGATTTAACCGAGGACGGGAATGAAAGATAATTAAACTGTTAATCGTGCAATCAACATTGAACGAATTTTTTACGGGAAAAGTTTTTACGGGAAACGGTTATCCTCCCTTGCCCTCGCGGAACGCCGGGCTGCGGAGACGGGATTTAACCGACTACGGCAAGGATAGATGATCAAACTGTGCATCGTGCAATCAACATTCAAAGAAAGTTTTAACCAAAGCCAATTATGACAGCCAAAGTCTTCGTCAAGGTAGTCGCAACTAAGTGAATTGCAATTCACATTAAGGAGAAGCTTATACAGAGACCATGGACAAGCGGGCATGAATTTGATTGAATAATACAGCAGTGGTGCTTATTTCGTGTAACCCCCCTGAACTCAACGCGGTGATGAGCCTGGCGTCCATAAATATTAGTAATAAAAGCAATGAGAATTTCTTATAAAAATTATTCGCCTGGACTCCAGGGAGCACTTCACCAGGGTTAAGGAGTCCAGACGGGCTGCTAAATTTGGCACATTTGAAGAGGGTTACAGGAGCGGCTCGCGCCTCTCGCCACAGAAGTACGTAATAACAGTTTTTTCAGCGCTGCACTGCACCGCCAACGTAGCAGTAATTGCATCGATCCACGGCATCGCATACTTCCACACCAGAAGCGACTACTGGCCCAGCGACCAAGATTGGGTAAGCAGGGTGAGTTTTGACAGCTAGCTTCATAAGCTATAAGAGTCATTTCTTGTCGTCAGTACGTTAACCGTGGCAGCGTTGCTCCATTCTGCGTGGCTCTCTAATCCCTATGCTGCCCTGCTGTACGGGTTTGTCACCCTTCGTATGTACGCTCGTTACAGGGCGCCGCTGCCAACAGCCCAGGACAGTCATGGCCACAGCCTGCCTTTCACAAAGGCGATTGATCACGCGCATGGAGGACGATGTTTGGCGCATAACCATACTTAGACCACTAAGGTTGAGGGCGAGTAATTGGGCTTGGACAATCATTGCTTAGGTCGCCATTACGTATGGCAAAAATGCCCGTCACAAGATAAGCATTGCTTGTGGCGTGCTCTGTTACCACCGCCAGGCTCTTGGCCATGAACTGCGTGTGGCCGAACCACATAAGATCCCAGACACACGAAATGGAAAGGGAAGGACAGAAATAAAAACAGACCACTCGCCCTGCCATCGCCGAGAAGACCCTTGTCCTTATAAAGCAGCTCAAGTCGTAAATGGTGCCATACGCACATTCGTACACTTCAGAACTTGTACACATTGGATGAGTCGAAGCCCAGCTCCTTGAGCAGGCCCTTGACCTCGCCCTGGTGGGTTAATAGTCAGGTGGGTTAGTTCACGTTGGCTAGCAACAGAAACTACAATATTGTTGACAAGGTACACCCCCCTTGGTGACACACGGGCGCATTAGCCCCCAGGTAGGTCAAAAGAGGGTGGAACGGCTGCTGAACAAAAGTAATCAGATAACTTGGTGACGTGCATCTTATAAGCAAGCAATTTAAGTCCGTGCTGTTTCTCATGAGTCGTTGTTGAATAATTGAAGTCCACAGTTCCATACACAAAAGTGCACGATATCAACAACACAGCCCAGACCCTCAAACAAAGCTATAAAACTCACACATACACATCTCCCAGGATTACCCCTAGCAAGTGATCGAGCTTAGACCTCGTCCCCTCGCTCCGAACATGGCCTTAACCCCAGTTTCTTTAACGTGACCCCTTCCCTTCCCTCTTCCCCTATCCTCCCACCAATACCTGTGAGTAATCCGGAGCCTTGTTGCCCGACACTGCCTCCATCATACCCGGCGGCCCGCAAACCATAACCAACGAATCCTTAGCGGGCTTAGGGAGCTGCGTAGCTAGGATGTCCTTCGTCACGTAGCCCACGCCGCCGCGCCAGAAAATGCCGCCCCAGTTGGGTTTATCCACAACATAGTACACCTTGAATCGACCCGGGTGCGCAGCCGCCAGCGCGTCGACCTTGTCCTATCGAGATGGATGAAGGAATGGAGCCCGAGTGCTCTAGGGAACGAGTTTATATGGGAATAACGAACGATACAAAGACTAGATAGGCGGTTTCATGTGCACGTTCCATCTGGTTCATCCCCTTGGGCATATCTTCTCAGCCCCCTGCCTCCCTACCTTCAGGATGATGTCACCCTCCGTCACATTGGCGTACACCAGCGACACCTAACAGAGGAGCAACGAAGGAGTTTACTCCACGTGTAAGAGGTCAGAAGGATAAACTAAGTAATTTCACCGGAGGCGGGGCGCTTCTCTAGCTATTGATGGTCAAAGAATTTCCCCGGGAGAGAGATGCTGATTAGAGGTAAACTGCGTGAGGCGAGAGCTGAAAGATCAGGTGAGGGGAAAGGGTTGAAGGCTGAAGCGACCCGTACCGGTATCAATCAACTGGGGGTCGACGGATTTCCCAAGACATCAGCACCGGTATCGGTACTTAAGATGCAGTTATTTTGGCTGCCATGCCGCATACAGCCATGCCATACCCACTGCACACATGCCTTTGCTGTTTGCCATTTGCCATTAATTGTGGCGCGGCGACTGTCAGTAATTAAATTGCTTCAACAGAGAGAATATTCTGATTATTGCAATTTGAGTTATACCATCATACAGTCGTCAGCTGGCTGTCGGCCGGGCAAGTATGGCATACAGTGTATATGCAAATGGCATGGAGTTCCAAACTCTCTGCTTCCATTGGGCTTTACGTTTCATGAGGGTTTCCTTGTTTCGGATTACTACGTTTCCTTCTACCCACCAGTACCAGGACTCCCCCATCCGCCTTACTCTTGCCCTTCCCCAGAACGAAAATTCACCTGTGTCTTGTCATCTGGGTTGTCCAAGATCGCATCGATAACCTGCGTTATTCATATCGGTCCCGGCAATTGGGCAACCGATTGTATAGCATTTGCCAGCCTGGTTAGTGCTAACTGAGAAAGCGTGCCGGAGAGGTAGCGCCACCAGCTCCATACGTGGGCCCACGCCTCAACCCTGCCCAGGCCATATGACCGCCTAGTAACAAAAGCAGGAATAACCGTAGGCATGGCGGTGGGCCATACCTGCTATGGGCCACAACGCGAATTCGAAGTAGATTTGAAGAGGGCCGATGCTCGTCCATGCGTTTAGACCCGTAAAACGAAACTTATGTACTTTAGGCCCGCAACATGTCCCTAGGACCTTATTTTACCCAAACTGACTTGGCTTGCATACTTTTTGTTTGAGCTACTTTTACTCCTATACCGCCACACTACCTTGCAGGACGGAAGCCGACATAAGATATTATCAAACCGACTATCAACCTTTATTTACCTTTAGGTAGCCTTTACTTCTGGTAATTCCTGCAGCTATCCCCCTGGCCGTTCTCCTATCCTGGCTATAATTACTACCCCAATCATTTTCTCATCTCCTTCCTTTCCCCACGTACGTTCCTTTCCCTTAACCTCAATAACCGACCTGCAACATGGGTGTGATGCCGGTGCCGCCTGCAACCATACCGATGTGCTTCTTCGCGTTCGCCTCGTATGGGTACTTCTTAATTGGGCCCTTCATCTCCAGACTTTCACCAATCTACATGAAAACGTGCATGTATGGTACCCATGGTTTAATTAGACACAACCTACTTAGGTACGGACTCAGGCGCAACCAAATTCATAAATTTTCCTTTTCCCTAAGCACTGTTGCTAGACAAACGCACACGTCCTATCTAGGGGTCGTCACGCCTAATAGTGTGCGTGCCTTACCTGTGTTGCAGGCACGCACGAATCTGTTCATGTGGAGTCACCAATCATATCTATCAACAAGTCGCGGACTAGGCCACAACGCGACGGCGCATATCATCAGCTATCTGTGCGGGTGCTTGGCACATGCTCATCATCACGTGCACAGGAAAGAGTGATGCGAGGGAGGATGGCGCGTCTAGACCTGCACAGCCCTTCGGCATGCATGCTTACGTGCTCATCAAATCGCACACAATCGCAGTGTTGGCAATGTTATCGTGGCGCGGCCCCTAGCTGTCCCGTCAGGAAGTCCCATCACACACAAATATATATATATACATATATACATACATACATATATATATATAGTTCTGACCAAGGGGGGCTTGTCATGCGTGCAGGCGCGAGGCCTCCAGATACACACAGTATCACACACCGAACGTAGTGCACCAACTTGCCAACCAACAATGGATGCAATTCAATCAAGAACCGAGACCCGAGTCTCACAATCTTTGATGCCCACCTACCTTGAGGCTGTCAATGTGCTTTGACATGACACCCTGCACGTGCAGAGAACGTAAAAATTAAGATTGATTAGGTGTCTCACGGCGGCGGCGAATACACAAGTGGAGGTTGGCAGTGTTGACGGTTATGGCAAACATTTGAGCAGAGGGTCAGTACACAAAGATACCAAAAATACGGGACCCACTTTACTCTTGTTGCCTGCGTCTGTTGCCGACACCTCTTACATTTGCCATTACCACTGGCCGGGTCTTCTGGCGCTCCTGTTCCCTCTGACAGGGGTTATGAAGCCCCAACTCCCCATAACGTTCCGACTATATACCATGACCATCCGGGCCTCGCCCCGCCACCATTATACACCGTACCTTGTCGTAAACTTTAACTACCAGATCCAGGTAACCCTTGGCATCCGGTGCCGAGGTGGGGGTGTACGGTCGGACGACCGCCTTGGGCTTCTCATCCTCGGGTTTGGCTTTCAGCATAGCCCTATCGGAAGGGTTGAGGGAAGGTGAGGGAGCGAGGTCGTCCGTAGAGCCAAGGATGGACAGAAAGAAATAGGACACAAAAACAAAAGTGCAAATGGGATCAAAATGCAAATACGGGGCATGAGGACATAATAGCTTCATAAGGAAGAATGCTAATGCTACGAATCCAATAGCTTCATAAGGAAGAGTGTTAATGCTACGAATCCAATTGTTACCAAGATACTTTTCATGCCGCACTTAAGTCGGCTAAATGGGCTTGACCTGAATCAGCAGCATCCTAATCAAATTCATTAAGCTTGAGCTCAAGTACTCAATGTAGGGGCCGATCGCACGCGCTCAGATTTCATTGTTTTCGGCTTGAAGCCGCTAAAACCTGAAGTATCCAATCATGAAACTGGAAAAGTTAACAACTGCCCCCCTCGCACCCGGGATTTCTTGTTCCCACGCCCGTTGTTTTACAAAACAACTACCCCAGCTATGTCTCCCCGTTTTGTGGGCTCGTACCCGCTGTGTATCGCTTGCATCGACCCATCCCGGGTGACAAAAGTTCCTGTCTCTTCCTGGACGACACCCGGCAACCAGAACTCCTACATATGCACGCAACGGGCATTCCTCTTATATAGCTGATGTAATCATTAGTTTCCCTTTCCTCTTCCCTTCCCCTCGTTTTCTTCAGGTGCCACTCGTGGCTATCCGTGTAGTTGATTTTTATTAGCCTTGACCGTCCATTCCTTAGGGTCACCTTGTAACGACCAGTCCACTCTAGAATATCTTGCTTCATTGCATCCCACATCTACATCATTCCTCCTCACAGACGCATTATCCCTCGTGGTCGTACGGTTTTCCTCAACCTTCCCGTTCCAAGATCTCTGCGTTCTCACCGCGTCACCAAACACGATGCCACGTAGATGCCGGAGGTTTGACCAGCTGGCAGTTCAAACCTGCAGTCCATCCCCAGAAAGACGTAATAAGTAGCGCCCGAACACAGGCCAGAACATACATCTAACCACATGTATATGTACATCGCCTTCTAACATGTTTATAAGGAGAAACCAAACCTGCGGAAGGAAAAACCTGAAATTCCAGCAAAAGGCCTAAGTGCCTTGCATCAAGCGTTCTCCGCACCTGTACAAGAAGGTGTTGCGCGTAAGCTGTTTCTTCTCCTTCAACTTAAAGGCACGGAACTCATTCGGGTCCAGGGCACCCTTGCTCGCGGGCGCGTCGGCATGCACGGCCTACATTCAGGTGATCGGTAAAACTCCTCGATCTGACAATATATTCACACCATCAGCACGTTTTGATTCCGAAATCTTCATGAAGCGCAGTCACATGCCTCCTTCGCGGTGCCTTGCGGGAGAAAAGACGTGGAGATCCCGTCTTACTCTTTTCGGCAAGCATAGGCCGCAACAACGTATAGATACGAAGAAGGCAACACTCTATCTCGATGCAACAGCATATCACTAGCTCGTGCGTTACTGAGGTCATATTGGAACGGAATGACAATATCAACGCCAACCCAGTAACACATTCACCTTCGCGGTCAAATTTTCATCAAGTTGCAACGCAGCATAAGCGGTACCAGATAGTGCGGCCGTCGCAAAGAGGGGTCTGAATCCCCGTGAAGACCGCACAGCGTAGGCAAGCATTTTACTTCTATGGGGTAAGCTAAATTGTATCTTAGTTTGGCGAGGCAACAGACCCTTTCGCAAGTCTTGATGTAGGCATTAAGCCATATGATCATGCTTCAATGCTCCGGAGCTGGTGGTTTTCCGTTATATGCCGTCCGGATAATTATATGAAAGCCACTTGTATTTTGAATACATTAGTTGATGGTTATCTCTCTACTTAAGTTTCAATATAATTGCACACTCGTTGCAATTCTCGGAACCTCTGCATATATATTGCTCTTGACGGGTGCAGCGAAGCGCTGGCAGAAGGACAAGGTAATCGACAACCCCCTTTAGAACACGAACGTTTGATCTGCCGAAGCTCTCTATCCGGCCCCTGCTCTGCAACCCCTTCAACAAGTTAACCTGGAACGATGCCGAGGCGAGGTGCGCGGGATACATCTTTAAACCTTCCAACTGCACTAAGTCTACATAGATGCTACATTGAAGGCGTATCCCCTGGGCTATCAGATCACAGCTCGGTTTCTGCCATACAGACCTGCCGTTTGCGCGTCGCGCCAAATTTCAGTCGGGCCCCCCTCACACACATTGGCAACGTCTCTACGCAAGCAAAGAAGCTTTATCCAGGTTAAATTAGCAGTGCATCTAATTGATTGCAGGCATGATACAAAGCGCCGATATCCCTGCTTACAATGCCGTGGACGAATCGTCCACACTTTGCCCCTAGCTTCTAACGTGGCCACATCTCCTTTTTTCCAAATACAAAGCCGCCACCTTTTCGGTTTGCAGCTGCTGCAATGGTGGCTGCGGCGGCCATCGCCAATTGCAAGTTTGCCCGTCCTCGTGTTGACGCTGCTACTGCGTGGCGCCGTCGTACGCAACGTCTGGCGGATCTTTGCATGAAGCTGGATGCTGAACATGTGCTTTGCAAGTATGTATTATGATTCATTCTATTGGTCCTTGTTATGCCGCACAAGGCCTCTATGAACTCTAAGGGCAAAACATAACCCCTAAGCTTCTTACACGGACTTGACGTGGCTCAGTTTGGCATTACCGCTTTTAGGTCTCGTTATGTGGCTTTCTATCACTTCAAAACTCTTTGCTTCCTACCTTCAGGGCCATGCGACGGTGGCCAGTGGCCGCTGTGCTCGAGACTGCGCAGGACTGGCCCGCCAGAATGTTTGCACTTGTCATACGCGACTGGAAGGTCAAGAAGGTGAGCACTGCTGCAAATGTAGCAGGAGAGTATCCCAAGATGTAGGGAATCGGGCTCTTGTTTTTTCACGTGTGCGGATTGTCTGTCCATGGAAGAGTAAATTCCGATGAAGAGCGCAGCCTACCCTGTCTAAAGCTTACAACATTTGTGTGTACTGTTAAGGCTCGTGTCGTTGCGTGGCGTGTTGATATCTTGATGACTTCTTAGTACTTCGGTGTTACCAGCGTTAAGTAATAGGGATTCAATCCCAGGAGTGGCATTTGCTAGGAGGCCATTACTGTACCTGGACTCGTTTACCCGGCAGGTGGCTCGGTTGCTGGAGGCCAAGGGCCGGATCTTCACGGTTGAATGCTGCATCGAGTGGGAGCCCGAGTACCTTCAGGTGCTGGATGTGGTGATGCTGCCTCGGTATCTGTGGCCCTGTGTATTAGAGAGAAAGGTCATTTCCGGATATGATGGTCGATCATTTAGGGGGGCGTATTTTATTTATAGAGCTGGGCAGAGAAACCAGTATGCGCTTGATCAGTTGGCTGGAAGCGAAGTTGAGCGTGCAGCAGGTCGGGACATTGGGATGTTTGGCCGCTTAATTCGGTGCTGCGATGTCATTGCGCTTCATCACATTAAGCATTCATTTGATATAACGTTGTTGCTCCGTCGTTTCCTCAGGTTCTCCTGCCCCGGCTTGATCTGGTAACCGCCCGGCATGTCCTGGCGGAGCTGTTTTTCAAGTCCGATGACAAACACCTCAGTAGGTTTCGAAACCTCGCAGTTGCGGTTAGGTCCGATGTAACAGCTATTCCTTGAATGCTGCCATCCAGTGCAGGAGTCAGTGACCCATGATTCGTTATCACGTCCATTAAATGAAAATTCTTTCTTCCTCGACCTGTTGATCAACTGGGTTGTTTTTTATGTGCACCTGTTATTTTTCCTCCCAGGCTTCTTGCTCGCGTATTTCACTTCATGGTTCCTTAGCTGCCTTCATTTATACGGCCGCCCATCCCTACTCTGTAACCTGTTCGCTGCTGCACCCGGACGTGCGCCAGGCGCCTACGAGTGCCGCTGCGTTGTCGAGCAGTTCGGTCCAAAAGTACAACGAAAGCTCCTGCGCAAATTCTCGGAGCGTGATGTGGAGCGTGTCATGTCCGCAACTGTTGTGGACAATAGTTCTGAGGATGATTCTGAGGACGAGGAGGACGAGGAAGACAGCATGGAGGGATTCATCAACGATGGTGATGATGATGAAGAGCCGGTCGACGTGGTTGCAGGCGATGAGGAGGACAGTAAGGATTCAGATGGTGGCGAAGACGAGGAGGATGGTCAGTCTGGGGGCGAGATTGAGAGCGAGTCCGAGGACGAGGAGGACGACGATGTATTGAGTCTGGGCAATGGAGCGACACCCATGGAAAGGACTGACAACGGAAGCAGCAGCAGCGATGATGACGACGATAGCGAGGGCATGGAGCTGGGTAGCAATGACGATGACGACGACAGCGATGATGACTAATTGACCTGGAGGATAAGGACCGCAGGTGCAGGAGCTTGAGAACAGCACATGCGGAAGTGATTGACTGTTGCATATGATGAACCATGGACGGTCATTGTGCTTAAAATCAGCGGTCCTAACGTTTAGCGAGGTGGGATTCGTGCGGAGGAAAAGCAACAAACCGGCCTCAGAGGTCCTCGGTAGGCGTGCGTGCTTCAATTTAAGTGTGGAGCTTCAGCTGATCTTTTGGTGGTCGTTTGTTTCAGGCGCTCACTCCGTCGTGTGGCTAGATTCCTTTGGGTTATAAATGAGTCTTAGGACTCGTTCATACCAGCGCATATAGGCATTTCCCATGGTCTGCATCTTGAGGTTTCCTCCGAGACGACTTCCGATTTGTCACCATTCTTATACAGAAAGTTAAGGGTTATGTACTCCATATTCACGTAGGACGTAACGGTACTGCAGACTTGATGGCGATGTGTACATTGGTATTTCGGAAATGGTTACGTAGGTCGTTAGGAGGGCCGGCTTTTGCAGGAGGAGTCTATGAGTGCGTTTCGGATGCGAAGCTGTTGATCTAGGTCTCTTCATCTGAGGACGCCGTTCCGTTCATTGGGTACTACATCATTTGAATGTCAATGTCAATGCATACATCGCATTGGCAGTGTTAGGGCCAGCGAAAGTAACATATCCGCACCGAGATCTTCGGGGGGGGGTGTTCAACTCGCATGATGTGTGAGCGGTCATACCTTGGATGCGACAGTGAATTTGCATTGGTTATCACAGGTGGCAGGGCTAAGAACACATGATGACCTAGGGTGCCAGTTTGTGAGGGCTAAGCTGCGGTCCCGGTGTCAGGATTCAAGTCCTACCACAGCAGTTCAAAAGATGTTTCTTTGAGGAAGCGGCACATAAGATAAGTATCAGATACGCTATTAACGCCCGCAATCGCCTTTCCAGCTCGTTTGCTACCATTTGACGCAGCAGTTTCAAACTGGTCGGGGCATGAAATAGAAAACGGAGATGAAGGGCACCTCTTTTACCGTATTCGGCCTGTTTCGACAAAGTGAAGAGCTCCGTGTTTGGGAGAGCGGAAGTCACATGGATCGCAGGGGCAAAGCTATTTCAGTTTCAAGCGATGGTTCATGAGAAGTATGTTAATCATACGGGAAACGTATCAGAATGAGAGGTAGCCTGGGTTTTCGTAGGACATGGACCTTTGGAATTGGAGGAGACGCAGAAGCGCCAAGAGCCGACGCAAATCCGTTTTGCCCAGGGGCCACGGTATCTAAAGCGGAATCAATTGCTAAATGTCGAATACGATTAACATTGGACTGTACCAGCAAGGGCTGCTTGGTATGGGGACATGCACCTTCGAAAGGCTAGCACGCCGTACACAGTACCCTAACCATCGGCCTGCCCTGAAAGGTATACTTTGACCCTTACAACCAGATTAATGAGCATGGCATGTAACGAATTTCCATCGTTATATGACCGTGCACAGCAAGTTGCTTGGGAACCTTTACGGTAGCTTACCCAACCATCGTCTCGATTGAAAAGACAGAAAGGCGCTGCCCTGGCCCCACACGGAAATATGGCAGCATCAGCTGCCGAACCTGATCCACTAAGGGAAACTGGTCGCTATGAGCGCGTGCAGTCGCTTGGGAAAGGCGCTTTCGGCTTTGTGCAGTTAGGGCGGAAAGTACACAACAACGAGCTTGCAGCAATCAAGTTTCTCAAGCGTTGTGATGTGAACAAATATGTGGAGTCGGAGATTTTAAATCACAGGTATGAATTGCTTTCGTCAGGTGTCTTTCCGGCTTCTGGTCCCTTTGCGCTTAAACATTCTAACTCAAAACGCTGTTTGTAGCATGTTGCGGCATCCGCATGTTATTCAGTTCAAGGAAGTATTCCTGACTTCAGACTATATTTGTATAGCCATGGAATACGCCACGGGCGGCAGCCTGTTTCAGTACGTGCAGCAGCAGGCTCGCCTCAAGGAGGCAGTTGCACGGTGGTTCTTTCAACAGCTCGTGATCGGCGTGGATTACTGCCACAAGCGAGGAGTGGCCAACCGCGACATAAAATTGGAGAACACTTTGCTGCAGAAGGTGGACGGCCTGCCTCTGCCCTTGTTGAAAATATGTGATTTTGGGTACAGCAAGGCGGACATGCGATCAGCAGCAAAGAGTAAGGTGCGGAACTTTTGAGAACGGTAGTTTTACGTAGTCTCGGAGCGGCGATGGGAGCGGCGATAGGCCTGTGTCTGCGAACCGTGCCTGTGGCGCGGGTACAATTGAAGTCTGCCTTGTTATTCAAAGCGTTGGTCTTAATGATATAGTTACGCAAACCATGCGCACATTGGCGCCCCGACAGCCATACGGGGAACTGTTCACGGCACAGGTTCCCTAGCATTCATGCAGGGTGATAGACGGGGCTTGACGCTTACTTTCAGCCTCCGCCTCTCACCAAATATGATGCCATGCAAACCTTATCAGGGCCTTGTGGGATGGTCTGGGATGAGCTTCCGGATTCATTTCTGTAGCCTACTTACGTAGCGTGCTTCCATTACCATCAACATCACGGGCTAGACAGCAAAAGCAAAGCCGCAACTTTCAATATGCAGGAGTGCCTCTTGTCGGGTGTACTACTGAGTTCCTAACGTAAGCGGCAAATCCGCATCATGGGGTAACACTAAAAACCCGGCTTTTCACAATCAAGGCTACCCGAATTGCCCTCAATTCTGATTGCACACGGTTCGCATCGCTGGGTTGTTTGCCAGTATAACGTCCCTGGTTTGTAAGAAGGCCTCCGGCGGCGTATCGTGGGACGCTGCGGCCTGTTGGTTAAGCAATTAATTGAACACAGGTTGGTGAGCAACCCATGGCACTTGAGCGGCATACAGGCCCTGCACCCTTGCACCGTGCCCGGAATGGAGAACAACTACGGCGCAAACTGATGGCACGCGTATGGCTGGGTGTCCCAGGCACCGTTTATGCGCTCCCCGTCCTTCGCTTTCGAAGTGGATTCCGTGAGATTACTGTGACCGGAGGCCTATTGCCTATGAACCGTCTGTTCCGCGTCATCCTCGCGCCAACTCCTCCCATTACAACTCTCTTCTTCAACTGCTGTTCCCGTGTTTTCGCCTTCTCGCTACCTCCCATCTCCGGCTCACTAGGTGGGCACGCTTACGTACATGGCCCCCGAGGTGCTCGTCAATCGGGATGGCAAATACGACGGCAAAGTGGCAGACATCTGGTCGTGCGGTGTCATGCTGTACGTCATGTTTTACGGGAGGTACCCCTTCGAGGTGCCTGCAGGTGCCGCGATGCCAAAGGCCACGGAGATATTGTCCATGCTGGATAACATGGTAGGTCATATTATGGTGTAAGTGAGCGCAGTGGCATTGAGGGGCAGCTGGTAGCGGGCAGATCAGGACGGTGCTATGTGAATCAGTAATGAATGGGGCCGGCGGATCATGCCATAACCTTTCTCGCCATGCCGGGATGTAGTTCGGTCCGGAATATAAAATGGTCCGTCCAAAAGAAGGTATAATGAATCATTGGGGTTAGAAGGAGCAAAGTTGTGTTAGCAACAGGCTATGACAGCGCTCAGTCCTTTGAGCAGCGTGCGTTGAAGTTTGAGGATTTGTGAACTCTCAGTAGGGCTTGTCCCCGTCCAAGCTCAGCGGGCTTCGGGTACATGGATCGCTTCCTCATCTTACACCTATGATCTAAATCGCATGTATGCTTGCACATGCACACACGCGTGCACACAGGTCCGCCAGCGGTACGAGCTTCCCACCAAGGTGGATATTTCGGAACCGGGCAAGGACTTGCTGAAGAAGATGCTGTTGCCCGACCCCAAGGAGCGAATTACGCTGGAGGAAGTCATGAAGCACCCCTGGTTCACAACGAACTTGCCGCCCGAGGTTCGTGACACACCAGATTGATTCGGATATAGTAACCGCACCCCTCCCCCTCCCTTTGCTCTCTTTTGGGGGAAAGTTGGAAGTACCGCGCTTAGGTTTGGCAGCCTATTGTGATACCCTAGATGGAGGGAAGTGGGATATGAACAGAGCGGGAAATGTGAAGTAAAGGAGATGGTAGGAAAAGTCGCCGTGCATAGAGCCTTGGTCCTCGACTGGCATTCCACCGAACATGAAGTCGACGGAATAGAGTGGACCCAGATATGTGGGGTGAGGGCCATGCGAATTGCGGAAAAGGTGTGGGACACAAGCCGTATCTGAATCCGCGACCCACCACCGCCAAACAAACACGGTAACCCTACATAATTTATGTAGGGTTAACGGCCTCGGTCGTGTCTGAGCTTGAATGACAGGGCGCGGGGTGAGCGGCGAGTAAGGCTCTCTGTACTGTTCCACGCGCTTGGAACACCAGGGGGACATAGCGCTGGTGCCAGCTGGCATCTGTCCTTACCTCTGGGCTTCTTCCTTTGTTATCTTTTGTTACCCTGCAAGCCGATATGTGTTGATTGTCGTCGTGAAAGAGGCCCAGATGTCAGGAGTCCAGAGAGCAACGATTCATTAAAGGGCTGACAGTTACACTGTCTTGAAATGCCTGTGCCCGATTCATGCGCCGTCCCGCCGCTTGAGATTTCCTTAGTTGTAGTCTCCATGGTGGTCGCATACATGAAAGTTTTTTTCGCAGCTTCCAATTCATAAAAAGCTCCGGAACCCGGCCATTACCGTCCGGCCTATTGTACTGGCATGCTGGCCATCTCCGAAATGTGGGATCTCATAAAGGGCAGCCACCTTAGCGCGTGGTGTATCGGTTCACGCGTCTAGTCCATTCAGCTCCACCTATCTGCGTACCTACCTGCCTACCTACCTACTTAATGCCTACTATTTAATGCCTACCTGCCTACCTACCTACCTAATTAATGCCTACTATTTAATGCCTACTGCCTAAAATCCACGACTTTCTGTCTCAATTCTGTCGTCGAACGTATATCGTCTTTGCAGGCGCCCACCATGAACGAGTCATACCTCAAGGCGGGCTTTCCCCCGGGTCACCAGACTACCGATGAGATCAAGCGGATCCTAGATGAGGCCAAGGGCCGAGCCGGGAACTCATCGACCGGCAGCGGCCGCAGTGGCGCCTCGGACGAGTCATACGACAACATGGTAGACAACGCCATCATCGAAGACCTCCGCACGCATCGTAGCGCAGAGCTGCAGCGGTACGTCAAGACGTACCGCTAAGCTCACTGCAATACGGTGCATTGTACCAGCCATACGTTTATCATTTGCCACCCCCGCATGTTTCCCGCGCCATTCGTGAACCCTGTATAGCGCAGTTTCATGATGCATAAGTCCCAACGCCAAACTATCTTTCGCTGCTCTTTACATGCAATGTCTAAACCTATCCTAAAGCTGTCGGAGGGGATGCGGGAAAAAATGCGGAGTAGAAAGCTGCGAATGGATACGTAAATGAAGGTCCTTGTGCTGGGCTGAAAATGCCTGAAGAGCCTGGGCGGCACGGGACACGGGGCACAGCGTGGTGCTTGCTGTGTATTTAGTTGCTTTATAAGCTGAATGTTAAACAAGGTCGCGGATTTCGTTGAACTGTTTATGGACGATCGTCAAGGATTATACTATCCAGCATCGGGCGTTTCTATAGCGGCCGCTTTGTACCGGGGCCTAACATATTGTCGTGCTTCATCACGAGCTCCAAAGGTTTCCAGTGGAGCATAGAGTATGCTTGTGCTTCCAGGAGAGGAACGTTTCCTCTGGGTGCTTGCGAGCGATGTAGAATATACCTATTCTACGGGTGTTTGGTGAACGTGTTTCATGGATGTATGAAGCATGCCTGCCTTTGGTGAGAGTGCGGAGGAAAAGGGAGTCATATGGGGCCATGTAGGGGGCACGTGTAGCTATAGCCGGGGAGCGAAACGCGAACGCTTGAAAAACCGAATCTTGCACTGGGGACTTCGGATACAGTAAAGGGCAGGTAAGGCGCGCGACGATGCCAAGCGCATGGTGCAGGGCGTATGTCGGGCGTAACCGGAGTCCGCACTGCTGCACAGTTACAGCCTTGGCGGACCAACGAAACAGCGTTTCCTGCTTTTGTCCATCCCCCAGTTCGACCCCGCTCATATATCATGACGTGACATCTTCGTTTGAAAGGACGTATTACGTGAGCAGAAGCGGTGGAACTGGGCTGTGAGGTTGAGATTGGACTGAAAGAACCAAAACATAATTGGTAGGACGCCAGCTGCAGGGGTTCCTTCCGGATGTGATGCGAGGGAGGCCATATCTGGCGCGTGTATCTCGCTGAAATGCAACCATAAAAGACGCCGGGACTAAGGACGCTGAGCGGCGAAAGCTGCTATGCCTAGGTTATGGTCTTCTCCTGTACGGAGCACTGCACGCACCATATTGTACTCGTGTATGACGCACGTTACCTTCGGTGATGGTATTTAGCATCGCGATCAAGTAAACGTGGATGCTGTTTTCGGGGCCGGACGGCCGGAGGCCATGTCCCAGTTGCCGGGCTTCGCTCAACCTGTACCTTGGCAGGCTGGCGGCGAGGAGGGGAATGGCGTTTGCTGGGGTTTTAGGACTACAGCCAAGGTGTACTGAGGGCGAGGAATGTGGATGGGAAAGGTAAGGATGCTGGGTCTGTGGACTCTGTATATGTGTTTGTTGGAGTGGATGGTTTTCGACGTGCGTGGGCTGACGGTCGCCGCGGTCCAACCTGTACGTCCCTGTCTCAGGAACCTATGTAGATGTTGGATTTGGTGCCGGTTAACATTTTGCTTGCCTTGTTTAGAACGCGCTCCGTTGCTGTTTGCTCATAGACACAATCGCGCGCCCTCCCATGGCTGGGATCTGAATCTGTACCTCGGTGCCGTGTCCAGTCCTCAGCTACCCATGGGAGGACTGAGCTGCCTAACACCACCTGTCACTGCTGCTGCTGTCCACGTGGTCAGTATTGGGAAAGTACACCTCCGTACCGTGTCTGTTTTACCCAGGTCCCAAGGCCGGCGAGGTGGATGAATGCACGCAGCTGTGACCCAGTCCGTCACCCAAATTGGGCTCCAGGGCGTCCTTAGTAATGAGGTAGAGGTAACTTAATATCCGATTGTACTCATAGGCCGGTTACGCTGGACCAACAGCAGCAGAGAGTGAGCGATAGTTAAGAAGCATGTAAATTCCCTATGATTCTGAAGTTTACAAAGCACACTCACCGAGGTGTCAGACGCATCGCCGTGTATGGCTTCTTTCCTTGCAAGTGGGACATGTCAATATGAAATTAGAGGCGGTTGCTTGAATATATCGCACCTTGCAGCAGAACACTGCTACGGATATACTCAATACCGACAAGCTGTGGACTGGTTGTGGAGCACGCCGCACTGGTTATAATATTTCTGCACACGGGCTAGAGCATCGGACTGCACCCGGAATTGAATTAGCATTACTGTCAGCCACGATCCCTAGACCTGCCGCGTATTCGTAAGCATTGCGGTAATGATGGTGATGAACGGAGCGAATTTGATATAATCTTGGCAGAATTTTTGTGGGGTGAGAGCCAAGTATGAAAGGTCACCGGGACTGAAAGGTTGTTGCATTATGCTTACGACGGCTGGGGTGCTGGTTTGGGTTCTGCTCTCCGATTGGATTGGGGTTGCGACTGGATTGAGTGGACTTGCTGCCGATCAAGGTAATTCAGGTTATTGATATGGTCTGTCAGGGTCCTCCTCGAGAGCCAGTTCTGAGCCAGGTTGCCCCCGCGGTTGTCAACGGCTGTCCGCTGCTGTCTCGCGTGGTCGTGCTAGCTGGACCTTCCATCACCATAAGGTTCTTTACAAGACATTAACTCTGACTTGAATAGATTACAAGTGCGTGAAAAACTGCGAAATTGCAAGGCAGGTTGAAGAGGGTCGGACCTGTTGACTGTATTATTGAGAAATGGTCCTGTGTGAGGAGACCAGCCACGCCTTGCAAGATATGTGTTGTGAAACTCGCGTCGCAACAGCTGAGATAAGGTCCAGTTCAGCACAAGCTGTACAAGCGAGCTGCCACTATGCCTCAAGCCACGAGGACACACTAAAGCCTGGGCGAGCAATAGTTGTTACAAACAGGTTAAGAAGCAAGTCAGCTTCGGGGAATAAATAGCGACTTGGTGAAGGATCGTACATAAGACCCTTCACATTTGAAATTCAGCCGCAGTACGTTCCTGACAATACGTTCAACCAATGAACACATGAAGAAGTCTGACCGAATATCACAACAATATGGTCTATTATTTTCCTACATTTACAGGTTCCAGGCCTTCTTTCTCCACACAAACAGGTATGAACTATGGAGTTCATGTAGTCAACTTGCACGGCCAATTTGCATGTCCTCAGAAAAAGCATGGATATATATTAATCGTATATGCTGTGTATTTGGCGCAACTAGCAATATGCTCTCTACATAGGTACGACACACATGGTCGTTTCGTTCGCGAGACTATCTGACAAGTTTAACCCTATCTAGCAAGAGATGCGAATTTCGTAGAGAAATTAAACTCATTCAACCCTAAGTTTGTATCCAAGATATTCATTTTACCTAGCCACATACACTGCGTACCATCCTGTAACACCTGATGTCCATCGCGAATTTTCATTAAGAAGTCTTTGATAATTTTGACCGATTAACTCATAGCTTATGGAATAGCTCTTTTCTGGCAGTACTCGCAAAGAGGTTGCCTGGATTTCACCTGTGTAAAAATAGATACAACCGTGCTCCTGCCAGATATGGCCATCGTGTAACCTGACCGAAAATCCATACTGGGTGTCAGGCTTTAGCGTTACTACTGAACCCTAAACCTTAAGGTAAAATATCATTTCATATGCTGTATAATGACGACAGGGATGCTGCAGAACAAAGGATTAATGACCGTAACGACGTCTGTGTGATATGTTGGATATTAAATGGTCTTACGAATAAGTTTATGTACAGTCTTGGTGGTAGTCTTACTTATGCCATAGCAACCGAAAGTCAGCTTAATAGGACTTCAGGAAGCCTGGACAAGCTCACCATCCTCATGAATTGTAATAAGAAGATTGACTTAGATGAAATGTAAGG
Organism: Volvox africanus; assembly: GCA_030268105.1. Classification (NCBI taxonomy): domain Eukaryota; kingdom Viridiplantae; phylum Chlorophyta; class Chlorophyceae; order Chlamydomonadales; family Volvocaceae; genus Volvox; species Volvox africanus. Next base: position 277,855 of record BSDZ01000044.1, read on the forward strand.
TCATCCAACTGGGGCCATCGGGTGATTGAAACGCGAAATATTCGCATAATCTACTGTCAACCAATAACCGGTGCCGTTATTTTGCCTCGCGCTCAGCGAATGTGGCGGGTCAGGGACTCAGGGTGGCGTAGTGGATAATCCCAACAGAATGATTGAAACACATACTGGATAGAAGTTGAAATGGCTAGCATTGTAAATGGTCACTTGAGCTTCCGCAGCCTAACTCCTATCGTTAAACGTTGAGGTTAACGTGTAGGGTTCGGTCGCACGAAGAAGATGCGTCAGTATTACAACTCAAAATTCTAAGCTGATCTATGTAAGTATTTAGAGATCGGTATCTCTATTCTACAAACGGGCTTTTTGTCGAGGGGGGTCGCTTCCTCGCTAAGCCCTCTTACCGCAGTAACTACCCATCGTGCACGTACGCATGATCATATTTCGTAGGATTCGGCAATTTCGCGTGCAGTAGTACGCCCATAACAGGAAGTTCCTCAGCGCTTGACGCCACACAAACATGCAATTATGTCGTAAGCACAACGATAATCAGAACTGCGCTAATTCAGAGTCGCGAACCCAGTCAACGCACGAAGTACAGCACGTGCATGAACAACGTCACTTGCCGAGAACCGCTGCTGCTGCGATGCCCTTCAGCCTTGGGACGGCCTCAACTTCTGGACGCTTTACTTCTCCTTCAGCCACAGCGATATTCCGCATCTTTATACCAATACTGATCATCGCAGCAGTGTTTGGAACAGAAGCCCGCGTTTCTGGCACTGCCCCACAGGAGGCGGTTCCGAAGGACGCGACGATAGGTTTGGGCGACTGCAATGATAACACATACGAATTCGGCGGGGAACATCCTAGACACCATTATCATCAAAATTACCACCGCAACCGCCAACGTCGAGTCTTGCTTGCAAACAGCAGCAGCTGCATGGGATGCTCTGACCTGGCGCGCTGCATATCGGTTAGTTGCTCCACCACCGTTATGGGAACGGCAGCACGCTCTGTGACAGTGGACTTGAGCGCCTGCAAGCCTGGTGGCGCGGGCTTCTCATGGGTGTGCTGTCGCAGCAGCCAGTGCGTTCCCACAGGTTGTGGGCCCCCTGGGAATTTGACAGAGTACGGCAAGTGCGAGGGTGCTAATTCCTTCTCCTACTATATCCCCCTGAGCTTCATAACGCTCCCGCTGCAGGTACGGCCGTAATACACGATTGGATAGGCTTACGGAAGATTGTTAACGAGTATCGCTCACCATCGTGCCCATCCGTACATGCAATAATGGTGCATGACGGAATGTTGACTGGATGGATGCGAAAGTGACGAAGATTATTGACAGCCAAAGTTGATGCGAGAACACCTGGGAGGGGAGTCGATAGATACATACATCGCCGTGGAGTTCATACTTAGTACTTTGTTCCTCAGAAAAGTGTTAACTTGTATCTTATTTTCAGGGTTTTCGTTATTGCCTCCATTTAGCATCTCTGCACTAACAGGACAGGAGGCGAGCGTTACAATCGGTCGGGCCCAGCTTGTGAATATCCTTGGCTTTGGCCCCACAGCCTGTCGTCAGTTCCGTCTCTTATCCCCAAATCCAATCCCTGATTTGATTTTGTGCGTCTTTGCCCATATGGCCCATTCAGTTCTTTGATGATCAGCTAACAGGTAACCTGACTTGTTCCGGCATTGGACTGGGCACCGGACAGTGTTGTGGACCCTCTGTTGGCGCCTGCGCTGATGGCATCATAGGGACAGGGGTTTGTGGGGTCACAATTGATCTGGCAGCTATACCTGCTTGCCGGTCCAATCCGCCCTTCCGACCTCCCAACATGCCGCCACCCAGACCCAGACCGCCACCGCCACGGCCACCAAAGCCACCATCACCGGTTCCAGCGCCGCCGTCGCCCCCTTCACCAAGCCCTCGGCCACCATCACCTAGTCCACCGCCATCTCCCCCAAGCCCTTCACCACCAAGGCCCCCCCCACCCAGCCCACCACCTCCTAGTCCTATCCCTCCAAGCCCTCCGCCACCGAGCCCTCCGCCACCAAGCCCTCCTCCACCAAGTCCAACACCACCCATCCCAATGCCACCAAGTCCATTACCACCCAGTCCGCCACCCCCAAGTCCCCGGCCCCCCGGCCTGCCCCCAAATAACCCGCTGCCACCGAGCCCACCCCCGCCATGGCCAAGTCCACCACATCCCCTGCCACCCAGCCCTGTTCCCCCAAGCCCGCCACCACCCGATCCACCCCCTCCAAGTCCACCGCCACCCAGTCCCATACCTCCCAGCCCACCACCACCAAGCCCGCCTCCTCCTAGTCCGCCCCCACCCAGTCCACTTCCCCCAAACCCTCTGCCCCCATCCCCACCTAGTCCACCGCCGCCCAGTCCACCATTCCCCAGTCCAAGTCCACCTCGTTTGCCCCCTCCTAGTCCACCACCTCCAAGTCAACCACCATCCCCACCACGTCCTCCACCACCTCCTAACCCACCTCCACCGAGTCCAAATCCACCCAGCCCATCGCCGCCACATCCTCCTGGGCCACCACCACCCAGCCCACCTCCACCCAGCCCGATGCCACCAAGCCCACCACCACCAAATCCTCCTCCACCCAGCCCACCTCCACCAAGCCCTCAACCACCGAGCCCACCTCCACCGAGTCCTACGCCACCCAGCCCTAAGCCACCTCCCTTACCACCAGCTCCGACTTTTCCTTCAATCCCATTACCCCCCAACCCCATACCAACCCATCCCCATCAGCCCTTCCCACCTCCTCCAGCCCCACCACCACCAAGTCCACCCCCTCCAAGTCCAGTGCCTCCAAGCCCACCACCTCCTAGACCACCACCACCGAGCCCACCACCACCTAGTCCAGAACCGACTCTTCAAACACCACCTATTTTCTCTCACACCAATCCACCGCACCATCCATCCTATCCACATCATCCCGCTTATCCATCCTTCCCAAGAGCAGCACCTCCCATACCTAACTACAGCCCAACTTACCCGCCAACCATTCTACGACCACCATCACCAATTCAGCGCTCACCTACCTCGCCTCCCTCGGCTAAGCCGCCCGCTCCTCCCAGCCCTGAGCCCCACAGCCCGCCATCCAGCCCAGCAACCCCGCTCCTTCCGCCCTCCCCTCTGGGCCCGACCCAGCCACCCCAGCGATCCACTCCCTCGCCTTCCTCGGCTCAGCCGCCCTCTCCTCCCAGCCCTGAGCCCCACAGCCCGCCATCCAGCCCAGCACCCCCGCTCCTTCCGCCCTCCCCTCTGGGCCCGACCCAGCCACCCCAGCCATCCACTCCCTCGCCTCCCTCCCCTAAGCCGCCCTCTCCTCCCAGCCCTGAGCCCCACAGCCCGCCATCCAGCCCAGCACCCCCGCTCCTTCCGCCCTCCCCTCTGGGCCCGACCCAGCCACCCCAGCCATCCACTCCCTCGCCTCCCTCCCCTAAGCCGCCCTCTCCTCCCAGCCCTGAGCCCCACAGCCCGCCATCCAGCCCAGCACCCCCGCTCCTTCCGCCCTCCCCTCTGGGCCCGACCCAGCCACCCCAGCCATCCACTCCCTCGCCTTCCTCGGCTCAGCCGCCCTCTCCTCCCAGCCCTGAGCCCCACAGCCCGCCATCCAGCCCAGCACCCCCGCTCCTTCCGCCCTCCCCTCTGGGCCCGACCCAGCCACCCCAGCCATCCACTCCCTCGCCTCCCTCCCCTAAGCCGCCCTCTCCTCCCAGCCCTGAGCCCCACAGCCCGCCATCCAGCCCAGCACCCCCGCTCCTTCCGCCCTCCCCTCTGGGCCCGACCCAGCCACCCCAGCCATCCACTCCCTCGCCTTCCTCGGCTCAGCCGCCCTCTCCTCCCAGCCCTGAGCCCCACAGCCCGCCATCCAGCCCAGCAACCCCGCTCCTTCCGCCCTCCCCTCTGGGCCCGACCCAGCCACCCCAGCCATCCACTCCCTCGCCTCCCTCCCCTAAGCCGCCCTCTCCTCCCAGCCCTGAGCCCCACAGCCCGCCATCCAGCCCAGCAACCCCGCTCCTTCCGCCCTCCCCTCTGGGCCCGACCCAGCCACCCCAGCCATCCTCTCCCTCGCCTCCCTCCCCTATGCCGCCCTCTCCTCCCAGCCCTGAGCCCCACAGCCCGCCATCCACCCCAGCAACCCCGCTCCTTCCGCCCTCCCCTCTGGGCCCGACCCAGCCACCCCAGCCATCCACTCCCTCGCCTCCCTCCCCTAAGCCGCCCTCTCCTCCCAGCCCTGAGCCCCACAGCCCGCCATCCAGCCCAGCACCCCCGCTCCTTCCGCCCTCCCCTCTGGGCCCGACCCAGCCACCCCAGCCATCCACTCCCTCGCCTCCCTCCCCTAAGCCGCCCTCTCCTCCCAGCCCTGAGCCCCACAGCCCGCCATCCAGCCCAGCAACCCCGCTCCTTCCGCCCTCCCCTCTGGGCCCGACCCAGCTACCCCAGCCATCCACTCCCTCGCCTCCCTCCCCTCAGCCGCCCTCTCCTCCCAGCCCTGAGCCCCACAGCCCGCCATCCAGCCCAGCACCCCCGCTCCTTCCGCCCTCCCCTCTGGGCCCGACCCAGCCACCCCAGCCATCCTCTCCCTCGCCTCCCTCCCCTAAGCCGCCCTCTCCTCCCAGCCCTGAGCCCCACAGCCCGCCATCCAGCCCAGCACCCCCGCTCCTTCCGCCCTCCCCTCTGGGCCCGACCCAGCCACCCCAGCCATCCACTCCCTCACCTCCCTCCCCTCAGCCGCCCTCTCCTCCCAGCCCTGAGCCCCACAGCCCGCCATCCAGCCCAGCACCCCCGCTCCTTCCGCCCTCCCCTCTGGGCCCGACCCAGCCACCCCAGCCATCCACTCCCTCGCCTCCCTCCCCTCAGCCGCCCTCTCCTCCCAGCCCTGAGCCCCACAGCCCGCCATCCAGCCCAGCACCCCCGCTCCTTCCGCCCTCCCCTCTGGGCCCGACCCAGCCACCCCAGCCATCCACTCCCTCGCCTCCCTCCCCTAAGCCGCCCTCTCCTCCCAGCCCTGAGCCCCACAGCCCGCCATCCAGTCCAGCACCCCCGCTCCTTCCGCCCTCCCCTCTGGGCCCGACCCAGCCACCCCAGCCATCCACTCCCTCGCCTCCCTCCCCTAAGCCGCCCGCTCCTCCCAGCCCTGAGCCCCACAGCCCGCCATCCAGCCCAGCACCCCCGCTCCTTCCGCCCTCCCCTCTGGGCCCGACCCAGCCACCCCAGCCATCCACTCCCTCGCCTCCCTCCCCTAAGCCGCCCTCTCCTCCCAGCCCTGAGCCCCACAGCCCGCCATCCAGCCCAGCACCCCCGCTCCTTCCGCCCTCCCCTCTGGGCCCGACCCAGCCACCCCAGCCATCCACTCCCTCGCCTTCCTCGGCTCAGCCGCCCGCTCCTCCCAGCCCTGAGCCCCACAGCCCGCCATCCAGCCCAGCACCCCCGCTCCTTCCGCCCTCCCCTCTGGGCCCGACCCAGCCACCCCAGCCATCCACTCCCTCGCCTCCCTCCCCTCAGCCGCCCTCTCCTCCCAGCCCTGAGCCCCACAGCCCGCCATCCAGCCCAGCACCCCCGCTCCTTCCGCCCTCCCCTCTGGGCCCGACCCAGCCACCCCAGCCATCCACTCCCTCGCCTCCCTCCCCTCAGCCGCCCTCTCCTCCCAGCCCTGAGCCCCACAGCCCGCCATCCAGCCCAGCACCCCCGCTCCTTCCGCCCTCCCCTCTGGGCCCGACCCAGCCACCCCAGCCATCCACTCCCTCGCCTTCCTCGGCTCAGCCGCCCTCTCCTCCCAGCCCTGAGCCCCACAGCCCGCCATCCAGCCCAGCAACCCCGCTCCTTCCGCCCTCCCCTCTGGGCCCGACCCAGCCACCCCAGCCATCCACTCCCTCGCCTCCCTCCCCTAAGCCGCCCTCTCCTCCCAGCCCTGAGCCCCACAGCCCGCCATCCAGCCCAGCAACCCCGCTCCTTCCGCCCTCCCCTCTGGGCCCGACCCAGCCACCCCAGCCATCCTCTCCCTCGCCTCCCTCCCCTATGCCGCCCTCTCCTCCCAGCCCTGAGCCCCACAGCCCGCCATCCACCCCAGCAACCCCGCTCCTTCCGCCCTCCCCTCTGGGCCCGACCCAGCCACCCCAGCCATCCACTCCCTCGCCTCCCTCCCCTCAGCCGCCCTCTCCTCCCAGCCCTGAGCCCCACAGCCCGCCATCCAGCCCAGCACCCCCGCTCCTTCCGCCCTCCCCTCTGGGCCCGACCCAGCCACCCCAGCCATCCACTCCCTCGCCTCCCTCCCCTAAGCCGCCCTCTCCTCCCAGCCCTGAGCCCCACAGCCCGCCATCCAGCCCAGCACCCCCGCTCCTTCCGCCCTCCCCTCTGGGCCCGACCCAGCTACCCCAGCCATCCACTCCCTCGCCTCCCTCCCCTCAGCCGCCCTCTCCTCCCAGCCCTGAGCCCCACAGCCCGCCATCCAGCCCAGCAACCCCGCTCCTTCCGCCCTCCCCTCTGGGCCCGACCCAGCCACCCCAGCCATCCTCTCCCTCGCCTCCCTCCCCTAAGCCGCCCTCTCCTCCCAGCCCTGAGCCCCACAGCACGCCATCCACCCCAGCACCCCCGCTCCTTCCGCCCTCCCCTCTGGGCCCGACCCAGCCACCCCAGCCATCCACTCCCTCACCTCCCTCCCCTCAGCCGCCCTCTCCTCCCAGCCCTGAGCCCCACAGCCCGCCATCCAGCCCAGCAACCCCGCTCCTTCCGCCCTCCCCTCTGGGCCCGACCCAGCCACCCCAGCCATCCACTCCCTCGCCTTCCTCGGCTCAGCCGCCCGCTCCTCCCAGCCCTGAGCCCCACAGCCCGCCATCCAGCCCAGCACCCCCGCTCCTTCCGCCCTCCCCTCTGGGCCCGACCCAGCCACCCCAGCCATCCACTCCCTCGCCTCCCTCCCCTCAGCCGCCCTCTCCTCCCAGCCCTGAGCCCCACAGCCCGCCATCCAGCCCAGCACCCCCGCTCCTTCCGCCCTCCCCTCTGGGCCCGACCCAGCCACCCCAGCCATCCACTCCCTCGCCTCCCTCCCCTCAGCCGCCCTCTCCTCCCAGCCCTGAGCCCCACAGCCCGCCATCCAGCCCAGCACCCCCGCTCCTTCCGCCCTCCCCTCTGGGCCCGACCCAGCCACCCCAGCCATCCACTCCCTCGCCTTCCTCGGCTCAGCCGCCCTCTCCTCCCAGCCCTGAGCCCCACAGCCCGCCATCCAGCCCAGCAACCCCGCTCCTTCCGCCCTCCCCTCTGGGCCCGACCCAGCCACCCCAGCCATCCACTCCCTCGCCTCCCTCCCCTAAGCCGCCCTCTCCTCCCAGCCCTGAGCCCCACAGCCCGCCATCCAGCCCAGCAACCCCGCTCCTTCCGCCCTCCCCTCTGGGCCCGACCCAGCCACCCCAGCCATCCTCTCCCTCGCCTCCCTCCCCTATGCCGCCCTCTCCTCCCAGCCCTGAGCCCCACAGCCCGCCATCCACCCCAGCAACCCCGCTCCTTCCGCCCTCCCCTCTGGGCCCGACCCAGCCACCCCAGCCATCCACTCCCTCGCCTCCCTCCCCTCAGCCGCCCTCTCCTCCCAGCCCTGAGCCCCACAGCCCGCCATCCAGCCCAGCACCCCCGCTCCTTCCGCCCTCCCCTCTGGGCCCGACCCAGCCACCCCAGCCATCCACTCCCTCGCCTCCCTCCCCTAAGCCGCCCTCTCCTCCCAGCCCTGAGCCCCACAGCCCGCCATCCAGCCCAGCACCCCCGCTCCTTCCGCCCTCCCCTCTGGGCCCGACCCAGCTACCCCAGCCATCCACTCCCTCGCCTCCCTCCCCTCAGCCGCCCTCTCCTCCCAGCCCTGAGCCCCACAGCCCGCCATCCAGCCCAGCAACCCCGCTCCTTCCGCCCTCCCCTCTGGGCCCGACCCAGCCACCCCAGCCATCCTCTCCCTCGCCTCCCTCCCCTAAGCCGCCCTCTCCTCCCAGCCCTGAGCCCCACAGCACGCCATCCACCCCAGCACCCCCGCTCCTTCCGCCCTCCCCTCTGGGCCCGACCCAGCCACCCCAGCCATCCACTCCCTCACCTCCCTCCCCTCAGCCGCCCTCTCCTCCCAGCCCTGAGCCCCACAGCCCGCCATCCAGCCCAGCACCCCCGCTCCTTCCGCCCTCCCCTCTGGGCCCGACCCAGCCACCCCAGCCATCCACTCCCTCGCCTCCCTCCCCTCAGCCGCCCTCTCCTCCCAGCCCTGAGCCCCACAGCCCGCCATCCAGCCCAGCACCCCCGCTCCTTCCGCCCTCCCCTCTGGGCCCGACCCAGCCACCCCAGCCATCCACTCCCTCGCCTCCCTCCCCTAAGCCGCCCTCTCCTCCCAGCCCTGAGCCCCACAGCCCGCCATCCAGCCCAGCACCCCCGCTCCTTCCGCCCTCCCCTCTGGGCCCGACCCAGCCACCCCAGCCATCCACTCCCTCGCCTCCCTCCCCTAAGCCGCCCGCTCCTCCCAGCCCTGAGCCCCACAGCCCGCCATCCAGCCCAGCACCCCCGCTCCTTCCGCCCTCCCCTCTGGGCCCGACCCAGCCACCCCAGCCATCCACTCCCTCGCCTCCCTCCCCTAAGCCGCCCTCTCCTCCCAGCCCTGAGCCCCACAGCACGCCATCCAGCCCAGCACCCCCGCTCCTTCCGCCCTCCCCTCTGGGCCCGACCCAGCCACCCCAGCCATCCACTCCCTCGCCTCCCTCCCCTAAGCCGCCCTCTCCTCCCAGCCCTGAGCCCCACAGCCCGCCATCCAGCCCAGCACCCCCGCTCCTTCCGCCCTCCCCTCTGGGCCCGACCCAGCCACCCCAGCCATCCACTCCCTCGCCTTCCTCGGCTCAGCCGCTTGCTCCTCCCAGCCCTGAGCCCCACAGCCCGCCATCCAGCCCAGCACCCCCGCTCCTTCCGCCCTCCCCTCTGGGCCCGACCCAGCCACCCCAGCCATCCACTCCCTCGCCTTCCTCGGCTCAGCCGCCCGCTCCTCCCAGCCCTGAGCCCCACAGCCCGCCATCCAGCCCAGCACCCCCGCTCCTTCCGCCCTCCCCTCTGGGCCCGACCCAGCCACCCCAGCCATCCACTCCCTCGCCTCCCTCCCCTCAGCCGCCCTCTCCTCCCAGCCCTGAGCCCCACAGCCCGCCATCCAGCCCAGCAACCCCGCTCCTTCCGCCCTCCCCTCTGGGCCCGACCCAGCCACCCCAGCCATCCACTCCCTCACCTCCCTCCCCTCAGCCGCCCTCTCCTCCCAGCCCTGAGCCCCACAGCCCGCCATCCAGCCCAGCACCCCCGCTCCTTCCGCCCTCCCCTCTGGGCCCGACCCAGCCACCCCAGCCATCCACTCCCTCGCCTCCCTCCCCTCAGCCGCCCTCTCCTCCCAGCCCTGAGCCCCACAGCCCGCCATCCAGCCCAGCAACCCCGCTCCTTCCGCCCTCCCCTCTGGGCCCGACCCAGCCACCCCAGCCATCCTCTCCCTCACCTCCCTCCCCTCAGCCGCCCTCTCCTCCCAGCCCTGAGCCCCACAGCCCGCCATCCAGCCCAGCACCCCCGCTCCTTCCGCCCTCCCCTCTGGGCCCGACCCAGCCACCCCAGCCATCCACTCCCTCGCCTCCCTCCCCTCAGCCGCCCTCTCCTCCCAGCCCTGAGCCCCACAGCCCGCCATCCAGCCCAGCAACCCCGCTCCTTCCGCCCTCCCCTCTGGGCCCGACCCAGCCACCCCAGCCATCCACTCCCTCGCCTCCCTCCCCTAAGCCGCCCTCTCCTCCCAGCCCTGAGCCCCACAGCCCGCCATCCAGCCCAGCACCCCCGCTCCTTCCGCCCTCCCCTCTGGGCCCGACCCAGCCACCCCAGCCATCCTCTCCCTCGCCTCCCTTTCCTATGCCGCCCTCTCCTCCCAGCCCTGAGCCCCACAGCACGCCATCCAGCCCAGCAACCCCGCTCCTTCCGCCCTCCCCTCTGGGCCCGACCCAGCCACCCCAGCCATCCACTCCCTCGCCTCCCTCCCCTAAGCCGCCCTCTCCTCCCAGCCCTGAGCCCCACAGCCCGCCATCCAGCCCAGCAACCCCGCTCCTTCCGCCCTCCCCTCTGGGCCCGACCCAGCCACCCCAGCCATCCACTCCCTCGCCTCCCTCCCCTCAGCCGCCCTCTCCTCCCAGCCCTGAGCCCCACAGCCCGCCATCCAGCCCAGCACCCCCGCTCCTTCCGCCCTCCCCTCTGGGCCCGACCCAGCCACCCCAGCCATCCTCTCCCTCGCCTCCCTTTCCTATGCCGCCCTCTCCTCCCAGCCCTGAGCCCCACAGCACGCCATCCAGCCCAGCAACCCCGCTCCTTCCGCCCTCCCCTCTGGGCCCGACCCAGCCACCCCAGCCATCCACTCCCTCGCCTTCCTCGGCTCAGCCGCCCTCTCCTCCCAGCCCTGAGCCCCACAGCCCGCCATCCAGCCCAGCAACCCCGCTCCTTCCGCCCTCCCCTCTGGGCCCGACCCAGCCACCCCAGCCATCCACTCCCTCGCCTCCCTCCCCTAAACCGCCCTCTCCTCCCAGCCCTGAGCCCCACAGCCCGCCATCCAGCCCAGCAACCCCGCTCCTTCCGCCCTCCCCTCTGGGCCCGACCCAGCCACCCCAGCCATCCTCTCCCTCGCCTCCCTTTCCTATGCCGCCCTCTCCTCCCAGCCCTGAGCCCCACAGCCCGCCATCCAGCCCAGCACCCCCGCTCCTTCCGCCCTCCCCTCTGGGCCCGACCCAGCCACCCCAGCCATCCACTCCCTCGCCTCCCTCCCCTCAGCCGCCCTCTCCTCCCAGCCCTGAGCCCCACAGCCCGCCATCCAGCCCAGCACCCGCGCTCCTTCCGCCCTCCCCTCTGGGCCCGACCCAGCCACCCCAGCCATCCTCTCCCTCGCCTCCCTCCCCTAAGCCGCCCTCTCCTCCCAGCCCTGAGCCCCACAGCCCGCCATCCAGCCCAGCACCCCCGCTCCTTCCGCCCTCCCCTCTGGGCCCGACCCAGCCACCCCAGCCATCCACTCCCTCGCCTCCCTCCCCTCAGCCGCCCTCTCCTCCCAGCCCTGAGCCCCACAGCCCGCCATCCAGCCCAGCACCCCCGCTCCTTCCGCCCTCCCCTCTGGGCCCGACCCAGCCACCCCAGCCATCCACTCCCTCGCCTCCCTCCCCTATGCCTCCCCCTCCTCCCAGCCCTGAGCCCCACAGCCCGCCATCCAGCCCAGCACCCCCGCTCCTTCCGCCCTCCCCTCTGGGCCCGACCCAGCCACCCCAGCCATCCACTCCCTCGCCTCCCTTTCCTATGCCGCCCTCTCCTCCCAGCCCTGAGCCCCACAGCACGCCATCCAGCCCAGCACCCCCGCTCCTTCCGCCCTCCCCTCTGGGCCCGACCCAGCCACCCCAGCCATCCACTCCCTCGCCTCCCTCCCCTAAGCCGCCCTCTCCTCCCAGCCCTGAGCCCCACAGCCCGCCATCCAGCCCAGCAACCCCGCTCCTTCCGCCCTCCCCTCTGGGCCCGACCCAGCCACCCCAGCCATCCACTCCCTCGCCTCCCTCCCCTCAGCCGCCCTCTCCTCCCAGCCCTGAGCCCCACAGCCCGCCATCCAGCCCAGCACCCCCGCTCCTTCCGCCCTCCCCTCTGGGCCCGACCCAGCCACCCCAGCCATCCTCTCCCTCGCCTCCCTTTCCTATGCCGCCCTCTCCTCCCAGCCCTGAGCCCCACAGCACGCCATCCAGCCCAGCAACCCCGCTCCTTCCGCCCTCCCCTCTGGGCCCGACCCAGCCACCCCAGCCATCCACTCCCTCGCCTTCCTCGGCTCAGCCGCCCTCTCCTCCCAGCCCTGAGCCCCACAGCCCGCCATCCAGCCCAGCACCCCCGCTCCTTCCGCCCTCCCCTCTGGGCCCGACCCAGCCACCCCAGCCATCCTCTCCCTCGCCTCCCTCCCCTAAGCCGCCCTCTCCTCCCAGCCCTGAGCCCCACAGCCCGCCATCCAGCCCAGCAACCCCGCTCCTTCCGCCCTCCCCTCTGGGCCCGACCCAGCCACCCCAGCCATCCACTCCCTCGCCTCCCTCCCCTAAGCCGCCCTCTCCTCCCAGCCCTGAGCCCCACAGCCCGCCATCCAGCCCAGCACCCCCGCTCCTTCCGCCCTCCCCTCTGGGCCCGACCCAGCCACCCCAGCCATCCACTCCCTCGCCTCCCTCCCCTCAGCCGCCCTCTCCTCCCAGCCCTGAGCCCCACAGCCCGCCATCCAGCCCAGCACCCCCGCTCCTTCCGCCCTCCCCTCTGGGCCCGACCCAGCCACCCCAGCCATCCACTCCCTCGCCTCCCTCCCCTAAGCCTCCCTCTCCTCCCAGCCCTGAGCCCCACAGCCCGCCATCCAGCCCAGCACCCCCGCTCCTTCCGCCCTCCCCTCTGGGCCCGACCCAGCCACCCCAGCCATCCACTCCCTCGCCTCCCTCCCCTAAGCCGCCCTCTCCTCCCAGCCCTGAGCCCCACAGCCCGCCATCCACCCCAGCACCCCCGCTCCTTCCGCCCTCCCCTCTGGGCCCGACCCAGCCACCCCAGCCATCCACTCCCTCGCCTCCCTCCCCTCAGCCGCCCGCTCCTCCCAGCCCTGAGCCCCACAGCCCGCCATCCAGCCCAGCAACCCCGCTCCTTCCGCCCTCCCCTCTGGGCCCGACCCAGCCACCCCAGCCATCCACTCCCTCGCCTCCCTCCCCTCAGCCGCCCTCTCCTCCCAGCCCTGAGCCCCACAGCCCGCCATCCAGCCCAGCACCCCCGCTCCTTCCGCCCTCCCCTCTGGGCCCGACCCAGCCACCCCAGCCATCCTCTCCCTCGCCTCCCTTTCCTATGCCGCCCTCTCCTCCCAACCCTGAGCCCCACAGCCCGCCATCCAGCCCAGCACCCCCGCTCCTTCCGCCCTCCCCTCTGGGCCCGACCCAGCCACCCCAGCCATCCACTCCCTCGCCTCCCTCCCCTCAGCCGCCCTCTCCTCCCAGCCCTGAGCCCCACAGCCCGCCATCCAGCCCAGCACCCCCGCTCCTTCCGCCCTCCCCTCTGGGCCCGACCCAGCCACCCCAGCCATCCTCTCCCTCGCCTCCCTTTCCTATGCCGCCCTCTCCTCCCAGCCCTGAGCCCCACAGCCCGCCATCCAGCCCAGCACCCCCGCTCCTTCCGCCCTCCCCTCTGGGCCCGACCCAGCCACCCCAGCCATCCACTCCCTCGCCTTCCTCGGCTCAGCCGCCCTCTCCTCCCAGCCCTGAGCCCCACAGCCCGCCATCCAGCCCAGCACCCCCGCTCCTTCCGCCCTCCCCTCTGGGCCCGACCCAGCCACCCCAGCCATCCACTCCCTCGCCTCCCTCCCCTAAGCCGCCCTCTCCTCCCAGCCCTGAGCCCCACAGCCCGCCATCCAGCCCAGCAACCCCGCTCCTTCCGCCCTCCCCTCTGGGCCCGACCCAGCCACCCCAGCCATCCACTCCCTCGCCTCCCTCCCCTAAGCCGCCCTCTCCTCCCAGCCCTGAGCCCCACAGCCCGCCATCCAGCCCAGCAACCCCGCTCCTTCCGCCCTCCCCTCTGGGCCCGACCCAGCCACCCCAGCCATCCACTCCCTCGCCTCCCTCCCCTATGCCGCCCTCTCCTCCCAGCCCTGAGCCCCACAGCCCGCCATCCAGCCCAGCACCCCCGCTCCTTCCGCCCTCCCCTCTGGGCCCGACCCAGCCACCCCAGCCATCCACTCCCTCGCCTCCCTCCCCTAAGCCGCCCTCTCCTCCCAGCCCTGAGCCCCACAGCCCGCCATCCAGCCCAGCACCCCCGCTCCTTCCGCCCTCCCCTCTGGGCCCGACCCAGCCACCCCAGCCATCCACTCCCTCGCCTCCCTCCCCTCAGCCGCCCGCTCCTCCCAGCCCTGAGCCCCACAGCCCGCCATCCAGCCCAGCAACCCCGCTCCTTCCGCCCTCCCCTCTGGGCCCGACCCAGCCACCCCAGCCATCCACTCCCTCGCCTTCCTCGGCTCAGCCGCCCGCTCCTCCCAGCCCTGAGCCCCACAGCCCGCCATCCAGCCCAGCACCCCCGCTCCTTCCGCCCTCCCCTCTGGGCCCGACCCAGCCACCCCAGCCATCCACTCCCTCGCCTCCCTCCCCTCAGCCGCCCTCTCCTCCCAGCCCTGAGCCCCACAGCCCGCCATCCAGCCCAGCACCCCCGCTCCTTCCGCCCTCCCCTCTGGGCCCGACCCAGCCACCCCAGCCATCCTCTCCCTCGCCTCCCTTTCCTATGCCGCCCTCTCCTCCCAACCCTGAGCCCCACAGCCCGCCATCCAGCCCAGCACCCCCGCTCCTTCCGCCCTCCCCTCTGGGCCCGACCCAGCCACCCCAGCCATCCACTCCCTCGCCTCCCTCCCCTCAGCCGCCCTCTCCTCCCAGCCCTGAGCCCCACAGCCCGCCATCCAGCCCAGCACCCCCGCTCCTTCCGCCCTCCCCTCTGGGCCCGACCCAGCCACCCCAGCCATCCTCTCCCTCGCCTCCCTTTCCTATGCCGCCCTCTCCTCCCAGCCCTGAGCCCCACAGCCCGCCATCCAGCCCAGCACCCCCGCTCCTTCCGCCCTCCCCTCTGGGCCCGACCCAGCCACCCCAGCCATCCACTCCCTCGCCTTCCTCGGCTCAGCCGCCCTCTCCTCCCAGCCCTGAGCCCCACAGCCCGCCATCCAGCCCAGCACCCCCGCTCCTTCCGCCCTCCCCTCTGGGCCCGACCCAGCCACCCCAGCCATCCACTCCCTCGCCTCCCTCCCCTAAGCCGCCCTCTCCTCCCAGCCCTGAGCCCCACAGCCCGCCATCCAGCCCAGCAACCCCGCTCCTTCCGCCCTCCCCTCTGGGCCCGACCCAGCCACCCCAGCCATCCACTCCCTCGCCTCCCTCCCCTAAGCCGCCCTCTCCTCCCAGCCCTGAGCCCCACAGCCCGCCATCCAGCCCAGCAACCCCGCTCCTTCCGCCCTCCCCTCTGGGCCCGACCCAGCCACCCCAGCCATCCACTCCCTCGCCTCCCTCCCCTATGCCGCCCTCTCCTCCCAGCCCTGAGCCCCACAGCCCGCCATCCAGCCCAGCACCCCCGCTCCTTCCGCCCTCCCCTCTGGGCCCGACCCAGCCACCCCAGCCATCCACTCCCTCGCCTCCCTCCCCTAAGCCGCCCTCTCCTCCCAGCCCTGAGCCCCACAGCCCGCCATCCACCCCAGCACCCCCGCTCCTTCCGCCCTCCCCTCTGGGCCCGACCCAGCCACCCCAGCCATCCACTCCCTCGCCTCCCTCCCCTCAGCCGCCCGCTCCTCCCAGCCCTGAGCCCCACAGCCCGCCATCCAGCCCAGCAACCCCGCTCCTTCCGCCCTCCCCTCTGGGCCCGACCCAGCCACCCCAGCCATCCACTCCCTCGCCTTCCTCGGCTCAGCCGCCCGCTCCTCCCAGCCCTGAGCCCCACAGCCCGCCATCCAGCCCAGCACCCCCGCTCCTTCCGCCCTCCCCTCTGGGCCCGACCCAGCCACCCCAGCCATCCACTCCCTCGCCTCCCTCCCCTCAGCCGCATTCTCCTCCCAGCCCTGAGCCCCACAGCCCGCCATCCAGCCCAGCACCCCCGCTCCTTCCGCCCTCCCCTCTGGGCCCGACCCAGCCACCCCAGCCATCCACTCCCTCGCCTCCCTCCCCTAAGCCGCCCTCTCCTCCCAGCCCTGAGCCCCACAGCCCGCCATCCAGCCCAGCAACCCCGCTCCTTCCGCCCTCCCCTCTGGGCCCGACCCAGCCACCCCAGCCATCCACTCCCTCGCCTTCCTCGGCTCAGCCGCCCTCTCCTCCCAGCCCTGAGCCCCACAGCCCGCCATCCAGCCCAGCACCCCCGCTCCTTCCGCCCTCCCCTCTGGGCCCGACCCAGCCACCCCAGCCATCCACTCCCTCGCCTCCCTCCCCTATGCCGCCCTCTCCTCCCAGCCCTGAGCCCCACAGCACGCCATCCAGCCCAGCACCCCCGCTCCTTCCGCCCTCCCCTCTGGGCCCGACCCAGCCACCCCAGCCATCCACTCCCTCGCCTCCCTCCCCTAAGCCTCCCTCTCCTCCCAGCCCTGAGCCCCACAGCCCGCCATCTAGCCCAGCACCCCCGCTCCTTCCGCCCTCCCCTCTGGGCCCGACCCAGCCACCCCAGCCATCCACTCCCTCGCCTCCCTCCCCTAAGCCGCCCTCTCCTCCCAGCCCTGAGCCCCACAGCCCGCCATCCAGCCCAGCACCCCCGCTCCTTCCGCCCTCCCCTCTGGGCCCGACCCAGCCACCCCAGCCATCCACTCCCTCGCCTCCCTCCCCTCAGCCGCCCGCTCCTCCCAGCCCTGAGCCCCACAGCCCGCCATCCAGCCCAGCACCCCCGCTCCTTCCGCCCTCCCCTCTGGGCCCGACCCAGCCACCCCAGCCATCCACTCCCTCGCCTTCCTCGGCTCAGCCGCCCGCTCCTCCCAGCCCTGAGCCCCACAGCCCGCCATCCAGCCCAGCAACCCCGCTCCTTCCGCCCTCCCCTCTGGGCCCGACCCAGCCACCCCAGCCATCCACTCCCTCGCCTCCCTCCCCTCAGCCGCCCTCTCCTCCCAGCCCTGAGCCCCACAGCCCGCCATCCAGCCCAGCACCCCCGCTCCTTCCGCCCTCCCCTCTGGGCCCGACCCAGCCACCCCAGCCATCCACTCCCTCGCCTCCCTCCCCTAAGCCGCCCTCTCCTCCCAGCCCTGAGCCCCACAGCCCGCCATCCACCCCAGCACCCCCGCTCCTTCCGCCCTCCCCTCTGGGCCCGACCCAGCCACCCCAGCCATCCACTCCCTCGCCTCCCTCCCCTCAGCCGCCCTCTCCTCCCAGCCCTGAGCCCCACAGCCCGCCATCCAGCCCAGCACCCCCGCTCCTTCCGCCCTCCCCTCTGGGCCCGACCCAGCCACCCCAGCCATCCTCTCCCTCGCCTCCCTTTCCTATGCCGCCCTCTCCTCCCAGCCCTGAGCCCCACAGCACGCCATCCAGCCCAGCAACCCCGCTCCTTCCGCCCTCCCCTCTGGGCCCGACCCAGCCACCCCAGCCATCCACTCCCTCGCCTTCCTCGGCTCAGCCGCCCTCTCCTCCCAGCCCTGAGCCCCACAGCCCGCCATCCAGCCCAGCACCCCCGCTCCTTCCGCCCTCCCCTCTGGGCCCGACCCAGCCACCCCAGCCATCCACTCCCTCGCCTCCCTTTCCTATGCCGCCCTCTCCTCCCAGCCCTGAGCCCCACAGCCCGCCATCCAGCCCAGCAACCCCGCTCCTTCCGCCCTCCCCTCTGGGCCCGACCCAGCCACCCCAGCCATCCACTCCCTCGCCTTCCTCGGCTCAGCCGCCCTCTCCTCCCAGCCCTGAGCCCCACAGCCCGCCATCCAGCCCAGCACCCCCGCTCCTTCCGCCCTCCCCTCTGGGCCCGACCCAGCCACCCCAGCCATCCACTCCCTCGCCTCCCTCCCCTAAACCGCCCTCTCCTCCCAGCCCTGAGCCCCACAGCCCGCTATCCAGCCCAGCACCCCCGCTCCTTCCGCCCTCCCCTCTGGGCCCGACCCAGCCACCCCAGCCATCCACTCCCTCGCCTCCCTCCCCTCAGCCGCCCTCTCCTCCCAGCCCTGAGCCCCACAGCCCGCCATCCAGCCCAGCACCCCCGCTCCTTCCGCCCTCCCCTCTGGGCCCGACCCAGCCACCCCAGCCATCCACTCCCTCGCCTTCCTCGGCACAGCCGCCCTCTCCTCCCAGCCCTGAGCCCCACAGCCCGCCATCCAGCCCAGCACCCCCGCTCCTTCCGCCCTCCCCTCTGGGCCCGACCCAGCCACCCCAGCCATCCTCTCCCTCGCCTCCCTTTCCTATGCCGCCCTCTCCTCCCAGCCCTGAGCCCCACAGCCCGCCATCCAGCCCAGCAACCCCGCTCCTTCCGCCCTCCCCTATGGGCCCGACCCAGCCACCCCAGCCATCCACTCCCTCGCCTCCCTCCCCTCAGCCGCCCTCTCCTCCCAGCCCTGAGCCCCACAGCCCGCCATCCACCCCAGCACCCCCGCTCCTTCCGCCCTCCCCTCTGGGCCCGACCCAGCCACCCCAGCCATCCTCTCCCTCGCCTCCCTTTCCTATGCCGCCCTCTCCTCCCAGCCCTGAGCCCCACAGCACGCCATCCAGCCCAGCACCCCCGCTCCTTCCGCCCTCCCCTCTGGGCCCGACCCAGCCACCCCAGCCATCCACTCCCTCGCCTCCCTCCCCTAAGCCGCCCTCTCCTCCCAGCCCTGAGCCCCACAGCCCGCCATCCAGCCCAGCAACCCCGCTCCTTCCGCCCTCCCCTCTGGGCCCGACCCAGCCACCCCAGCCATCCACTCCCTCGCCTCCCTCCCCTCAGCCGCCCTCTCCTCCCAGCCCTGAGCCCCACAGCCCGCCATCCAGCCCAGCAACCCCGCTCCTTCCGCCCTCCCCTCTGGGCCCGACCCAGCCACCCCAGCCATCCTCTCCCTCGCCTCCCTTTCCTATGCCGCCCTCTCCTCCCAGCCCTGAGCCCCACAGCACGCCATCCAGCCCAGCAACCCCGCTCCTTCCGCCCTCCCCTCTGGGCCCGACCCAGCCACCCCAGCCATCCACTCCCTCGCCTTCCTCCCCTCAGCCGCCCTCTCCTCCCAGCCCTGAGCCCCACAGCCCGCCATCCAGCCCAGCACCCCCGCTCCTTCCGCCCTCCCCTCTGGGCCCGACCCAGCCACCCCAGCCATCCACTCCCTCGCCTCCCTCCCCTCAGCCGCCCTCTCCTCCCAGCCCTGAGCCCCACAGCCCGCCATCCAGCCCAGCAACCCCGCTCCTTCCGCCCTCCCCTCTGGGCCCGACCCAGCCACCCCAGCCATCCACTCCCTCGCCTCCCTCCCCTATGCCTCCCCCTCCTCCCAGCCCTGAGCCCCACAGCCCGCCATCCAGCCCAGCACCCCCGCTCCTTCCGCCCTCCCCTCTGGGCCCGACCCAGCCACCCCAGCCATCCACTCCCTCGCCTTCCTCGGCTCAGCCGCCCTCTCCTCCCAGCCCTGAGCCCCACAGCACGCCATCCAGCCCAGCAACCCCGCTCCTTCCGCCCTCCCCTCTGGGCCCGACCCAGCCACCCCAGCCATCCACTCCCTCGCCTCCCTCCCCTAAGCCGCCCTCTCCTCCCAGCCCTGAGCCCCACAGCCCGCCATCCAGCCCAGCAACCCCGCTCCTTCCGCCCTCCCCTCTGGGCCCGACCCAGCCACCCCAGCCATCCTCTCCCTCGCCTCCCTTTCCTATGCCGCCCTCTCCTCCCAGCCCTGAGCCCCACAGCACGCCATCCAGCCCAGCACCCCCGCTCCTTCCGCCCTCCCCTCTGGGCCCGACCCAGCCACCCCAGCCATCCACTCCCTCGCCTCCCTCCCCTAAGCCGCCCTCTCCTCCCAGCCCTGAGCCCCACAGCCCGCCATCCAGCCCAGCAACCCCGCTCCTTCCGCCCTCCCCTCTGGGCCCGACCCAGCCACCCCAGCCATCCACTCCCTCGCCTCCCTCCCCTCAGCCGCCCTCTCCTCCCAGCCCTGAGCCCCACAGCCCGCCATCCAGCCCAGCAACCCCGCTCCTTCCGCCCTCCCCTCTGGGCCCGACCCAGCCACCCCAGCCATCCTCTCCCTCGCCTCCCTTTCCTATGCCGCCCTCTCCTCCCAGCCCTGAGCCCCACAGCACGCCATCCAGCCCAGCAACCCCGCTCCTTCCGCCCTCCCCTCTGGGCCCGACCCAGCCACCCCAGCCATCCACTCCCTCGCCTTCCTCCCCTCAGCCGCCCTCTCCTCCCAGCCCTGAGCCCCACAGCCCGCCATCCAGCCCAGCACCCCCGCTCCTTCCGCCCTCCCCTCTGGGCCCGACCCAGCCACCCCAGCCATCCACTCCCTCGCCTCCCTCCCCTCAGCCGCCCTCTCCTCCCAGCCCTGAGCCCCACAGCCCGCCATCCAGCCCAGCAACCCCGCTCCTTCCGCCCTCCCCTCTGGGCCCGACCCAGCCACCCCAGCCATCCACTCCCTCGCCTCCCTCCCCTATGCCTCCCCCTCCTCCCAGCCCTGAGCCCCACAGCCCGCCATCCAGCCCAGCACCCCCGCTCCTTCCGCCCTCCCCTCTGGGCCCGACCCAGCCACCCCAGCCATCCACTCCCTCGCCTTCCTCGGCTCAGCCGCCCTCTCCTCCCAGCCCTGAGCCCCACAGCCCGCCATCCAGCCCAGCACCCCCGCTCCTTCCGCCCTCCCCTCTGGGCCCGACCCAGCCACCCCAGCCATCCACTCCCTCGCCTTCCTCGGCTCAGCCGCCCTCTCCTCCCAGCCCTGAGCCCCACAGCACGCCATCCAGCCCAGCAACCCCGCTCCTTCCGCCCTCCCCTCTGGGCCCGACCCAGCCACCCCAGCCATCCACTCCCTCGCCTCCCTCCCCTAAGCCGCCCTCTCCTCCCAGCCCTGAGCCCCACAGCCCGCCATCCAGCCCAGCAACCCCGCTCCTTCCGCCCTCCCCTCTGGGCCCGACCCAGCCACCCCAGCCATCCACTCCCTCGCCTCCCTCCCCTCAGCCGCCCTCTCCTCCCAGCCCTGAGCCCCACAGCCCGCCATCCAGCCCAGCACCCCCGCTCCTTCCGCCCTCCCCTCTGGGCCCGACCCAGCCACCCCAGCCATCCTCTCCCTCGCCTCCCTCCCCTAAGCCGCCCGCTCCTCCCAGCCCTGAGCCCCACAGCCCGCCATCCAGCCCAGCACCCCCGCTCCTTCCGCCCTCCCCTCTGGGCCCGACCCAGCCACCCCAGCCATCCACTCCCTCGCCTTCCTCGGCTCAGCCGCCCTCTCCTCCCAGCCCTGAGCCCCACAGCCCGCCATCCAGCCCAGCACCCCCGCTCCTTCCGCCCTCCCCTCTGGGCCCGACCCAGCCACCCCAGCCATCCACTCCCTCGCCTTCCTCGGCTCAGCCGCCCTCTCCTCCCAGCCCTGAGCCCCACAGCACGCCATCCAGCCCAGCAACCCCGCTCCTTCCGCCCTCCCCTCTGGGCCCGACCCAGCCACCCCAGCCATCCACTCCCTCGCCTTCCTCCCCTCAGCCGCCCTCTCCTCCCAGCCCTGAGCCCCACAGCCCGCCATCCAGCCCAGCACCCCCGCTCCTTCCGCCCTCCCCTCTGGGCCCGACCCAGCCACCCCAGCCATCCACTCCCTCGCCTCCCTCCCCTCAGCCGCCCTCTCCTCCCAGCCCTGAGCCCCACAGCCCGCCATCCAGCCCAGCAACCCCGCTCCTTCCGCCCTCCCCTCTGGGCCCGACCCAGCCACCCCAGCCATCCACTCCCTCGCCTCCCTCCCCTATGCCTCCCCCTCCTCCCAGCCCTGAGCCCCACAGCCCGCCATCCAGCCCAGCACCCCCGCTCCTTCCGCCCTCCCCTCTGGGCCCGACCCAGCCACCCCAGCCATCCACTCCCTCGCCTTCCTCGGCTCAGCCGCCCTCTCCTCCCAGCCCTGAGCCCCACAGCCCGCCATCCAGCCCAGCAACCCCGCTCCTTCCGCCCTCCCCTCTGGGCCCGACCCAGCCACCCCAGCCATCCACTCCCTCGCCTCCCTCCCCTAAGCCGCCCTCTCCTCCCAGCCCTGAGCCCCACAGCCCGCCATCCAGCCCAGCAACCCCGCTCCTTCCGCCCTCCCCTCTGGGCCCGACCCAGCCACCCCAGCCATCCACTCCCTCGCCTCCCTCCCCTCAGCCGCCCTCTCCTCCCAGCCCTGAGCCCCACAGCCCGCCATCCAGCCCAGCAACCCCGCTCCTTCCGCCCTCCCCTCTGGGCCCGACCCAGCCACCCCAGCCATCCACTCCCTCGCCTCCCTCCCCTCAGCCGCCCTCTCCTCCCAGCCCTGAGCCCCACAGCCCGCCATCCAGCCCAGCAACCCCGCTCCTTCCGCCCTCCCCTCTGGGCCCGACCCAGCCACCCCAGCCATCCTCTCCCTCGCCTCCCTCCCCTAAGCCGCCCGCTCCTCCCAGCCCTGAGCCCCACAGCCCGCCATCCAGCCCAGCACCCCCGCTCCTTCCGCCCTCCCCTCTGGGCCCGACCCAGCCACCCCAGCCATCCACTCCCTCGCCTTCCTCGGCTCAGCCGCCCTCTCCTCCCAGCCCTGAGCCCCACAGCCCGCCATCCAGCCCAGCACCCCCGCTCCTTCCGCCCTCCCCTCTGGGCCCGACCCAGCCACCCCAGCCATCCACTCCCTCGCCTCCCTCCCCTAAGCCGCCCTCTCCTCCCAGCCCTGAGCCCCACAGCACGCCATCCAGCCCAGCACCCCCGCTCCTTCCGCCCTCCCCTCTGGGCCCGACCCAGCCACCCCAGCCATCCACTCCCTCGCCTCCCTCCCCTCAGCCGCCCTCTCCTCCCAGCCCTGAGCCCCACAGCCCGCCATCCAGCCCAGCAACCCCGCTCCTTCCGCCCTCCCCTCTGGGCCCGACCCAGCCACCCCAGCCATCCACTCCCTCGCCTCCCTCCCCTATGCCTCCCCCTCCTCCCAGCCCTGAGCCCCACAGCCCGCCATCCAGCCCAGCACCCCCGCTCCTTCCGCCCTCCCCTCTGGGCCCGACCCAGCCACCCCAGCCATCCACTCCCTCGCTTCCCTCCCCTCAGCCGCCCTCTCCTCCCAGCCCTGAGCCCCACAGCCCGCCATCCAGCCCAGCACCCCCGCTCCTTCCGCCCTCCCCTCTGGGCCCGACCCAGCCACCCCAGCCATCCACTCCCTCGCCTCCCTCCCCTAAGCCGCCCTCTCCTCCCAGCCCTGAGCCCCACAGCCCGCCATCCAGCCCAGCACCCCCGCTCCTTCCGCCCTCCCCTCTGGGCCCGACCCAGCCACCCGAGCCATCCTCTCCCTCACCTCCCTCCCCTCAGCCGCCCTCTCCTCCCAGCCCTGAGCCCCACAGCCCGCCATCCAGCCCAGCACCCCCGCTCCTTCCGCCCTCCCCTCTGGGCCCGACCCAGCCACCCCAGCCATCATCTCCCTCGCCTCCCTCAGCTAAGCCGCCCTCTCCTCCCAGCCCTGAGCCCCACAGCCCGCCATCCAGCCCAGCACCCCCGCTCCTTCCGCCCTCCCCTCTGGGCCCGACCCAGCCACCCCAGCCATCCACTCCCTCGCCTTCCTCGGCTCAGCCGCCCTCTTCTCCCAGCCCTGAGCCCCACAGCCCGCCATCCAGCCCAGCAACCCCGCTCCTTCCGCCCTCCCCTCTGGGCCCGACCCAGCCACCCCAGCCATCCACTCCCTCGCCTCCCTCCCCTAAGCCGCCCTCTCCTCCCAGCCCTGAGCCCCACAGCCCGCCATCCAGCCCAGCAACCCCGCTCCTTCCGCCCTCCCCTCTGGGCCCGACCCAGCCACCCCAGCCATCCACTCCCTCGCCTCCCTCCCCTCAGCCGCCCTCTCCTCCCAGCCCTGAGCCCCACAGCCCGCCATCCAGCCCAGCACCCCCGCTCCTTCCGCCCTCCCCTCTGGGCCCGACCCAGCCACCCCAGCCATCCTCTCCCTCGCCTCCCTCCCCTCAGCCGCCCGCTCCTCCCAGCCCTGAGCCCCACAGCCCGCCATCCAGCCCAGCACCCCCGCTCCTTCCGCCCTCCCCTCTGGGCCCGACCCAGCCACCCCAGCCATCCACTCCCTCGCCTTCCTCGGCTCAGCCGCCCTCTCCTCCCAGCCCTGAGCCCCACAGCCCGCCATCCAGCCCAGCACCCCCGCTCCTTCCGCCCTCCCCTCTGGGCCCGACCCAGCCACCCCAGCCATCCACTCCCTCGCCTTCCTCGGCTCAGCCGCCCGCTCCTCCCAGCCCTGAGCCCCACAGCCCGCCATCCAGCCCAGCACCCCCGCTCCTTCCGCCCTCCCCTCTGGGCCCGACCCAGCCACCCCAGCCATCCACTCCCTCGCCTCCCTCCCCTAAGCCGCCCTCTCCTCCCAGCCCTGAGCCCCACAGCCCGCCATCCAGCCCAGCAACCCCGCTCCTTCCGCCCTCCCCTCTGGGCCCGACCCAGCCACCCCAGCCATCCACTCCCTCGCCTCCCTCCCCTCAGCCGCCCTCTCCTCCCAGCCCTGAGCCCCACAGCCCGCCATCCAGCCCAGCACCCCCGCTCCTTCCGCCCTCCCCTCTGGGCCCGACCCAGCCACCCCAGCCATCCACTCCCTCGCCTCCCTCCCCTCAGCCGCCCTCTCCTCCCAGCCCTGAGCCCCACAGCCCGCCATCCAGCCCAGCACCCCCGCTCCTTCCGCCCTCCCCTCTGGGCCCGACCCAGCCACCCCAGCCATCCACTCCCTCGCCTCCCTCCCCTCAGCCGCCCTCTCCTCCCAGCCCTGAGCCCCACAGCCCGCCATCCAGCCCAGCACCCCCGCTCCTTCCGCCCTCCCCTCTGGGCCCGACCCAGCCACCCCAGCCATCCTCTCCCTCGCCTCCCTTTCCTAAGCCGCCCGCTCCTCCCAGCCCTGAGCCCCACAGCCCGCCATCCACCCCAGCAACCCCGCTCCTTCCGCCCTCCCCTCTGGGCCCGACCCAGCCACCCCAGCCATCCACTCCCTCGCCTTCCTCGGCTCAGCCGCCCTTTCCTCCCAGCCCTGAGCCCCACAGCCCGCCATCCAGCCCAGCACCCCCGCTCCTTCCGCCCTCCCCTCTGGGCCCGACCCAGCCACCCCAGCCATCCACTCCCTCGCCTTCCTCGGCTCAGCCGCCCGCTCCTCCCAGCCCTGAGCCCCACAGCCCGCCATCCAGCCCAGCACCCCCGCTCCTTCCGCCCTCCCCTCTGGGCCCGACCCAGCCACCCCAGCCATCCACTCCCTCGCCTTCCTCGGCTCAGCCGCCCTCTCCTCCCAGCCCTGAGCCCCACAGCCCGCCATCCAGCCCAGCACCCCCGCTCCTTCCGCCCTCCCCTCTGGGCCCGACCCAGCCACCCCAGCCATCCACTCCCTCGCCTCCCTCCCCTAAGCCGCCCTCTCCTCCCAGCCCTGAGCCCCACAGCACGCCATCCAGCCCAGCACCCCCGCTCCTTCCGCCCTCCCCTCTGGGCCCGACCCAGCCACCCCAGCCATCCACTCCCTCGCCTTCCTCCCCTCAGCCGCCCTCTCCTCCCAGCCCTGAGCCCCACAGCCCGCCATCCAGCCCAGCACCCCCGCTCCTTCCGCCCTCCCCTCTGGGCCCGACCCAGCCACCCCAGCCATCCACTCCCTCGCCTCCCTCCCCTCAGCCGCCCTCTCCTCCCAGCCCTGAGCCCCACAGCCCGCCATCCAGCCCAGCAACCCCGCTCCTTCCGCCCTCCCCTCTGGGCCCGACCCAGCCACCCCAGCCATCCTCTCCCTCGCCTCCCTTTCCTATGCCGCCCTCTCCTCCCAGCCCTGAGCCCCACAGCACGCCATCCAGCCCAGCAACCCCGCTCCTTCCGCCCTCCCCTCTGGGCCCGACCCAGCCACCCCAGCCATCCACTCCCTCGCCTTCCTCCCCTCAGCCGCCCTCTCCTCCCAGCCCTGAGCCCCACAGCCCGCCATCCAGCCCAGCACCCCCGCTCCTTCCGCCCTCCCCTCTGGGCCCGACCCAGCCACCCCAGCCATCCACTCCCTCGCCTCCCTCCCCTCAGCCGCCCTCTCCTCCCAGCCCTGAGCCCCACAGCCCGCCATCCAGCCCAGCAACCCCGCTCCTTCCGCCCTCCCCTCTGGGCCCGACCCAGCCACCCCAGCCATCCACTCCCTCGCCTCCCTCCCCTATGCCTCCCCCTCCTCCCAGCCCTGAGCCCCACAGCCCGCCATCCAGCCCAGCACCCCCGCTCCTTCCGCCCTCCCCTCTGGGCCCGACCCAGCCACCCCAGCCATCCACTCCCTCGCCTTCCTCGGCTCAGCCGCCCTCTCCTCCCAGCCCTGAGCCCCACAGCCCGCCATCCAGCCCAGCACCCCCGCTCCTTCCGCCCTCCCCTCTGGGCCCGACCCAGCCACCCCAGCCATCCACTCCCTCGCCTTCCTCGGCTCAGCCGCCCTCTCCTCCCAGCCCTGAGCCCCACAGCACGCCATCCAGCCCAGCAACCCCGCTCCTTCCGCCCTCCCCTCTGGGCCCGACCCAGCCACCCCAGCCATCCACTCCCTCGCCTCCCTCCCCTAAGCCGCCCTCTCCTCCCAGCCCTGAGCCCCACAGCCCGCCATCCAGCCCAGCAACCCCGCTCCTTCCGCCCTCCCCTCTGGGCCCGACCCAGCCACCCCAGCCATCCACTCCCTCGCCTCCCTCCCCTCAGCCGCCCTCTCCTCCCAGCCCTGAGCCCCACAGCCCGCCATCCAGCCCAGCACCCCCGCTCCTTCCGCCCTCCCCTCTGGGCCCGACCCAGCCACCCCAGCCATCCTCTCCCTCGCCTCCCTCCCCTAAGCCGCCCGCTCCTCCCAGCCCTGAGCCCCACAGCCCGCCATCCAGCCCAGCACCCCCGCTCCTTCCGCCCTCCCCTCTGGGCCCGACCCAGCCACCCCAGCCATCCACTCCCTCGCCTTCCTCGGCTCAGCCGCCCTCTCCTCCCAGCCCTGAGCCCCACAGCCCGCCATCCAGCCCAGCACCCCCGCTCCTTCCGCCCTCCCCTCTGGGCCCGACCCAGCCACCCCAGCCATCCACTCCCTCGCCTTCCTCGGCTCAGCCGCCCTCTCCTCCCAGCCCTGAGCCCCACAGCACGCCATCCAGCCCAGCAACCCCGCTCCTTCCGCCCTCCCCTCTGGGCCCGACCCAGCCACCCCAGCCATCCACTCCCTCGCCTTCCTCCCCTCAGCCGCCCTCTCCTCCCAGCCCTGAGCCCCACAGCCCGCCATCCAGCCCAGCACCCCCGCTCCTTCCGCCCTCCCCTCTGGGCCCGACCCAGCCACCCCAGCCATCCACTCCCTCGCCTCCCTCCCCTCAGCCGCCCTCTCCTCCCAGCCCTGAGCCCCACAGCCCGCCATCCAGCCCAGCAACCCCGCTCCTTCCGCCCTCCCCTCTGGGCCCGACCCAGCCACCCCAGCCATCCACTCCCTCGCCTCCCTCCCCTATGCCTCCCCCTCCTCCCAGCCCTGAGCCCCACAGCCCGCCATCCAGCCCAGCACCCCCGCTCCTTCCGCCCTCCCCTCTGGGCCCGACCCAGCCACCCCAGCCATCCACTCCCTCGCCTTCCTCGGCTCAGCCGCCCTCTCCTCCCAGCCCTGAGCCCCACAGCCCGCCATCCAGCCCAGCAACCCCGCTCCTTCCGCCCTCCCCTCTGGGCCCGACCCAGCCACCCCAGCCATCCACTCCCTCGCCTCCCTCCCCTAAGCCGCCCTCTCCTCCCAGCCCTGAGCCCCACAGCCCGCCATCCAGCCCAGCAACCCCGCTCCTTCCGCCCTCCCCTCTGGGCCCGACCCAGCCACCCCAGCCATCCACTCCCTCGCCTCCCTCCCCTCAGCCGCCCTCTCCTCCCAGCCCTGAGCCCCACAGCCCGCCATCCAGCCCAGCAACCCCGCTCCTTCCGCCCTCCCCTCTGGGCCCGACCCAGCCACCCCAGCCATCCACTCCCTCGCCTCCCTCCCCTCAGCCGCCCTCTCCTCCCAGCCCTGAGCCCCACAGCCCGCCATCCAGCCCAGCAACCCCGCTCCTTCCGCCCTCCCCTCTGGGCCCGACCCAGCCACCCCAGCCATCCTCTCCCTCGCCTCCCTCCCCTAAGCCGCCCGCTCCTCCCAGCCCTGAGCCCCACAGCCCGCCATCCAGCCCAGCACCCCCGCTCCTTCCGCCCTCCCCTCTGGGCCCGACCCAGCCACCCCAGCCATCCACTCCCTCGCCTTCCTCGGCTCAGCCGCCCTCTCCTCCCAGCCCTGAGCCCCACAGCCCGCCATCCAGCCCAGCACCCCCGCTCCTTCCGCCCTCCCCTCTGGGCCCGACCCAGCCACCCCAGCCATCCACTCCCTCGCCTCCCTCCCCTAAGCCGCCCTCTCCTCCCAGCCCTGAGCCCCACAGCACGCCATCCAGCCCAGCACCCCCGCTCCTTCCGCCCTCCCCTCTGGGCCCGACCCAGCCACCCCAGCCATCCACTCCCTCGCCTCCCTCCCCTCAGCCGCCCTCTCCTCCCAGCCCTGAGCCCCACAGCCCGCCATCCAGCCCAGCAACCCCGCTCCTTCCGCCCTCCCCTCTGGGCCCGACCCAGCCACCCCAGCCATCCACTCCCTCGCCTCCCTCCCCTATGCCTCCCCCTCCTCCCAGCCCTGAGCCCCACAGCCCGCCATCCAGCCCAGCACCCCCGCTCCTTCCGCCCTCCCCTCTGGGCCCGACCCAGCCACCCCAGCCATCCACTCCCTCGCTTCCCTCCCCTCAGCCGCCCTCTCCTCCCAGCCCTGAGCCCCACAGCCCGCCATCCAGCCCAGCACCCCCGCTCCTTCCGCCCTCCCCTCTGGGCCCGACCCAGCCACCCCAGCCATCCACTCCCTCGCCTCCCTCCCCTAAGCCGCCCTCTCCTCCCAGCCCTGAGCCCCACAGCCCGCCATCCAGCCCAGCACCCCCGCTCCTTCCGCCCTCCCCTCTGGGCCCGACCCAGCCACCCGAGCCATCCTCTCCCTCACCTCCCTCCCCTCAGCCGCCCTCTCCTCCCAGCCCTGAGCCCCACAGCCCGCCATCCAGCCCAGCAACCCCGCTCCTTCCGCCCTCCCCTCTGGGCCCGACCCAGCCACCCCAGCCATCCTCTCCCTCGCCTCCCTCCCCTAAGCCGCCCGCTCCTCCCAGCCCTGAGCCCCACAGCCCGCCATCCAGCCCAGCACCCCCGCTCCTTCCGCCCTCCCCTCTGGGCCCGACCCAGCCACCCCAGCCATCCACTCCCTCGCCTTCCTCGGCTCAGCCGCCCTCTCCTCCCAGCCCTGAGCCCCACAGCCCGCCATCCAGCCCAGCACCCCCGCTCCTTCCGCCCTCCCCTCTGGGCCCGACCCAGCCACCCCAGCCATCCACTCCCTCGCCTCCCTCCCCTAAGCCGCCCTCTCCTCCCAGCCCTGAGCCCCACAGCACGCCATCCAGCCCAGCACCCCCGCTCCTTCCGCCCTCCCCTCTGGGCCCGACCCAGCCACCCCAGCCATCCACTCCCTCGCCTCCCTCCCCTCAGCCGCCCTCTCCTCCCAGCCCTGAGCCCCACAGCCCGCCATCCAGCCCAGCAACCCCGCTCCTTCCGCCCTCCCCTCTGGGCCCGACCCAGCCACCCCAGCCATCCACTCCCTCGCCTCCCTCCCCTATGCCTCCCCCTCCTCCCAGCCCTGAGCCCCACAGCCCGCCATCCAGCCCAGCACCCCCGCTCCTTCCGCCCTCCCCTCTGGGCCCGACCCAGCCACCCCAGCCATCCACTCCCTCGCCTTCCCTCCCCTCAGCCGCCCTCTCCTCCCAGCCCTGAGCCCCACAGCCCGCCATCCAGCCCAGCACCCCCGCTCCTTCCGCCCTCCCCTCTGGGCCCGACCCAGCCACCCCAGCCATCCACTCCCTCGCCTCCCTCCCCTAAGCCGCCCTCTCCTCCCAGCCCTGAGCCCCACAGCCCGCCATCCAGCCCAGCACCCCCGCTCCTTCCGCCCTCCCCTCTGGGCCCGACCCAGCCACCCGAGCCATCCTCTCCCTCACCTCCCTCCCCTCAGCCGCCCTCTCCTCCCAGCCCTGAGCCCCACAGCCCGCCATCCAGCCCAGCACCCCCGCTCCTTCCGCCCTCCCCTCTGGGCCCGACCCAGCCACCCCAGCCATCATCTCCCTCGCCTCCCTCAGCTAAGCCGCCCTCTCCTCCCAGCCCTGAGCCCCACAGCCCGCCATCCAGCCCAGCACCCCGCTCCTTCCGCCCTCCCCTCTGGGCCCGACCCAGCCACCCCAGCCATCCACTCCCTCGCCTTCCTCGGCTCAGCCGCCCTCTTCTCCCAGCCCTGAGCCCCACAGCCCGCCATCCAGCCCAGCAACCCCGCTCCTTCCGCCCTCCCCTCTGGGCCCGACCCAGCCACCCCAGCCATCCACTCCCTCGCCTCCCTCCCCTAAGCCGCCCTCTCCTCCCAGCCCTGAGCCCCACAGCCCGCCATCCAGCCCAGCAACCCCGCTCCTTCCGCCCTCCCCTCTGGGCCCGACCCAGCCACCCCAGCCATCCACTCCCTCGCCTCCCTCCCCTCAGCCGCCCTCTCCTCCCAGCCCTGAGCCCCACAGCCCGCCATCCAGCCCAGCACCCCCGCTCCTTCCGCCCTCCCCTCTGGGCCCGACCCAGCCACCCCAGCCATCCTCTCCCTCGCCTCCCTCCCCTCAGCCGCCCGCTCCTCCCAGCCCTGAGCCCCACAGCCCGCCATCCAGCCCAGCACCCCCGCTCCTTCCGCCCTCCCCTCTGGGCCCGACCCAGCCACCCCAGCCATCCACTCCCTCGCCTTCCTCGGCTCAGCCGCCCTCTCCTCCCAGCCCTGAGCCCCACAGCCCGCCATCCAGCCCAGCACCCCCGCTCCTTCCGCCCTCCCCTCTGGGCCCGACCCAGCCACCCCAGCCATCCACTCCCTCGCCTTCCTCGGCTCAGCCGCCCGCTCCTCCCAGCCCTGAGCCCCACAGCCCGCCATCCAGCCCAGCACCCCCGCTCCTTCCGCCCTCCCCTCTGGGCCCGACCCAGCCACCCCAGCCATCCACTCCCTCGCCTCCCTCCCCTAAGCCGCCCTCTCCTCCCAGCCCTGAGCCCCACAGCCCGCCATCCAGCCCAGCAACCCCGCTCCTTCCGCCCTCCCCTCTGGGCCCGACCCAGCCACCCCAGCCATCCACTCCCTCGCCTCCCTCCCCTCAGCCGCCCTCTCCTCCCAGCCCTGAGCCCCACAGCCCGCCATCCAGCCCAGCACCCCCGCTCCTTCCGCCCTCCCCTCTGGGCCCGACCCAGCCACCCCAGCCATCCACTCCCTCGCCTCCCTCCCCTCAGCCGCCCTCTCCTCCCAGCCCTGAGCCCCACAGCCCGCCATCCAGCCCAGCACCCCCGCTCCTTCCGCCCTCCCCTCTGGGCCCGACCCAGCCACCCCAGCCATCCACTCCCTCGCCTCCCTCCCCTCAGCCGCCCTCTCCTCCCAGCCCTGAGCCCCACAGCCCGCCATCCAGCCCAGCACCCCCGCTCCTTCCGCCCTCCCCTCTGGGCCCGACCCAGCCACCCCAGCCATCCTCTCCCTCGCCTCCCTTTCCTAAGCCGCCCGCTCCTCCCAGCCCTGAGCCCCACAGCCCGCCATCCACCCCAGCAACCCCGCTCCTTCCGCCCTCCCCTCTGGGCCCGACCCAGCCACCCCAGCCATCCACTCCCTCGCCTTCCTCGGCTCAGCCGCCCTTTCCTCCCAGCCCTGAGCCCCACAGCCCGCCATCCAGCCCAGCACCCCCGCTCCTTCCGCCCTCCCCTCTGGGCCCGACCCAGCCACCCCAGCCATCCACTCCCTCGCCTTCCTCGGCTCAGCCGCCCGCTCCTCCCAGCCCTGAGCCCCACAGCCCGCCATCCAGCCCAGCACCCCCGCTCCTTCCGCCCTCCCCTCTGGGCCCGACCCAGCCACCCCAGCCATCCACTCCCTCGCCTTCCTCGGCTCAGCCGCCCTCTCCTCCCAGCCCTGAGCCCCACAGCCCGCCATCCAGCCCAGCACCCCCGCTCCTTCCGCCCTCCCCTCTGGGCCCGACCCAGCCACCCCAGCCATCCACTCCCTCGCCTCCCTCCCCTAAGCCGCCCTCTCCTCCCAGCCCTGAGCCCCACAGCACGCCATCCAGCCCAGCACCCCCGCTCCTTCCGCCCTCCCCTCTGGGCCCGACCCAGCCACCCCAGCCATCCACTCCCTCGCTTCCCTCCCCTCAGCCGCCCTCTCCTCCCAGCCCTGAGCCCCACAGCCCGCCATCCAGCCCAGCACCCCCGCTCCTTCCGCCCTCCCCTCTGGGCCCGACCCAGCCACCCCAGCCATCCACTCCCTCGCCTCCCTCCCCTCAGCCGCCCTCTCCTCCCAGCCCTGAGCCCCACAGCCCGCCATCCAGCCCAGCAACCCCGCTCCTTCCGCCCTCCCCTCTGGGCCCGACCCAGCCACCCCAGCCATCCACTCCCTCGCCTCCCTCCCCTATGCCTCCCCCTCCTCCCAGCCCTGAGCCCCACAGCCCGCCATCCAGCCCAGCACCCCCGCTCCTTCCGCCCTCCCCTCTGGGCCCGACCCAGCCACCCCAGCCATCCACTCCCTCGCTTCCCTCCCCTCAGCCGCCCTCTCCTCCCAGCCCTGAGCCCCACAGCCCGCCATCCAGCCCAGCACCCCCGCTCCTTCCGCCCTCCCCTCTGGGCCCGACCCAGCCACCCCAGCCATCCACTCCCTCGCCTCCCTCCCCTAAGCCGCCCTCTCCTCCCAGCCCTGAGCCCCACAGCCCGCCATCCAGCCCAGCACCCCCGCTCCTTCCGCCCTCCCCTCTGGGCCCGACCCAGCCACCCGAGCCATCCTCTCCCTCAGCCTCCCTCCCCTCAGCCGCCCTCTCCTCCCAGCCCTGAGCCCCACAGCCCGCCATCCAGCCCAGCACCCCCGCTCCTTCCGCCCTCCCCTCTGGGCCCGACCCAGCCACCCCAGCCATCCATCTCCCTCGCCTCCCTCAGCTAAGCCGCCCTCTCCTCCCAGCCCTGAGCCCCACAGCCCGCCATCCAGCCCAGCACCCCCGCTCCTTCCGCCCTCCCCTCTGGGCCCGACCCAGCCACCCCAGCCATCCACTCCCTCGCCTTCCTCGGCTCAGCCGCCCTCTTCTCCCAGCCCTGAGCCCCACAGCCCGCCATCCAGCCCAGCAACCCCGCTCCTTCCGCCCTCCCCTCTGGGCCCGACCCAGCCACCCCAGCCATCCACTCCCTCGCCTCCCTCCCCTAAGCCGCCCTCTCCTCCCAGCCCTGAGCCCCACAGCCCGCCATCCAGCCCAGCAACCCCGCTCCTTCCGCCCTCCCCTCTGGGCCCGACCCAGCCACCCCAGCCATCCACTCCCTCGCCTCCCTCCCCTCAGCCGCCCTCTCCTCCCAGCCCTGAGCCCCACAGCCCGCCATCCAGCCCAGCACCCCCGCTCCTTCCGCCCTCCCCTCTGGGCCCGACCCAGCCACCCCAGCCATCCTCTCCCTCGCCTCCCTCCCCTAAGCCGCCCTCTCCTCCCAGCCCTGAGCCCCACAGCCCGCCATCCAGCCCAGCACCCCCGCTCCTTCCGCCCTCCCCTCTGGGCCCGACCCAGCCACCCCAGCCATCCACTCCCTCGCCTTCCCTCGGCTCAGCCGCCCTCTCCTCCCAGCCCTGAGCCCCACAGCCCGCCATCCAGCCCAGCACCCCCGCTCCTTCCGCCCTCCCCTCTGGGCCCGACCCAGCCACCCCAGCCATCCACTCCCTCGCCTTCCTCGGCTCAGCCGCCCGCTCCTCCCAGCCCTGAGCCCCACAGCCCGCCATCCAGCCCAGCACCCCCGCTCCTTCCGCCCTCCCCTCTGGGCCCGACCCAGCCACCCCAGCCATCCACTCCCTCGCCTCC